>JALIGW010000007.1:26928419-27248419 GCA_023053685.1 Diadophis punctatus similis | reverse complement strand
TGTGTCTCCACATGTTATTGTCTGGAACAAACAATTCATTATCACTAACGTTTCTTTTTACCCATAAGGCACTCAAAACTAAGACTTGAATGGACATATGAGTTCTTCATGATCATCAAATTAACTGTGCAAAGGCATGGTTTAAGTATATTGGGTAAACCATCATTATTTGCATAGCACAAACTCTTGAGCCCTAAGCAAACTCTTGAGCCCTAAGCAACAGTTTGCAGCACAAACTGACTCACAATAGTAGAGTTATCACAATAGACACAATATAAATCCAATGAAACACATTCTGATTTGGGGAAATGACAAAACTAGCCATTATAAATTTTTGTGGTTTAAAATAAGGGCTGAACTACCTGACTAAACCAAATAGAATGCTGAATGGTGATATTTTATTATGAAAATATTTAGATTACCTGTTAGCCTGACACAATAATCTGCATTTATTTCCAACCTACTGTATTTGTTTGTTGATATGTTGAAGATACAAATCAGAGATTAAAAGGAGTTGAAAGAGTATCAACAATCTCTGACAAGATCAGAGGCTCTTCTTTCATCTTTCTTTCATTCCACAACAAATGACCTTATGAACAGACAACTGGTTTGTAATTTATTGAAGTCATAAATAGAGTTCCAGAAAAAAGAAAGCTATAATTGGTGCAAGCTACACAACCCACTTATTTGAGTAGCCAAAGGTTAGTTTAGTTTAATATGATATACAGTAGTAACCATTGCATTTGAATGTGTAATATGATCTCCGTTTAGAAAAACTAGGGGCTAAAAGGCTACCAGTTATCTTCTGTTTACTGAAGTTTGGTAAGTCAACCTTTCCATCAGAACCAAGGACATAGACCAGAGATCTTCAAACTTAGCAACTTTAAGACTTGTGGACTTCAATTCCCATAGCTGGCTGGAGAAAACATCCAATAGGAATCCTGAAGGTCACTGCATTGTTCACTAATAACAAATATTTACAATATTGTATCAAGTATAGGTAGTCCTTGACATACAACCACAATTGAACCCAAAATTTCTGCAGCTAAGCAAGAAAGTGAATTTTGTCTCACTTTATGACCTTCTTGTCAGAATTCTTAAGTGAATCACTGCAGGTGTTAAGTTAGTAGCATGATTGTTAAGTGAATCTGTCTTCCCCATTGATTTTGCTTGTTAGAAGGCATAATATGCCATTAAAATCTTCACTCTGTAAAGAAAAGTTGGGAAACGATCTCATTGGGAAACCATTAAGACATGGATGAAATAATTTGAGTTTACATTTTTTTACTGAAAATTTAGAGCTTTTGGTTTAATCAATTAAAAAGTAAAAAAATCAGGATTGTTCTTTCCCCCCCCTACTTGAGAAACATTAAAACACACCTACACAAACAATAAGGCATGTGTGTATGTACTGTCAATCATTAGGAAATAACCAATAGTATAACTTTAGGGCATGGGAATGAGACACACAATTAATAGATGGGAATAAATAAGGAGAAAAAAGAAGCCATGGAGTTATCTGTAAAGTATGGTACAAAAAAATCAAGACGACGGCAATGGAAATGCAATTAAAGCTCCATTTGTTTTTGTTTTTTAACCTATATTGCACATAAAATTAAGCAGAGCTTTAACTGCACCATTATACTGTGATTGTATACAATCTGTGAGTGTTTAGTATGTCAAATATATGGCAAGATTCCCCAATCAAATACACTCTGAAAGGGCATAAATACTCTAAATTTAAAAAGGTATAAATGCAGTAGAAACAACCAGCATGTTGCTTATTAGGTGGATAAATCCCATTTTCATTCTTAGTTATGGAGGAAAGATATAGGGAAGAAAGCATGAACAAAGAAGATGGAAAACCTGCATTACATTCTTATAGGATGGCCTGGATTAAGAAGTATTGACCAATTCAGTCCTGTTATGCTCTGCACAGACTTCTTTGGATGCTCTAAAAACTGAGGTTTTTGTGTGTTTTTTGGCATTGTGGGAATGAATTCAAACTTCCCCTGCCATTCAATCTTCCCTTGTTCTTCTGTCTCAACCTCATAATCATTTTCAGGGCAAAAGCTGACAAATTATTCTTTTTTAAAAAAAGTAACAAGGTAACAAACTTGACCAGAGGCTGAAATTGACCAAAAGTGGCAGCCCATTCAGGTAAACCAGAATTTGCCAGAGATTCCACCCCTTAATAAACAAAAGATCCTTTCATCCATGAGACTGCCACTTCTATCTATAATGTTAATTTAACAGGAAATAAGTAGAAAACTACAGCTCAGTAGTTGACCCCAGAGAGCCCCCTTGTGGAGAATTGATCAATGACAACTTCGAAGCATTCCTAAAGGGTGCACCTTCAGAGAACAAAGGCAAGATTTTCCTATATAAGGGGCTTCTGGGGAAAGATGGTCCATCTGTCAGGATGATCACTTTGGATTGCTGACCTGATAATCTGCCTGTATTCTGCTGTCAGAAATAAACTTCATTTCTTCTTCAAGCAACTGCCTATGCTCTGCATTCTTGTCCTGACTTGGAATGAACTAGATTTCCTTTTAATAGCATCATTGGAGTTGGCAGACTTTTCAACCTATACTTCACTATCATTTTGTTTTCTGCAATAAATAAGATCCTGTTGCAAGGAATGCGCCCCCATGGATCTAATTAAGAAAGATATGCACACAGCACTGATAACATAGTGGAAATTTGAAGAGGGAAGTTTCCCTCTCTTTTGTTCATCATAATTGCTACGCTTAGTAAGAAAGCTCAGAGCTCATATCCTGAGTTCATCAAAATGAGTTGTCCTCTGGTTTCTCAGTGGCACTAGCAAAGTAATCATGGATCTATCAAAAAGCTCCATGTTATGGAGGGGTATCATTAAAAAATAATCTCCCGTGCTGCTAATAAATAAAATAAAACTCTTTAGTTGATGGCACATAGGGAATGCTTTTTATTCTCAGCCAAGAGAAGAGTTTCAGAAACAAATATTGAAAGAAATATCCAATAGAGAAATTCAGGCTTATTCATAGCTGCATGTCCTTTCCCCATAGTTGGTGGAGCCAGCCTCCAAGAATGGGTTAAATCTGCCCTCTAGCCAATCAGGACTGAGTTTTTCAAAAGTATAAATACGACCAGTGGTGGGTTCCTACCAGTGCGGTCCACTCTATAGCACCGGTAGTGACCTGCTGGTGACATCACAGTACCGGTGCAGTCGGTTGCCGGTGCCTGGGTGCCGCCATTTTTTTAAAAAAAATATTAGTTTTTTTTTAAAAAATTTCTTCTGTGCGTGCCCAGAAGCCGAGCTTCCGGCACTGCGCATGCACTGCCTTCCTACCCCACAGTGAGTCCAAGCAGGGGAGGATGGCTGAGGGAGTGCGTGACATGCTGAAAGAACGGGCGGCAGGAGCTATCTCCATTCCCCTCCCTTCAGCAGTCCGAGAAGCCACGCCCACCCAGTCACATGGCTGGCAAGCCACACCCACCCGGTCACATGGCTGGCAAGCCACACCCACAAAATAAGCCACGCCCAGAGTAGTAGTAAAAATATTAGGAACCCGCCCCTGAATACGACCCTCTTGCCTTGGCACCCCCTTTTTTTTTCTCGGTCCTTAGCCAGAAAGGACAGTGCTAACCCATTCTTAGAAGTTGCTTCACCAACTCTATACTTCATCTTCTTCAAAATCCAACCTTACACTGTAAGTGTTTTTTTACTTCATTGGCCCCCAATTGACAGCTGTCACTCTAAATCGGGTGGAGGACTGACAGGGGCATTCGGCCCAGCCGTAGCTTGCTTCCATCTGCAGGCAGGGACCCCTATAAAGGCCACGCGTTGCTCGTGTACAAGGGGTGCCAATAATCGTCAAACCATCAAAACCAACAAAAGGGCGAGACTGCAAAAAAACAAAAAACAAAAAAAGCATTGTGCTAAACTCATGAAGCATCTTTGTTCATTTGATACAAGTATACTTACTGACATTTCATTTCATTTTCAAAGCTATGACAGTGTTTTATTTTTTATTGGTTAGCTCATATTCCAATAATTAAAGAGTTCTTATTTTCTATGCCTTGGCATTCCAGTCATGAATGACCACTCACGACCAAGTTGAGGAGAGAAACAAAGATTTCATACCAAAGTTCCAGGCAAACCCAACCAACAAGATCTGATTCCTAAACTGAAGACTGGTTATCAACGCAGATAATAATTAGGCATAGAGAATAACACTACCAGTTTGATCAGTTCATTATCTAGGCCAATACAGTTGTCCAGCTAAAGATGTATCAAAAATACTTTGTGGGATGTTACCAACTCATCTTTCCGGAAGCACAAAACTGAGTCCAGTGTTACAATTGTAACTCCCAAAGGAGGAGGGGGGATGTTTGTCATTTAAGCCTGAAGCAGGCTTGATGATGTTCGTCCATCGTATTCGAAGAGGACCTTGACATCAGTACAGGAATTGGGGGGGGGATGTCAAGACTTATGCGGGAAATGGATTAAAGTGAGGGAGAAGTGCGCATAGTCAGCCTCACTCTCTCTTCCCAGATTCCATCTTGCTCCAAATAGCAGGACAAGAGTCGAGACAGTTGGAGATGGCGCAGTGGTTGACCAGGACGTCTTTTGTGCCTTGCCGTGGTCTTAGCGTACCACATCACTTGCAGAGACCACCTTCATGACTGTTGTCCTATTCTAGTAGATTTCATCTGCTCAGTCCACCAGAATCTGTCTTCACATGCTCGGGATAGACAAGTCCCTATCTCAGGTCAATGAGAGAGCTGAGTAACAGCTGGGGACCAAAGGTGAATGAGCTGCCCTAAAAGCTGCCCTAAAATGAGCTGGTGTAAAAGGACACGACATACCCCTACATCAGAGGTGCTATCCCTCCCTGAGCACCCCATACACCCCAAAGTTGAGACAGGCTTAAGCCATCTTTGAATATACAGAATTCAGACTAATTTTTCACCTTATTCTGATACCTTCCAAAGACAATCTCACAGTTGAGTGATTTGAAACAGAGTATTAGTTGAATTAAAGATCATTGTTAGCAGGGGTGGGTTCTAACTTACCTCGCCGCCAGTTCGCTTACTCCCACGCCACGCACCCACTTTGCATCCAGCAAAAAACAGCTTCTGCGCATGCGCAGAAGCCAAAACCAAGATGGCGGCACCTATGGCACCACCGAGAGAGCCGGTTTGGGGACATGGCCAGCCGGCAATTGCTCCTGGTTTGGCGAGTGGGGGGAAATTCCCTGTTATGTTCTGAGGAACTGGGGTGAGTCTTCACTCCAGTCCAATCAGGAACTTGAGCTGGTAAAATATGATTGGCTCTCTGCCAGTCCAGCGCTCTATTTAAACCCCTGCCATGGTCCTAGCTTTTGCTGGAGTTGTCACTGTAACCAAATAAAGAGCTGAAGTTACTAGCCTCGCCTCTAATCTCATTCCTACTGAGATGTAATATTCCTGCTACCAATTCTATAGAACCAGTCCGAACTGGGAGCAACCCACCTCTGATTGTTAGAGACAAAGGAAGAAATATAAAGTTGGTTTGTGTGGCCAATTTTTTAAAAAAAAAATCTATAAAGCACTAGCAACTCTTTACAGAGTTCATGCCGACACCAGGAAATATTGATGATTTATAAAGATGCATATAGATTAGGAATAGGTTGTAGGAAGAAGAGATATTTGTAAACTTTTACAGGGCTGAAGAGTTACTAAATTTGTTTATACTTATTGTGATGAAGATTGAGTCATTTCTTTAAATATTGTTCTTTTCCTTTATCTTACTTTCTTCCTTTTCTTTCCTGGCACTTTTTACTCTTTCTATTTTTCTCTCTCTGATTTTAGTCTGTATTTGCTTTTACTACTGTAATCGAAATTGTCAACAAAACTATTTTAAAAAAGGAAAATAAAAAACTCTAAAAGTCACAGTGGCAAAGAAGATTTGTTGTTGAGAACTGAGGGACATGTAAGTTTAATAAATTATTATTATTAATGTACAAATATACTTTATTAGCATATTGTAATGTACAAAGGCACAAGCAAGCCTTCAGAGTCTCTCAAAACATCTTCAAACTGAATATTAAACACAGCAACAGCAGAAGAATTGGTCATGGAGCCGGTCATGGACTGCAAGATCCCAAAGCTGTTGCTTCAAGTCTGCGAGAAGTAGATGTACAATATATGTTTACTTGTACAATGTATTGACTGCTTCAATCCATAGTGACTCCAAGCAACACACCAGTCTTAAATCTAACAACAAATTTTTAAAAAACAGTTAATAATCCTTCTGATTCAAATAGACATATAGTTTCCGAAGTTCTTTTGAAAACTACAAACTTTAATCAGTCTTCAGAAGGTCAAGAGAATGGGAGCTAATCTTGTTGAAAGGGAGCCTGTCTCAAAGGAGGGGAATCCACACACAGGATACTTGCCATTGGCCTCCTTAAATTAAACCTTTCAAGAGAACGAACCTGTAGCAGATGCTCCTTGATCCTCTGGACTGGACAAATAGAATGTACATGGAAAAGACTCTTTGAAAAGCATTCTGATAGCTGCAACACTACATTTCATGTTGCATCAAGGACTCCTGAAATATTCACTTCTCCAAAATTAAGAAGATGTCAATTTGTTGACAAGAAAAACTGGAGGAATAATAATTCCTCAGTATCTCAGCAAAATGTAAATTCATTATAAACCTTGTCTTAGTAGAAAGAAAACTGTTATTTTCCATTTAAAGAATATATCCTTTCCTTGCAAATTTATCTCCTAGCAAAGGGGTGTCAAACTGGCAGCCCGCGGGCCAGATGTGTCATGCGCAGGCCACACCCACCCCAGCTCCACAAAAGGAAAAAAAGTCATGAAACATCATATGGCATCAATGTGACACTGCAAGTTTGACACCTGTGTCCTAGCACTATCTAAATCAAATAGGTAAAGCAAGAGAGAAATTTTTTATCCTTCAGTTACACTCCCCTTCATTCTGCAGATGAAATTAGGGGAGGGGGAGGGGCATAAAAATGTCATGCAAAAACTGCACAACTGGACAGAAAAGTAGTGGTTCTCAGTTACTTTTTCAGCTCTTTGTCTTAAGCTATTTAGAAGTCTCTTTAGCTTAGGGATGATATAAACTAGGAGATGTTTGAATACCAAAGACACTTAAAATAGTTAGCAATACTTATTTTATTATGTGAATTCTGAAACCTGCCAAGAAGAACTTGTACAGATGTCTGTCCACCTCCATTGTTAGGTTTAGTTAAGTGCAGTTCTTTCCATAGCAACCAGAAACTTTTCAAGGCAGAAATAAACTAATCCTCTCTGGCTTGCTGAGCACCATCAAGGAATTTTAAAAACATTGGATTTCCTGGCAGCTAAATGCTTTGTGGTATTCAAAAGGCCATAGAGTCATATACCAATCCTCCTTTTTTATTTTGACTAAAGGTAAGAATTCAGAATTGGGGGGGTTGTCTATTATTTTGGTGTTTGGTCTCTTTGTTTGGTGTTTAAAGCCTTTAAAAAATCCCTAAATTTAACCATCTCATGTGCTTTGCAATATCAACAGAGAGTTAATTTTCTATACCCCTATTTGGCAACCACCATTAGCTGGTTCTACTACTTTAGTTTTATAGCATAGGTTTATTATGAAATAAAATCTACAGTTTGTTATAATATGCTGTTGTGCAAATTGCATATGGACAGCACAAAGTTATATGCCTTATGTCAGGGATTTAAATTAAATCCTAGGCATCAATTATTTATTGGAAATTTCAAATATCCAATAATCCAAATATCTTAAGTTGAAATAGAAGACTGACCTATATATCTTTAGATATATGAATAATAGACTCATAGACATGACCCCAGAGGAAATGCTTGTATGCACAGTCCTGCAACCAGAAAAGTGCCTAAAGAGGGAAAATGAGCCGAGATGGTGCAGTGGTTAAATGCAGCACTGCAGGCTACTGCTAGTTCAGCAGTTCAGCTGTTCAAATCTCACCGGCTCAAGGTTGACTCAGCCTTCCATCCTTCTCAGGTGGGTAAAATGAGGACCCAGATTGTTGAGGGCAATATGCTGAACTCTGTAAACCGCTTAGAGAGGGCTATAAAGCACTATGAAGCAGTATATAAGTCTAAGTGCTATTGCTATTGCTAAAATGACATTACAGAGGAGGATACTGGAGATACTGGAGATGTGGTAGATCTGTGGGTTCTGTATTGCCAACCCCTATTCACACATATGTGTACAGTAGTGTATGTGCACACACCCCTACATGCTATCTAGGTTGTGCTTCTTTGTAGTGTATGTAATTTTTTTCTTATTTTCAGTGTGTTGGTTAAAATATATAATATTAATTATGGAGGGGATTTAAAAGGACATCTTATTGAAGTATTCCAGAAAATTTCCCTCATTCATCTGTATTTTATCACTCAATCAACAGACTTCCATCAAAAAGAGGCAAGGAATTATATATATTTTTCTGAACAATATATTCAAGTTCTTTGGGATTCAGAGCAGATTTTTATTTTATTTTTTTGCCTCCTGGTTGTTAAACTATGTGCTTTTATTATGACTGGGTTTAGTCCTCACAGCCCTTCCATATTCTCCTTTGGGCACTTCATTTGCACTTCCACATTGATCAGTAGGCAAGAACAGTTCATTCAATATTATGGACAGGGCAAAGATGCTTCCCAGGGTCTTCCCAGGGTCCCATCAGTAGGCAATGTGCACTTCCACATTGATCAGTAGGCAAGGTCAGTTCATTCAATATTATGGACAGGGCAAAGATGCTTCCCAGGGTTTCTGGGGCTGAAGATAGTTGGTGTATAGAAGCACTCAGAGAAAACATACTAAGATTAGGAATTAAATCTAGATTCTTATAAAGATTAGTTCAGTATTCACATACCGTACTTCTTATATCTTTCAACAAAGACAAATCATGCAGAAATGAAAGCAGAACAACATAAAACAAAACTGAGTAACGGTTATGCTGTTGCTATTACCAGAAGTCCTTTAATTTTTGTCCCAAATACATTTTTAAGGAAATGATAGAGATATAATTCAAGAGACAAGTTCATCAAAAGTTAAGTCCAAGCTTCAGTGTTGCTTTCATTTGGCTTTCACTACACTTGACAGGCAATCTGGGAATATTCCTCCAAACCCAACTTGCTAACCTGGCAATATGGCACTATGTTAATTGTAACTATGCTTCTTTACATTCACACCAGTGGTGGGTTGCTACCGGTTCGCCCTGGTTCGGGCAAACCAGTAGCGGCGGCAGCAGGAGGCTCCACCCACCCACCCAGACGTCGTCATGGACGATCTGTGCATGCGCAGAAGCGCCACACGCGAGCGAAGCAAACTGCGCACACATGCACGCTCACAGTTCTGAACCGGTAGCGAAGGTGAGTAAAACCCACTACTGATTCACACTGCATTGCATAAGGCTTCTCTTTATCTTTCTAGTTTCCTTATTGTGCAGGAAGACTATTATAGCAATGGCACATAGACTTATATACTGCTTCACAGTGTTTTACAGCCCTCTCTAAGTGGTTTACAGAGTCAGCATATTGCCCCCAATAATCTGGGTCCTCATTTTACCCACCTCAGAAGGATGGAAGGCTGAGTCAACCTTATGTCTGTTTAATCCCATTTCCTTTTCTTTTCAAAGTGTTCTGATGAAGGAAGTAGCATGGTGGAATGATAAAAATTCTGATGCTAATGAAAACGTGTTGCAATAGCAAACTGTTGTCCTTCTTACCCCAGGATTGCAAGAAATTTGTCTGATGCAACAATTTACCCTCTCTAGGATTCTTTATGAAATACAATTTCATGTCATTCAACAGTACAAATGAATTCCATATAACAGGTACATTTTCAAGTCCAACTCAAAAATTATTTTTACCTTGAATTTAAAATAATTAAAATCCCAGGAAATTTGTCATGAAACCGCATAAAGCAGTTCCTCTTTATAGTGCGAACTGATTCTTCTTAAGAAGTAGATAATTGATAGACATAGCCTGAAAATTAAGACAAAGCTGAAGAGAGAAAAGTGAAATAAAAAGAAGAAAATGGAAGAAATAAATAGAAGAAATTAAAAAATACCTTGGAAGTACAACTCCACACTACTGGGAAGTTGTAATTGAGCTATACAAACCAGATTAAAGCATTTTGCAAGTTATCAAAAATATGGAATACAACCGGTATTTCTAAGAAAGTCTGCCACGTGGGATCAAAATTTGAATTAAATTCATTTTTTAAAATATAGGGATCCTATCACACGTGTATAACTGATCTTATTGTGAATCTCCATGTCTGCTCTGTCTGCCTGATCTATAGTAATAGATCTATAGTTATTAGCTTGCCTGGGCAGTATATTTTGGATCAACAATTGCAATTTCTTAATATTTTCATAAATTCTTATATCATAATAATAACCCCCACTATGTCATTTGTTTTGTTTATAAATAGGCAGTAAGAAGACAGAGTACTTGAAATTGCACCTAAATTATATTTGCTCCATACAATGTAAACTTCCCTTAAATATATGTACATCTTATCAAACAAACCATTCCAACTATATTTGGAGAATGGGCTAACATAGATGATAATTAGAGCCACACATGATAGATATGATTTCAAGTAACCAGTTACAGCCATACATAAAAAAGATAAAAACCCTTCTTGATCTGGGGCATTTAATTAATGATTTAGAAGCATTGGTCTAAAGTCTGTGATTTGACTCATCTGGTATTGGAATATCTTAGTTTACAAGTTGTTGGTTTGGTCAACTCTCAGAGGAAAAGCAAAATTGGATGACAAATTTTACTTTATTTATTTGTTGAACTTTTCAAGGCCATTCTGATGAATCATGAGGCAGATGGGATGTAGGTGGCTTAAATTATCAGGGGTAATCTAGTTTTATTTCAGAGATTCAAGCAGAGAAAGAGGGAGGGGGTAGCAGCAGTATCCCTGTTATATTTCTCTTGGAATCTTAAGGAATTAGTTTACCAATTCACAAGCTAATTTTATGTAACTATAGCTATTCATGACCATATATCTCTTAAATTATAAGGGAGAGAAGCAAAAATATGTATTAATTTAATCATCACATTTATATATCTGCCATCTTACCAGAGGCAATTCTGGGCAACATAAAATAAAAAAACAACTATACAAACAATATTAACAATTGTAATACAAACATTGGTATAAAAAACCAGGAGAGAGCATCATTAATATTATGTGCGATGTAGCCATCTTATCAGTCCTGCATTTTTCCTGACATACCTGCATTTTAAGGATGGGGCTGATCTCACCTCATGGGGAATATTGTTCCATTGAGTATATGCCATCCTAGAAAGGCCTCATTTCCTGGATCCACCAGATGTAACTTCTTGGCAGATGGGACCATAGCATATCCCTTCTATTGGATCTGATGGGACAGGCAAACATAATTGGGAAGAGACACATGCTGTGATGGGCTTGAACCTGGAAGCAAAACTGGTGATGACCAATATATCTTCAGTAGCAGAATCTAATGTGTGCCACTTTAGAGGCACACATTACTGCCCTTATTGCATTTTGTACCCCCTGAGGTTTCTGAATACTTTTCAAAGGCAATCTCATATACAGCACAAAAATAAGGAACCTTTATTTTCATAAGATTATCAAATCACAGAAATGGAAAGACTCTTGAAGGTCTTCTAGGTCTATTGCTGCCTAGGGCAAGAATCTTCAGTCCATTCCAGAAAAATGCTGTCCAAACTTTGAAAACCTCTAGAGGTGTATCAAAGGTGCTTTTTTCAAGAGGCAACTGGAGTTTCTTGTTTTTCTTTGAAGACATTTCGCTTCTCCTCCAAGAAGCTTCTTCAGCTCTGACTGTATGGTGGGGAATGGAAGGGTTTATACTCCTTGCAGATAGCTGGTCATTTGCATTATTTTATCCAGTTGTTAAGGCCACCTGGAGGTTTATATGTATTGTCAAGGTCACCTGAGTGGTGCAAATGGGTGTGGAGCCTTCTTGGAACTGTTGAAAGGACTGTGTTGTAGACCAGAGAGAAAAAGAAAAGCAAGAAAGTCCAATTGCCTATTGAAAAAAGCACCTTTGGGATAACCATGACCTGGATGACTGAGAATCTCCATAGACACTCTAGAGATGAAGCACTCATTCAGGAGATAGGCTTTTCCACTACATAATAGCTCTGAGTCAGGAAATTCTGCATGATTTTGAGTTTCGATTTGTCTCTGTAACGCTTTCAACCTTTGGTTCTTATTCTTCCCTAGAATGCAGTGGAGAATAAATTTACATTTCCTTCCTTGTGGCAGTCCATTAAATACCAGAAGACTGCTATCAAATCTCCCTACTGTTTCTCTTTTTTGGACTAAATATACCATTTTTAAAAAACCATTCTTCATCGTATTGAATTTTTAACCTCTTCATCATCTTTACTGGTCTTCTCTGCACTCTTTCCAGTTTTTTAGTATCCTTCTTGTCATGATGACCAAAATTGGACATCGTAACAGGTGTAGTTTGACAAGTGCAACACAGAGGTAAACTATTTTAGCCTTCTATCTCTCCATCTATGATTGCCAGGTTTTCAAGGTTGTTCAGATCAAAAAAATGTTTCCAAAAGAACACTATGTCTATTTTTTATTATGACAGATTATTGTAACAAAATCATGCCAGTCTGACTGGATTTTCTCTTTCTTATACACCAGAGAAAAATCAGTCTGAGTTCCTTCCAAATACTTTCATTTTTCTTCAGCTCAAAGCATGTGTTTTCACATTTTGTTTTTCTAATGGTTTCTGAATAGTTTATCCAAAGTCATCTCCATGACCCCCTAGATTAGTTTACTAGGACATTGTCACATGATCCACTGGGTATCTTGTAGCTGTAAATCTGTTTTTCCTACACTTCTTACTACTGCATATTGTTGATTATGGCCAGATTTTCAAGTTTGATCAAGATCGTTTTGAACTTCCAATTTATCTTGGCATAATTAGCAATCAGATTTGGTTGAATGCAGGTTTACTGACCATCCTTTCTAAGTCTAAGTCACTTATGAAAAGTTTGAAGAATCCTGGATGCAGGACGGAACCCTGGGGTACCTTAGTGCATACCTCTCTCCCATTAGACATAGATGTATCAGATGGGTAATGCCAGAGGTCAAAACTGATTTAAAAGCACATTTTTCTTCTCCATTGTTGCTGTGCTGCCAAACAGACAAGTAATATTTGGGCAGAAGCAATATGACTCCATTCTTATCACTAGTCTGCTAGCATCTTAGATAGCACCTGCCTGGGATAATACCTGGGACGAACTGCCCCCTATCTCCCTCTTTTGTATGCCACTAGAAACGGATTCCATTCTTTTGTTTTAATTTAGTAGTTAATCCTTTACAACAAATCAATCAATAGATCAACTCCTGAGCATGCACTGGGAGGGATGCAGCACCATATCCTAGCTCAGCATTGTAAAGCAAGGAATGTGCTGAGTATTAAAACATTTCAATTAGAACAAGACCAAAGAAGGACACTTCCATCAAAAGACACTGCTGACAGGCAGTAGGTAAGAAAAGCCAGTAAATAGATTGCTTGTGTCCATGTTTTTGCTGTTTTGTTTTTGTAGATGACAAATTTATTTGAGATACAAATCTATAATAGATCAGTTTCAAATTTGTCCCAAATTGTATCATCATCATCGTCGTCGTCGTCGTCATCACCATCACCATCATTATCATCATCTTGGGTGCAATCTCAAAACATCTGGAGCACCTCTTGAACACCATTGGCTTTGGCAAAATTACAGTTAATTGTTCCCTTTGCTTGGAATAGCTTATATCCTGTGACTATGTCTTTAATGCCATCAAAGAGCACAATCTATCTATTTCATGTCCTTGGAAAGGACTTGATATGTGAACAAAAATGTCAAATTCATTCTTAACATCTGGCTGACTGTGCAACAATAATACAGTTTTTGAAATGAAAAATATAAGAACTAGAACTATAAGAAGATAACTAGATTATCTCAAAAATGGCACGCTAGTGGTGGGATCATTTTTTCCACTATTGACAAACAGCTGGTTTTGCTGTTAAAGCTGGTTCTTTATCAGCGTGCTCTCTTGATTTGAATGGGAACAACTAGGAACAACCCAAGATGACCCTCAGGCCTTGGAAGAGAAATCTAGATGATTGTAATTCTCAGTAAGAACAGTTGGAATATGGGGTCTCCATCTTTTCCTGTCCATGTTTGTTTGTTTTTTTAGGTGCACCTCAGTTGTGACATCATATTTTGAATTTTTTTTCCTTACATCTTTAAGTATTAGTCATCTGGTTGAATGCTGACTTATCTTATACCTGGTTGCTGCATTATAAATTTGAAATTTTTTTACCTCTTTTTACTGATTTATCTTGGATTTATGAAACACTTTCATTTTTACCACATGGAAATTGATGGCGTGAAGACTTTCCCTTTGGCTGTGAAAATGATCTGATTTTATTTACATTTATATCAGATATCTATTACAAGAATCTGTTTTTAACTAATTTTTAAGGAACTCTGTTGTTTTGTTTTGCTTCAGTATATTTCTGTGGTTTTTTTTTCTTTTTCTTTTTAAAGAAACAGGAAGTTTCTTTTTTTTCTATCCATTTTTTATTGTATGAAATATTATCTTAATTTCTCATGCAGTCATTTTGTTATGGAACATTTACTTCTTTTGTCCTTGAGAAGAATTATCTATGTTTTGTTCTGAAATTTCAGTTATAAAAGAGATTTTGATTATATTAAAAATGAAAACAATAAAGTAAGGATTTTGAACATTATATATCATATACTTTTTTATAATGCCCACAAAAAGAGATACAAAGGAAAGGTGAAAGTCAGATCAACTTATTGTCAAAGCCTTGTTGGAAGCCTATGGGAAAAATGCTTTTCAACTTATAAGCTCTGTATGAAAATTTAGATAAAAGTTTTGATGAATTAACAACAGTTATAAATCAACCTAAGGATGACACTCTAATACAGGGGTCTCAAACTCAATTTACCTGGGGGCCGCTGGAGGTAGATTCTGAGTAAGGCTGGGCCGCATCAAGTTTTCCACAAAAAATGCGCTTACAAAATATCATTATTCAGATTCAAATGTCTTTATTAACAGTTCTTTAACATTTAACTTTTAGAACATGAATGGACATAAACTGTTTGAACATGGCTTTATCTGCCTACTTCTTGCTGCTAGAGATCTGACAGCGCTTACTCTTGCATAGCCGAGCCACATTTGGCGTAAGTGAGGAAGCAGTTGAGACCCTCAGCACAGCTTGAAGATGAGCATCAGTAATTCTAGACCTGTACTTTGACTTATTGAAGTTCAAGGTAGAGAAGAGCTTTTCGCACAAGTATGTGCTCCCAAAAAGACACATGGTCTGCTTGAACATTCGGGAAAGCTCAGGGAAGCTGGGGGGCAATTCTCTTAAAAATTGCCCAAGTTTGGCTGCTTTTCCACTCACATCCCTAAACTTGGCTTTGAGTTCAGAGTTACACTGCAGGTCAATGAGCTCTATTTGAAACACTGGAGGGGCATCTTGCACATCAAAGGAGAAGGGGTCTGCAAAAATTTGAAATGTGGCTCTGTGTCTCTTGAAGTCTGCAAATCTATGATCAAATTCCTCCTGTAGCCTCAAAATGACATCCACATACTCCTCATGACTGAATAGTGTGCCTGAATCAATGAGTGACTTGCATGCTGGGAAATGGCAAAGGTTTGTTTGAGAAAGCTGGTCTTTCCACAATATAAGTTTTGTAGAGAACGCTCTCACGCTGTCATAGGCAGCACTGACAAGTTGCCCCTGGCCTTGTAACCTCTTATTCAGTACATTAAGCTCATGTGTGATATCAACCAAAAAAGCTAAGTCCATGAGCCATTTTGGATCACTTAGCAAAGGAACAGAAGCCCCATCTTTCTCCATAAAAGCTTTCACTTCCACTCTCAACTCAAAAAATCTCTTCAATACGTTTCCCCTGCTGAGCCAACGCACCTCGGTAAAGTAGAGCACATCCCCATATTCTGACTCTATTTCCTCTAAAAAAGCACGAAACATTCTGTGTTTTAAGCCCCTGGATCTGATTTGGTTGATGCATTTCACAACGAAAGACATCACGTTGTCAAACTTCAGGCATTTGCTGCAAAGGGCCTGCTGATGAATAATGCAGTGCAGAGCAATGACCTCCTCTAAACCTTCCTCTTTCTTTTTTTTATTAACAAGTGCCACCAGTCCTTTTTTCCTCCCGATCATTGATGGCGCTCCATCAGTTGTTATTCCGACAAACTTCCTCCAAGGCAAACCAGCATTCTGAAAAGCATCACACAGCTGGTGAAATATCTCTTGGGCGGTGGTCTGGCCATGCATTGGAACTAGTGAGAGCAACTCCTCTGTGACTTCAAAATTGTCATCAACACCCCGGACATAGATTGCAAGCTGGGCAGTGTCGGTGATGTCTGTGGTCTCATCAAGAGCGACTGAGTATACACTGAAACATTTTATTTTCTCACACAGTTGATCATAAATGTCACTTGAAAGGTCAGAAATGCGCTCTGCCACGGTGTTGGAAGAAAGGCTGATGTTGCTAAACTGACCTTTCTTTTCTGGAGAGATAATACTTGCAGCCTGTAACATGCACTTTTTTATAAATTCCCCTTCTTTAAATGACTTTCCTGCTTTAGCAATCATCATACTAACTACGTAGCTGGCTTCGACTGCTGCATCATTCTCTTTGGTTGCTTTCTTAAAGAAATCTTGTTGCCTCAGCAGACATGTCTTAAGTTTAGCAACCTGGTTGGCTCTCTCATCTTCCTGGTACTTTGCATACTCCTCAGCATGTCTAGTTGTGTAATGACGCTTCAAATTGTATTCTTTGGGCACTGCAACTTTCTCTGTGCAAATAAGACAAGTTGGGATGCCCTTGTGCTCAATAAAGAAATATTGCTTTTCCCACTTTTCCTGAAATTGTCTGTGCTCATCATCAACCTTTCTCTTCACTGCAGGCTTTGAGCAAGACATATTTGGGGCTGCGTACCAAAAACTTAGGCCTATGGTGCCTTGAGATACCCACTTCAGCACAAGGTGCTCTGGATGAGCGGAAATAGAGTTTCCTAGTCCCCCTAGCTGCCTAGCATGACCTTCGGCAACATTAAAGAGGACCTGATTTTTACTCACAGGAGTAGCCAAATGCCTTTAGGGTGGGCACGCACCTGTCTGGTTTATAAAAATAGCACTCCTCCACTCTGCTGTGCCCCCCTGTATATTTCTTGCCCTGTATGCTAATACTGAGCATCAAGGAGGAAGAGACGCCGGGGTTTCTCAATGGGCGTCTCCTTCTCCATGTGCCTCAATCCAATCACAGTGAGAGTCACAGCCAGGAAGAAAAAACTCCTTGTCTGTGACACTCTTTGATGTGATTGGATCACAACACAGCCAGGGAGAAGGAGACGCCCATTGAGAAACCCCTGCGTCTCCTCCTCCCATGCAGGGCCTCCAATGGCAGAACGTCCTGTCGCCTGAACGGGAAAGAGAAGAAAAAAAGTGAGGCGTGGAGAGCGTGACTGACAGGCTGGTACTTGCCTCTCCGTGTCCCTCCCATCGAAGAAGATGAAGTTGCCGCTCTGAACGCACTTGGTGCAGGTCAGCGTCCGGCGGTGTTACACAGCGGGCAGCGCTCCACCGCCACTTACTCCCCCTGGTGAGACGCCGAGGTACTGTACTTGGCGGTGGAGCGCTGCCCGCTGTGTAACACCGCCGGAGGCTGACCTGCACCAAGTGCGTTCAGAGCGCGACTTCATCTTCTTCAAGTACCGGAGGGAAGGTGGTTAAGTGCTTTTCCAGGCGGGGGGCCGCAAAATATTGTCCCGCGGGCCGCAGTTGGCCCGCGGGCCGCGAGTTTGAGACCCCTGCTCTAATATATGTAACAGCAGCTAAATCAGACTTGTAATTGTGTGGATTGGAAGTCAATTTGTTGCTGACAGAACTGGAAGAGAAGGAGTTTTGTTTTTAACAGGCTTGTTGGAAAAGGCTGAAAGGGGCTTCAATTTAAAGGGCTTAGAAATGGTAGAATGGATCAGTGGTGAATTGGACTTTCTTTTTTAAAAAAACCTAGACAATAAGACAATTTAACTACTTGCTTGGCCTTTTTTTTCTTCCATTCAATAGTGTCCAATTTTTGAAGACTAGATAAGTCCCTGCAGTTTGAAGGAAACTTGGATTCTAATTGATTGGGCATGTGAAATGTACTATATAAAGCATCAGACTGAAAATTAATTTGGTCAACTGATTTATCTGTAAGATTGTCGAATGAAAAGGGTTAAATGGCTTTTTTTAAAAGGCTTGATAAATATAGAAAAGACTTGTGGTAAAAGCTTTTCTCTTTTTTGATAAACATTATTCCTGTCTTTAAATTGGTTTATTAATTACCGTATTTTTCAGAGTATAAGATGCAACTTTTTACCCTCAAAAAGGGTGAAAATTTGGCTGCGTCTTATACACCGAATGTAGCTCCACCCAGCCACCCCCACTCTTTGGCCTCTGCCTGCCAGCAATTTACCTCTTTGCAGCAAACAGGGCAAAGTCTGATTAGCACAATAAAAGATAATCTGCCTCCTGACCAGGGGCGGGTTCCTAATATTTTTACTGCCACTCTGTGGGCGTGGCTTATTTTGTAGATGTGGCTTGCCAGCCATGTAACCAGGTGGGCGTGGCTTGCCGGCCATGTGACCAGATGGGCATGGCTTGCCAGTCATATATAAGTTATTTCAGAGAGATGTTACTACTATTTTTGCTATTTTATACCTTACATGAAAAGCTTTGCATACAAAGTGTGTGTTACATCATGGCAACACAGCAACCTTTATATGAAGAAAATGCTATAGTTAAAAGACAAGCAAGTCTCATACAGCATTTTTGGTTTCAGTCATGGATTCCTTAGACGAAAATATTGAGGACTGTTAAAAGAACAGTATCTTTTAACAGTCCTCAATGTTTTTGCCTAAAGAATAACAGTATAAAACTGTATAAAATTAACAGTATAAAATTAACAGTATAAAAGTGGAAAACGCCCACTTTGGGAAGCTTTAGGCAAAAGCGAAGGAAAAGTGTCAAATGCGAGCTTCTTATTATTTTCAAGCGAAGGGATGGGGAAAGACTTAATTGTCAGGTTTTCAGTTTTTCCAGGCAAGCAGGCAGTTGACTAAGCAGCTTCCAACGGGATGCGGGAAGAGAAAGAGGAGGCACAAAGAAACTTTCAGGACTTGCTCAGTACAATACACTTCCAGTGGATGCATTGCTAGAAACCGAGATTTCTGGGGAGAAACCGGGACTTATTCCTCATCTGAATCCTTAGCCTGGATGGGGCGAGGGCCGGTGGGGGGCATACTCACTGGTTCGTGCGGGGCTCATTCAGTGGGATGGCCACCTCCTCTTCTTTGTACTTGGGCCCATTGAGAGAGTTGCTTTCATCCACTGTGCTCAGTCCCCTGGCCGGAAGCGGCGGCTTCGGAGGTGGCGGCTTTGGAGGGAAGCTCCCGGCAGTATTGACGGAGATGCCGACACCGGCAGTCTGCAGGGACAGGCCTGGAGCCCATCGCGAGCAAGCTGGGGTCTTCTCCCACCCCAGGCTCATTAAAGGTAGGAAAGGGATGGGAGGAGCCAGATGGCGGCGGCCGAGGCTGGCGACCTCGGGAGCTTGGCAGCAGCCAGAGAAGCAGGAGGACATTGCCCACCCGCAACACAGCCCCCCGCAGCAGGAGCAGCAAGACCGTGGCAGTGGTTCTTCTAGGAGGCGCCATCCGGCCTGAATGCTTCTCCCCATTCGATGATCCTAGGCTCCTGCCACCCGTTCCCACTCCCCTCAGCAGCTCAAGAAGCCTCAAACATGCGAAAATGCCTAGGATCATCACCGCACGTTCGTGGCTTCTCGGACTGCTGAAGGGAGGGGAATGGAGATAGCTCCTGCCGCCCGTTCTTTCAGTGTCTCACGCACTCCCTCAGCCATCCTCCCCTGCTTGGACTCACTATGGGGTAGGAAGGCAGCGCATGCGCAGTGCCAGAAGCTCAGCTTCTGGGCATGCGCAGAAGAAAATTTTAAAAGAAATGTAAAAAAAATTTTTTTTAATGGCGGTGCCCAGGCACTGACAACCGACCGCACTGGTACTGTGATGTCACCAGCGGGCCGCTACCGGTGCTATAGAGTGGACCGCACTGGTAGGAACCCACCACTGCTCCTGACCTACAGCTGACTGAGGCTTGCAAGCCACGTGGTAAAATGAAACTAACTATGTGGTTGTAATGAGACAAATTGCTGGGAGATAAACTGCTGGCAATGTTAGACTGCTGAAATTGCAAGGAGGTAAGCTATATCTGCTGTGGCCTAGAGGTAGAGCTCTTGCCTCATAAACAGGAAGTTGTGAGTTCTATCCTAGGTAGAGGCAGATTCTGTTAATATGTTATTTTGTTAAATGTTTGTAGAGTGTTCAAATAAATGCTTGCTCTGAAGAGGCCCAGTGCTATTGTATCTTTTTTTAAATCTTTTTTAAATAGCAGAGAATACTTCCAGAAAGCCAAATCAATTTTAAAGATCTGTAAAAGTATAATCTGAAATGTCCTGTTTTAGTATTAAGTATTAGTATTAAAATAAGGCAGCTGAATTAAACCCTGACTTAGTCATGTTTGGAGTAGATCTATTTAAATAATTGGGAGAAGTTGTGTGATTACATTTAAGAAAACTTTCTGGGATTAATATACATTTCTCCAATTCTTTGCTATTTCTATAGGTCAGGCACACATGCACAGAAATACACAGCAAACTGTGTATATCATCTGTACTGTTTGCTGTTTGGCAAATTGCTGGGAGGCAGAGGCCTTTTTTCCTTGTTTTCCTCCCCCAAAACTAAGGTGCGTCTTATACTTCAGTGTGTCTTATACTCCGAAAAATATGGTATATAAATACTCCTTTGAGAAGTCTTTGCCAAAAATGAGATATTTTATGCCATAGGCTAAATTCTTTTTCTGTTTTCAACACATATCAAGAAAAGTATTGTTTTTAGTTAGAAACAGTTTGTTAAGTTCTGGTACTGAAGAGGCTGGAGGCAGTATTGTGACTAACAGCTCTTTATTGAATACAGTCAGATCCAGCAAAGGAATCAACCTGGAAGCTCTCTCTTAAATAGAGGGCTGCTGGCTGGTTCGACCAATCAGCAATCTTCATTTTCCTGCTCTGCAAAGCTGACCTTGGTGTAAACAGTTTAACTTCAGGCTTAACCTTAATATATAATGGTATTAAGATGGTCCTGCTTTGTGCTACTGTTAATTAAATTAGAATATAAAATTTAATTTTCTCAGATGAAATTGATTCAAGCAGGTCACTGACATATAAGTAATCAGAGCTGTTCCATACCATGAGAACCACAATATTTATAACATAATTATTTTAATTTCTTATTTTAATTAATAAATTTGCAAAATATTTTCAGGTATTTGACAAAGTAATAGTATTAATAACAACAATGATAATTTTTTGTTGCAAAGAAAAAGCCAATGCAATTTTAAAGAAAAAATACATATTAGTAGATGTTCTGAAACACTACCTATAAATCACTTTCATTAAATCCTGTTCGCAAACAGTTCATACATTTTCCCCTCATCAATCATAAATGGCCTATTTCTGTCTGTTTACTAACCATACTGAAGTAGACAGGATGTTGTACAAAGAAGACCTCACATTGGAAGTGGCTTGAATCAACATTTTTGAAAGAAACAAAAAAAAAGGATAAGGAGGAAGAACAGGAACAGAAAAAAGAAGAACAGGAACAGAAAAAGAAGGAACAGCAGCAGCAGCAGGAGGAGGAGGAGGAGGAGGAGGAGGAGGAGGAGGAGGAGGAGGAGGAGGAGGAGGAGGAGGAGCTTAGCAATGGGATAGTCACCAAATATGGAAGAGGAGCTCTTCAATTAGTCCAAAAAGTGCTGAAATCTGGAGAGATGTCCAGATTTCAATGAGTAGTTATGAGATTTGGGGGTTATCTAAGTCATCACATGAGGCTACTTGTGATACAAAACATTTGTTAGACCAATTCTGGAATACAGCTCACCTGTCTGGAACCCGCACTGCATATCAGACATAAATACAATCGAGAGAGTCCAGAAATATTTCACAAGAAGAGTCCTTCACTCCTCCACTCACAACAAAATACCTTATTCCACCAGACTTGAAATACTGGAATTAGACAATTTACAACTACGTCGCCTCCGATCTGATCTAAATGTAGTTCATAAAATCATATACCAAAATGTCCTTCCTGTTAATGACTACTTCAGCTTCAACCGTAACAATACACGAGCACGTAATAGATTCAAACTAAATGTAAAGCGCTCCAAACTCGACTGCAGAAAATATGACTTCAGCAACAGTGATCAATGCCTGGAATGCACTACCTGACTCTGTGGTTTCTTCCCCAAACCCCAAAAACTTTAACCTTAGACTGACTACAGTCGACCTCTCCTCGTTTCTAAGAGGTCTGTAAGGGGCGTGCATAAGCGCACCAGCGTGCCTACCGTCCCTGTCCTACTGTCCAATTGTCCTCTTTTATCGTTACTTTTTACTTATGTTTATACAAATTACTACTATACATGTTTGACAAATAAATAAATAAATAAATAAATAAATAAAATAAATAAAAAGGCAAGAATGGATCTTACATTGTCCTTGAAGAATTGTGACATGTTCTAATTTATTACTACTGCTTAATCAATTCTCTTTTCTTCTTTCTATCAAGCATTCCTCTTAGAAGAGCATTCTGCTTAGAAGAGCATTCTGCTAGATGTTTAGTCTTTTCATGAAAAACATTAAGGGGAGGAGTTTTGACAATATGGCTTATTCCAGTAGCAAAGTACCCATGTGTAGCAAGAATGTTGCACTTCATATTTTTTTTAAAACTACCAATGTAGCAGTTCTTATTAATACCATGAGTTGTGGTAAGGGAATGTTCTTCATATCTTTCAATCCTAATACCAGTCATTTAAAATAATTATACTATTTCAGTAAAAGCAATGACTCCTTTGGCAAAGAATTATGCCACTAAATTAAAGCAAAGGTTTTGATGCAGGGTAAAGTTGGAGGAGAGAGAAAGCAATTGCATTCAACATTAGGTCTTATAATTACCTGATATAAGCTTTTACAGGAAAGCATTTCCTAACTTCTCCTATTTCTTGCTATCTCCTTAATAGCACAGGAGGTATATATCCTATTTTTTCAAAGGAGGTTGCAGGCACCAAAGTAATGAGAGAACTGAATCTGCCATTTCTGCATATATGAGCTCAACAAGTAATTGAACATCATCGATTCTTCAGGGAAGCACTGCTCAATCTTTCTAGGTATAGCTAACTGATTCCCAGAATGATGTCTTCTCAGCTCTTCTGGATTATCCTTATATCAAATCAAGATAACCAAATCAGCTTTTGGAAGCTTTCATTGAATGAAAACTCCCCCCCCCCTTTTTTTTTTATTTGGAATCTGATTTACTAAACTTAAGCTTTTCGTTTCAATTAATGGGATAAGGGAGAAAATGTTATTTTATCAATCATATTTTAAAAAATCATGTATTTCATATTTCATATCTGTTTATTTTCTTTCACCAAATATGGATATAACACTCTTGTAGTTTACCTTTTTTTGCTGGATCCATGTTTGGTACATCTCTCCTGTTCAATTCCTGCTATAACCTCTTTTACAGGTATTTGAGATTTTAGCTGTTGGAAATCTCTCTAGAGATGTCTTCTTGAATCTTATACCAGTGAGCCATTGCGCCACAGTGGCATAGTGGTTAGAGTGCAGTACTGCAGGCTACTTCTGCTGACTGACATCTGCCTGTAATTTGGCAGTTCAAATCTCACCAGGCTCAAAGTTAACTCAGCATTCCATCCTTCCGAGGTGGGTAAAATGAGGACCCAGATTGTTAGGGGCAATAGGCTGAGTCTGTAAACCGCTTAGAGGGGGCTGCAAAGCACTGTGAAACGGTATATAAGTCTAAGTGCTATTGCTATACCACAGATAAAATTAGGATTGATCCAAAGGTAAATTGCTCAATTCTTCCTCCCTCATCTTATATATTCCATATATAATGTCCTTTCTATTATGTTATAACATAATTTATCACAATGGGAATGAAGTATAGTAAACTTCAAAGTTAAAAAAACTTTTTTTCCCTCTGATACAGCTTCTTTTCTTCAGTTTTCAGATAACTGAAGCTTTATCTGAACATGACATATTGTATAACCTTATTGTTAATATTCAGAAAGCTGGTTGAAGCCAGACTTTTCAGCTGGATATTTAGGGATTCCGGAGTTGTTGCACAATATACTGTATTTGGTAACTATGTGGGAAATTGTTATTATTGTTAATGTTACGATTTGTACATAGTCAGCCCGATATAGTCTTCAACTTATGATCACAATTGAGCCCAATTTTTTATTATTAAATGAGACAATTGTTAAATGGGTTTTGCTTCATTTTATGTTTTATATTTTACATTTTACTGTGACTTTCTTGCCACAGTTGCAAAGTGAATTACTGCAGTAGTTAAGTTAGTAACATGGTTGTTAAGTGAATATGGCTTCCCCGTTGACTTTGCTTATCAAAAGATTCTAAAAGGTGATCACATGACCCAGGACACTGCAAGAGTTATAAACAGAGGTGGGTTCCTCCCGGTTCGGACCAGTTCTATGGAACCAGTAGTAACTTGGCGGCCTGGGTTGTTGCCATGCCCCTGAATCGGTTCTTTCGGCGGCGCCATAGGACCACCATCTTGGTTTTTGCTTCTCCACATGCACAGAAGCTTTTTTTAAGCACTGTGCATGTTCGCGTGCCCCCGCAGCGCATCCCTGAGCGAACCAGCAGCGGGAGAAACCGGAACCCATCCCTGGTTATAAATATGGCCGGTTGCCAAGCATCTCAACTTTGATCAACTGACCATGGGAATGCTGCAATGGTTGTAAGTGTGAAAATCGGTAATGTCACTTTTTTGAGTGCCACTGTTACTTCGAAAGATCACTAAATGAACTGTTGTAAATTGAGGACTACCTGTATTTAGACTGGGTTTGGCTTTTTTTATCCACCTATCAAGCCCTTCCAAGGATTTGTTTACAATCCTTGTTTACATTTGTTACAACAAACAAATGTTGCTTGATGGTGTTTAAAGAACTGTCACAGGATGTAACCATTCCAAGTAAATCTGCTCTTTGCAATTGACTCATGGTAATTTTGTCAATGCTGAGGTGCTTGAGGGTGATCCAGATGTTTTGGTATTGCACCCAAGGTGTTTATTATGTTTAGCAGTATCTTTTTGGTTGTAAATATTTGTTTTTGGTGATTTTCTTCAGGTTTTTCTTTTTTATTCTGCTGCCTCCAGGGTATTGCCACATCCACTAATGCAGGGGTTGGCAACCTTAAACACTCAAAGAGCCACAAAAGTCCTAACCAGAATTCAATTCTGGAGCCGACTGGAAGTCTGATTCTCCCACCATAGAGTCTCCTCCTAGTGCGGTGTCCTTTTTCCTCTACCGACCGGAAGTCCAGTTTCCCACTATAGAGTTTTCTCTTAGCGCCGTGTTCTTTTTTCTCTACTTATCCTAACCAAAAGCCCTATCAATTGTGGAGCAAACCGGCGACAGGGAGCCTCAGCAGAGAGATGAAAGAGCCACATGCGGCTCCAGAGCCTCAGGTTGCTGACCCCTGCACTAGCCAAACCTTTCAGTCTTTTTTATTATCAATTGTTAGGTCTGGACTTAGATATGTTGTAGCTGCTTGTTTGTTTGAATTCTAAAGGCTCTTCTCCAGTGAGTCCTTCCTTCTCATTAGGTGGCCAAAGTATTTGAGTTTCATCTTCAGCATCTGGCCTTCCAAAGAGTAGTCAGGGTTGATCTCCTCTAGGACTGACTTGTTTGATCACCTTGTAGTCCAAGGAACTCGCAGGAGTCTTCTCCAGCACCATAGTTCAAAGGCCTCAATTCTATGGCGCTCAGCCTTCAACTTTCACAGCCATATATTACCAACTGGGAAAACCATAGCCTTGACTATATGCACTTTTGTTGGCAGGGTGATGTCTCTGCTGTCTAGATTCCTCATAGCTTTCCTCCCCAGGAGCAAGCATCTTTTAATTTATTGGCTGCAGTCCCCATCTGGGGTGATCTTGGAGCCCAGGAAAATAAAATCTGTCACTACCTCCATTTCTTCCCCATGTGTTTTTGTTCTTCTTGCAGCAGCTAACAAGGCGGTCGCTGATTCTTCAGCTTCTTTGCAGAAAAAGATGTAGTTGCAATCTCTCCATTGATGGATTTGGTAGAAATATTTCTGATTCAACTGAAATTGTATCCGATGACCTCATTGGCAATCATTGATCTCATTGTCAATCATACAGCAAAGAAAGTTTATCCTATTTTGTTGAAATAGGATAAAACATAATCCCAAATATCTCAGAATAATCCTTGACTAATTCCTTACATTTGGAAAACACCTTGAAGTAATTGGACAAAAATTGAAAACCAGGAACAACTTGATTTTGGAAAATCATGGAAACAGGCTGGGAACACAGATAAAAACATTGTGTATAGTGGCACAATCATTAATATACTCTATTGCCAAATACTGCGCATCTGTCTGGGAAAGAAGTTGTCACACCAACAAGATTGATGTTCATCTTAATGATATTTTATTGCAAAAAATGGTTAATAAAAATAGAAAGAGAAAAGGAAAATGAGGAAAACTGAAATTTATTGTGACAATTAAACCAGTTGAACAACCTTTGCAGAAGCAATAGTTTCATAACCAAAGAGAAAATAGTATTAGTTCTTGACACAAAAAATATCTGGACATAATGGTTTTTGAAAGTTTTGCTTATCTTTATTAGCTGAAGGAAATAGCATGACTTCAGACTAAAACTTGGATTTAAAGAGCTCTCTAAATTCTTCTACTATTGTAACTGAAAGTCATTTCCATTCTTATAAGATCTGTTTCTGACTTAGCAAAAGACAATCAAATCAGGAAAAGTGCATACATAAAAGCCCATCATAAAGTGTATACATAAAAGCCCATTTAACTTTTAACTTTTATGCTTGCTTCATTTCTCTTTATACTTCTATATAAAACAAATCCTAATACTATTTAATCTGGCACTGTGAGATATGTTCTGCCACTAAGTACATAATACTGCATATACAAATACAGTTTCTTCTTCCATTCATGAGCCTTTGGATGTATAATCAGAAGACAGTTACCTAGCAACCTGGCATTCAGCATTTAAATGGAAAATCTACCTCTATGTTCTGTTGATGTACACTTCCAATTCCAGAATACCATAGCCACAAGTAAAGACAATAGCTGATCCATAGGTCATACTTAACATTTATGAACCCAGATCAGAAATTTTAGTGCCGCAATTCCCTTAAGTGTTTTTTAAATTATACTCTTTGATAGTAATTAGACAACCAAAATATGGTCATACCAAACTATTTATTGCAATATCCTTGTATAATAATTCTATTAAGTAAGAAAGGGAGAATAGTCCTGGACATAAAGGAATAGGATTATCAATTGTATTTAGTGGTCTTTTAATTATAAGTAGGATATGATTTTATTATTAATATTCAGAAAGATGATGAAACACCATTTTTTTGTTTTGCAATCTATGATTGCACAGCGATTCATGTGTAGTGATATCCTATGATTTTTATTTTTGAAGTTGGAATTGGAGTTCAGTGGGGTTATTTTTGACAAATGCAGTATATTTAGTTGCCTTTAATACAACACATTGTTTCTAATCTTTTTGGGTTAATGGATATATTTGAAACTTTGGAAACATATTATGGACATAATTGCAAAAGTGGTTGCCATGATGATCACAGCCAGTCACAAAATTCTAATTCATTCTCTCCAGGATGCTCAATATCACCTTAGTTTATTTTGTCTTTTTTATATACATAACAGCACACTTCCAAAGAAACATTGCACTGGAGATATCTATCATTCTGTTTTTCTAACTATTGCCTGTGGAATGCAAATGATGCTTGAAGCTGGTATTTGGCTTTGCAGCATGTCAATTTTCTAATTATATATTAAAAACATCCTTTAAAAAATAAAGTCAGTGGGCAGGGAAACAGATTTGTCCTAAGGGAGTGTTAGTCACAATGACATCTATAGATTTCATATTGTAAAACAAATATTTAATACTTCATTTTTTTCTGATTAGAATATTCTACTGCTGATACACACACACACACACACACACACACACACACACACACACACACACACACACACACAAAATAAGGATGTGGATTCAATTATCTAATTTAGGATAGGTTGTATTTGCTGTTAAAATAGAAGAGTTAGTTATAGCAGATCATAAGATAATTATCTATTTGTGTCATTCATCTTTAGGTTTTGGTTTGCGTATGCACAATGTCCAAGAGCCTGCCAAAAAGGAAGAGACTATTTGCTAATAACAAAGGAAGAATAATTTTAGTACAATTTGGATTAGAATAAAACTCATAGTTTATTTACTAATCATGAGATTATTTTTATTTTTATTCAGCAAGCTTTTTCAGCAGAAGTGTATGTATTTAAAATGAAATTGCTGCTAAGCTGTAGAAACATAGACTATAGCCGTGGTGGCAAACCTATGGCACGCGTGCCACAGGTGGCACGCGGAGCCATAGCGGAGGGCACACGAGCATTGCCCACTGGCAAACCGGAAGTGCGTTTTTCCGCACTTCTGGTTTGCCGGTGAGCTGTTTTTTGCACTCCGGAGGGTTCAGGGAAGCTCCCTGAAGCCCCGGAATACAAAAAACTACAAAACAGACAAACCGGAAGTGCGGAAAAACACACTTCCGGTTTGCCGGTGAGCTGTTTTTTGCACTCCGGAGGGTTCAGGGAAGCTCCCTGAAGCCCCGGAATACAAAAAACTACAAAACGGACAAATCGGAAATGCGGAAAAAACGCACTTCCGGTTTGCCGGTGAGCTGTTTTTTGCACTCCGGAGGGTTTAGGGAAGCTCCCTGAAGCCCCGGAATGCAAAAAACGACGAAACGGACAAACCAGAAGTGCATTTTTCCGAACTTCCGGTTTGCCCGTTTTGTCGTTTCTTACCATCCCAGGCTCCGGTAAGGCCTTTGCGCGGGGGTGAGGGGGTGTGCGCATGCGCAGTGGGCAGCATGGGGGGGTGTTGTGCGCATGCATGGGGGGAGGGAATGGGTGTGGGCATGCGAGTGTGCGCAAGCGCGCGCTAGCGCGCACATCCCCCCCTTTTTGGCACACGAACCTAAAAAGGTTTGCCATCACTGGACTATAGCATGCATGATAGCATTAATAGCTGGAAAAGTACATCTGTAAAAAACAATGTCCTTTGGATAGCATCATTTCTCCAGTGATTCCAACTGTCTAGACTGCATTAACACTTAGGCAGTGATTACAACCTGCATTAGAAGTTTTAGCAAAACAATTTGTTTTCTATAATTTTTTTTCATTTGAAGGTTTTTTTTTAACTAAACTACTAATGATGGATTTTTTTAATGGAAGTTAGGATTTGAGGCTGGACATTTTTATTATTGTATCTGGCTTTTTTTAATATTTAAAACATGCAGACATCTAAATTTGATTTTTGAAGCCACTTTTAAGGCAACCTGCTTCTCATATAAACGGAGTATGTAGTATGTTGTTTATAATTTAAAAAAGAAAGCAAACCTTTTTTTGCAAATAGATAACATAATCTGACATAGCAACCAAAATGAAGAGGAAAAGCACAGCATTGTTTAGATAAGGGAAAAAAAGTATAATGCTGGCAATAAATTCTGGAAATGGTAATGCAGACATATCTTAACGGTCCTAGATTGGAGATAATTTTTTATTGTTATATGTGTATAACAATTTTATTGTTATACATGTAGCAAATTGAACTTTTCCATCTTTCCTCATAGGGGCTATGAGATGTTAATTATGTGGACTTTTATGATCTTAATAAGACATCTTGTCACATTTAGATATACAACTCAGGTCAATGGTTAACATCATGAAGATATGGAAGTCACACCAATACCTATCCAATAGAAACTATGAACTTCAAGATGTTGTGGCAGGTAGAATGTTGCAATTCACCATCTGACTGTTGCTTTTTTCCAAAAACATCTTTTTTTTAAATCCTTGTGTGAGTATGGCATTGCTGCATATGTGGAATTCTTAGCTAGGTTGTTTGCTTGTAGATATTTCATTACCCAGGTAGGTAACATCAGGTAACATCATCATCACTCACATATTCCATCACTTCTACATTTTCCTACCCAATAGATAACTACTGGTAGCAAGCCTTATTTCCAACCAGGATTTGAAAAGCTCAGTAGGGAAGGCTCTACTGCCACATTTTGTAGTGATAGGAAGTTAGTATCTGAACTTGTGGGGATTAAAAGTGGCTATATAGTGAGGGCCAGTTGTTGGTTACACTCCCTGGTTTGTACAACCTTTATATATCCAGCTAGGAGATGTGAAGAATTATATAATATGTGAGTGCAGCCCTCCAGGTATTCCTGGATCCCAGACCTTGCAAAAAGTTCATGGAAATCTTTGGAACTAAACGTCAGGATTTGTCTTCTCCCCATTTTAAAATCACCCCATGTTCAGATTAATGCCCGAATTTTTTTTTTTTGCTAAAAGTAGAAACTGGTTTGTTTCCCATTATACCTTTCACATTTAGCATTCTATGATAACAAAATAATAAATTTTGGTTGCTTTCTTGTTGAATCTATTAGTTACTAAAACTATAAAATGCATGGGTGTTCTACTACCATAACATGTAGAATGCCTGGGATCCAACATTAGAAAAACCCATTAAATGCACATTCATTTTGCAAGTCCTTCTTTTGCACTTTCCTGTCTTAATGCTACAGGTAATCCTCAACCATTCTGAAAAAAGTAATTTATGACCACTTTTCACACTTATAACCATTGGAGCATCCCCATGGTCACATGACCAAAATTCGGATGCTTGGCAACTGAAATATATTTATGACAGTTGCACTGCCCTGGGGACAAGCGATCACCATTGGTACCCTTCCCAATCAGCTTGTGACAAGCAAAGTCAATGGGGGAGTCAGATTCACTTAATGACCAAATGATTCACTTAATAACTTCAGTGATTGTCCAAAGAAAGGTTGGAAAGAAAGGTTGGAAAAACTCACTTAACTTTCTTGCTTAGCAATAGAAATTTTGGGTACAACTATGATCGTAAGTCAAGGACCACTTGTACCAGTGGTGGGTTGCTACCGGTTCAGACTGGTTTGCACGAGCTGGTGGCAGAAATTTGGCCCTGTTCGCTGAACCGGTAGTGATGGCCGGCTTGCCACACCCCTGAACCGGTTCCCCAGTCGCCGCTGCTTGAAAGCAGCTGGCAACGAACCCTCTGCGCATGCACAAAGACTTCTGTGCATGCATAGAGGGTCAGTACCCGGATGTAACGCACTAGCGTGCACAAGTGTAGCATACACACACGAAGCGTGCACTTCTGATGCAATGCACACACTTCCGAACCGGTAGGGAAGGTAAGAAAAACCCACCCCTGACTTGTACTTATAAGGCAGGACAATTTCAGCTTATGGAAATAATATTTGACAAAAGGAACATTTGCTTACTTATAAACTTATAAACTAGTAGTGTGAAACTGTAATCATACTTTATTACCTAATGAATATTTTATATATCTCTTTCCTCCTTTTCCCCAGGAGATTCTGTGGTGCTGTTAAGTACAGGGCTTTCTGCAAAGACTGCCATTTTAATGAACTTCATAAGTGCTCTGATAGTTTGCTTAAGTCTGTGCATCGATCTTTCAATATTGGCAGATCATTCCATTCAAATATTTACTGTTGCATGTTTTTCTATTTATCATTAGTGGGAATGATAATTGTCTTGTTTCATGACCTTAATCTTTTAAAGGCCTTTGCCATGATTATACTACAGCAGATTAAATTAACAAGCTGCAATTTATCTACTAAGTGATGAAACTGGTAGCCATTAAAATAAAATATGGCCTCTTTCCCCTTTCTCTATCCCTCCAATTTCCTATCTATTTAGTGTCCAATTCAACAATATAATTAGAAAAGTTTATTAGAATTGCATGACATTCTCTACTCAAGTAGTTTCATAATTGATATGTCATACAGGTAATGATGGGTCTAAGATGAGCTTCCAGTCTATGAACCTAGCCTTTAGTATAGCCATTAATCTGGTATCATCCAGAGACATTGATCTACAATCAAAATGTTAGGGAATGATACTGTTTGAAGTTTAAAAAAGGAATAAACCATTTTTTAAAAATAATACCCTCCACATTTCCCCCTCAGTACTCTACTCCTGCACTAGTTACTTTGGGGCCTTTCCCCCCAAAAATGGCTAGCCACAAAAATCTTGCACCCTGCTTCCAGCAAACTATAAAAGTTAATTATGGCTTGTTGAAAAAGTTGCAAACAATAGTGAAGAATATAAGTATACCTACTTTTGTATAAATATTAATAACCAGACATTTTATTTGTTTTAATAATTTCAGTTTCAAGTGAAAAAAAATTAGCCTAAAGTGACCAATAGACTGCCATATAGTTACTACTATTACGGTACTTTTAGATTTTCTAAGTATTTTTTTCTTATTTCTGAGACATTGGTATTCTTGTGTAGGCTTCCTGGATGTTATATCCAATGTTGGCTGGCATATATGGGATTTCTAGTCTAGCACATCTAGAAGATCAAAGAAGGCTGGTATATCATATACAGTGGTACCTCGAGATACGAGTGCCCTAACATACGAGATATTTGAGATACGAGCTGTCGAGCGAGTGAAGTTTTGCTTTGAAATACGAGCAACATTTGAGATACGAGGAACGGCCGGCTGCACACGACCCACTCATTTCCGCAACATTCTGAAAGGGAGGAAGAGAATCTATCAAAGAGAATTTTCCCCCTTTAGCTTAGCCATTGTGGCGTCCATAGGCCTCTTCGGGGGGGGGAGGAGGCAGAGAGAAAGGAAAGGAAGGAAGGAAAGGGAAAAAGAATGGACCTGAAAGGAAAAGAAAGGGGAGAAGAGAGGGGGGGAACTTTGGGTGTGTATCCTACAGGAATCAGAATCAACTTTGATTTTTTTTTTGGAGGAATGGCCATTCACACCACCGGGGATTTTGCACCTGAAAGAAAAGTTGCAGATTTCTCGAGGATCGGTGGTGTGTTTTTTTCCCTCCTCCTCCTCCACAGAAACGTGAGATTTTTGGGGGGATGAGGGATGGGAAAGGATGCATCTGGATCCCCCCCCAGTGTGTTTCTAATTCCACCCCCTTCTCTGTGAAGTAAGTGACTTTGCCATTCTCCGTCCCCACCAGCTGTTTAAAAGACCAGCTCCTTTCTCTCTCTTTCTCTCCTTTCTCTACCTTGCCTTCCACTCACCCATCCTCTTTTTCTCCCTGCGGACATCCCCCCCCCCAGTTCTTTTCCACACTCTTCCAAATTACCTTAACGGGTTCTTCTCCCCCCTTGGGAAGGAGGGAGTTTCCTTGACTTCGTAAACTGCTCTGAGTCTGCGATAAACTGGAAGTGGGGGGGAACCTTCCTCCCCGCTAGAAAATAGGGATTGTCAGTGAAATATGCACTTCTTCCCCGCTGGCCCCCATTCACTCCTCTCTGGAGCACGTTCACAACAGTTGGAACAGCTGGAATTTTGGGGGCTGGAACGGATTAATGGCATTTCAATTAATTTCAATGGGGAAAATTGCTTTGAGATACGAGCAAATTGACATACGAGCAAGGTTACGGAATGAATTAAACTCGTATCTCGAGGTACCACTGTACTTTAATCCTAAAATAAAGGATTTGGGAGTTATTAAGAGAACTAACTATATACGTGTTGTTCTTCACGCATACATTAGACAATAATACTTTACATTTTATTTTGAAAAGGAATTGGCATGTAGAGCACTAAACCTAGAAGCATCTGCACACAGTTTTTATTTTGACTTTGACCTACAGTTTCTTTTACATTTGTCCAGAGTCCATAGCTTCTCCCCAGTAATGGGAACTGGGAACCTAACAAAAGGGGAAGCTTCATGCTCCAGAGTTACAAAGCAGTAGGAGGAATGACAGGATGGAAAGTGCAGTAAATCTTAGAGTACAAACATTCTATTAAAATATAGTACATGTAAATATATTTACATTTTTTAAAAAAAGAACAATTCCCCACTATTTACCCGGTAATCCAACAAATACGTTATTATAGTGCTGGCACAAAATGTTCAACTATGATTATTCCCCAAAGCAGGAAGGGACTTATCAGATACATTACTTGGCATTAGTCCTTTCAAAATATTGTAAATGTAAACTTAATGTCACTTTTTATATGGATGGCATAAAAACTGAAATCCCAGGATGCTGTTTTTCATTTGATGAGGTCCATCCGAACTGAAGATTGCTGTCTACAATTAAAGAAGCCATGGGTATAAAGTTTTTACTAATAAAGTTTGTCATGTTTCCCATAAGGCTTCTTTTTCCCAGAGATTAATATATCTGGCTCTCATGTCTTATTCTTTTTTTAGCTTACTGAAATGACTCATATTCAGACACAGTGACCCTGGTTGATATTTCTTCTATAGAACCTTGGATTGTTATTAGGGTGGCTTTGTTTCTCATTACTGGCTATATATGAACAGACGATTAGAATATAAATCTTCTAGAAAAACTAATTTGTCCAGCATCTTTTCTATGCATTTCAGTAATGCTTATATAAAAGGTCTTCCAAGTGAATTGTAGCCTTCATATTATGTAAAATTACACATTTTTATTGTTGGAATCAGACAGGAACAAATCAATTATTTCAGTTTAGATGATGTTGTATTTTAAAAATTAATACTCTAAAATGTAAAGTTTGTGCTATATTCATTTGTGTTCATGTTAAAGTATATATTGAATTTTTAGGAAGAAGCAAAGTTAAAACAAAATGCAGTAATTGTGATATACTAGCGGCATTCTATTACACTTTTAATAACTGCTTTACAGACTACCAAAAGTAAACCAGAAACTGGTCTTTCTTCTTGACAAACCTGCAATTAAGACAGTGGCTATAACATTGTGATTGAAGCTTTGTACCTTGTGACACACATAAAAAGTGGTTGGACTTTAATCACATGGTTAAAATGATTCTACCATCTTGACTTTTTGATTCTTTTCTGGACACTTCTGCTATTTCTGTTAGTCAATTTCTCTGGTCTAATGCTTCTTTTATAAACAGGTAGAAAGTCTACTTGTGGATAAGTTGAATGGGTGCTTTACAAATCACCACCATCAGAAATATTAGATTGATGCCTGCCAGAAGAACTGGTCAATATGAAACAGACAAAAACCCTTAATAGAAATGGTTACTGTATCTTTTTTTTCAGCCACAAGATCTGCTTTTTTATCCTGTGGCCTTTGCATTCCTTTTGCTTACTTTAATTTTTCCCCGCCTTCCTAAGTAGTATGAGAAATGTGGGAAACAGAACACCTCACCTCATAGCTGTCTTGTTTTATATTTCCCTATGGTGAAACAGAATATCAATTATACTAGCTAACACTGTAAAAATCTCCAGAACTGAAATTAATTGCCAGTTTTTCCAGGAAGATTACCAGGTTATCATCACTGTCCTTGCTTTCAATTTATATGCTATAGTTGGCTATTTGACATGTCATGTAGTATCATAGATCAAGGGAACAGTCTTTGAATTTTGTTTCAGCGGAAACTCCCCTCCCCTTCCAGTGTTTTAATTATGAATTATAGTGGAAGACATGCACACTCAAAGCAAAAAACAGCAATAGCTTTATTTTTCCTGATTATATTTATGATTCCATTACAGTCAAGATTTCAAATGGAAGGCACCTCCATAGAAGCCCAAACATTTTTTGCTTCCAGAGAATAATATTAATAGAAGATGCTCCCATTGTAACAAGAGAATAGACTCTCTGAGTTATTATCACTGTAACCTGAGCTAATATTTCAAAGTATTTGGTATGCCGTTATGGATAGATCATGCAGAGCTATAACAAAACCTTTAAATTGTTTATTCAATATTATCCCAATTAAAATAGAAATTGCATTTTATTTTATTGATCCAATATTTAATTCCATCTATCACTATAAATATGATTAGTAAGGTTAGTATTCTTAACTATTTTAAAGCAATAGCAATTGGTTACATTCAAACCAACAATTGAATCACGATTTCTAGGACACCATTATTGTTCTTTGCAATGTAGTTTCCTAAATTATATGCCTTCATGGTTTCCCTGTCTGTGGTAGCTCCTACTACCTCTCCAAATCAGGTTTACAATTTTGGAGGGAATACAGGGATATATTTGCCGTCTGAAAGCCAAAAAATAATGTTTGCTTTGTTATTGCTCTGCTTACTGCTTGTGCCATGATATATGTGTGCTTGTGACCATGGAGAAGAGAAACTCTATGGGACTATCACTGACACCACAAGGGAGTAGAGGGAAAGTGCACAATAGCATATCCAGGCATGTTATTTTTCTTTTAACACTTTACTTGGTAGTATGGTTCACTGGGCATCATTGAGCACAACAAATATTATTTTTAAATATAGTATGGCGCATTTATTATAATTAAAATACATCAAATTATCATAGAATAGAGCTTAATCTTATAACTAGAAGAGCCCAATGAAATCAATAAAACTTGAATGATTCTTAAGAAACTGAATTTCAGTGGACTGACTGCACTGAATGTAGCAACTAAACCCTTGCTGTGCTATACAGGTAATCCTTGAGGTATGACAGCCATTTAATGAGTGTTAAAAATTACGACAGATCCAGCCCCAAAAGCTACATACTGTAAGACCTCATTTCAAAGTTAAGATGGCTGCAGTGGAGCTGTGATCATTAACTCTTATGACCAGGCGTGGGTTCTAACTTACCTCGCTGCTGGTTCGCTTCCTCCCGCGCCTCGTGGCCGCACGTGAGCAAAGCCAAAAAATAAAAAAGCCAAAAAAGCCAAAAACAAGATGGCGATGCATGCGCAGTGCCATAAACTCAGCTTCTGTGCATGCCCAGAAGAAAAATAAAAATAAAGAATAATTAAAAATAATAATTTTTTAAAATGCAAAAAAAAGTAAAAAAAAAAAAGATGGCGGTGCCCACGGACTGGCACCGACCGAACCGGTTCTGTGATGTCATTGTGACATCACCAGTGGGTCGCTACCGGTTCAGGTGAACCGGTCTGAACTGGGAGGAACCCACCTCTGCTTACGACCAACTAGACCAGTGATGGCAAACCTATGGCATGTGTGCCACAGGTGGCACGCGGAGCCATATCTGAGGGCACGTGAGGCGTTTCCCTATGTCAGCTCCAGCATGCATGCGCGTGCTAGCCAGCTGATTTTTGGCCTTCTTTTCGGCCATTTTTGCTCTCCCCAGGCTTCAGGAAAGCCTCATGAACCCTGGGGACGGCAAAAAATGGCCCAACGGGAAGTTCAGAAATGAACTTCCGGTTGGCCCATTGGGCCGTTTTTCGCCATCCCCAGGGTTCAGGAAAGCCTCATGAAGCCTGGGGATGGCAAAAAATGGTCCAACGGGCCAACAGGAACTTCCGGTTGGCCCGTTGGGCCATTTTTTGCTGTCCTCAGGCTTCAGGCGGCTTTCCTGAATCCTGGGGAGAGTGAAAAACAGCCCAATGGGCCTACCAGAAGTTCAGAGGCTTCAGTGAGGCCTGTGCGCATGAGTGGGGGGGAGCAGTGCAGGGGTTGTGTGCATGTATGGGGGAGAATTGCATTATGGGTGTGGGCACACACATGCATGCTATCGTGTGCGCATGCACCCTTTTGGCACCTGAGCCAAAAAAGGTTTGCCACCACTGCACTAGACGGTCGCTGCAGTGCCATCCTGCCTCTCCCCCATCCCATCAGCACTCTACAGCATTTGGGCCTCCTCCCCACAGGCCTATAACTCCCCAGACTTACCTTTTGAAGCTCTCTGGACCTCATGATGGGAAGGAGGGCGGGCCATGTTGTGGCAGCAATCCAAACATGGCTGCCATTTTGTCTGGCCTGTTTGTATGAGGCCATCATTTTCTCTTACCCTTTCTATGGCTGTCAGAAAATTGCTTCATTTTGCTACCTTAGAGAGATCTGCACTGTGCTGCAGAAGCTTTTGAATGCTGCAGTGTGCAAACCTTGTTAAGGCAGCAGAACAAAGTAGTTTTTCTCTGAGTCATGCATTGGCAACCCAAATTTGGCTGCCATTTTATGGGTGGAACAAAGTTATGGCTGCTTTATGGTTGGGAGAAAATTATGGCTGCCAAGCAACCTCACAAAGAAGAAAGTCATTTATTGCTCTGGGAGGTTGTGGAATTCTTGGAAAGATAAAGTGAGGAGAATGGTGTTTGGACTGATGGGGTGGGAATCAGGCCTAAGGCCTGGGAGGAGTAGGAAAAGGCTTGTTGAGATCCAAGGTGTGGGAAGTGGAGCATGGGGTGCATTGGAGGTGGAGGAGGCCGTGGGAGGATCAAGGCAGGTGGGCCTGAGCCTGCATTAGGCTTCCAATTGCCTCCCCCACCCAAAAGTAACCTGACACTCCTCTTATTTATTTATTTATTTATTTTGTGAGATTTATATACCGCCTCACAGTGCAAGCACTCTCTAAGCGGTTTACACCAGTAAGCAATGTATATTATTTATATTGCCCCCAACAATCTGGGTCCTCATTTTACCTACCTCGGAAGGATGGAAGGCTGAGTCAACCTTGAGCCGGTGAGACTTGAACCGCTGACCTGCGAATCAGTCAGCTAAAGTGACCTGCAGTACTGCCTCTAACAGCTGCGCCACCTCGGCTTAACAATCTGCATCTTCATTTTATGGTTCACTGTGGACAGCAGTGATGGGAGGATTGTTACATGGCAGATTCATACAATGACTATTGCACTATGTAATGGGCAGTCAAGACTACTTGTAATTCATGGAAATTAAACCATGAAATCTACAAGTATGGCATTTGAACTTCCACATAAAAGGCAATCTCATGATATATGAAACAGTAGAGAGTAAACAGACATGGAGTCTGGTAGCATCTTCAAGGGTAACCAGCTATATTAGGATTTAAGCTTTCATAAATAAGCAGGAACTTGATTTATCAGAGGTCTAGCTAATTTATGAAATGCATTCTCCAGTCTGTGTTTTGTCTACGACTTTCAGAATTCCCATATGTCAGGCTGGATGGAATTCTCAGAGATGTAGTCCAACTATAGCAGAGGGAGATCAGATTGGGAACAGCTCATTTAGATGATAAAAGTTTGCAAAATCATGGACCCCAGAATTCTTCTATAATTTATCACTGTTGGTATACCGTGAAACAGGGGTGGATTCCTGCCAGTTCGGACCGGATCGCCCAAACCGGTAGCGACCTGCTAGTGACGTCATGATGGCATCACGGATCCGGTTCGGTCAGTGCCGGTCCATGGGTGCTGCCATCTTTTTTGGGGGAATTTTTTTGGAATTTTTTACTGTTTTGAAGTTTTTTCCTCTGCTGCTGCTTGAAAAAGGGCCCTCCCGCCTGCCCCCGGGTTTATACTTACCTTTATTCCTTTGCCCAAAGCACAGCTGATCAGATCCTCAGCTGTGTTTTGGGCTGATTATAGCTATTGAGCATGCATGGAAGCAGAATTGCAGAAGCGGATGCGCGTGTGTGCACGAGCCTATTGAGCGCACGCGCACGAAACGTTGCAATGCGAACCAGTGGTGAAGGTAAGTGGAACCCACCCCTGCAGTGGAACCCATCCCAGCTGGATTAACCTATTCAGTGAGAAATACTCATCTGCCTTATAAATTTTAAACATGGATATTATGTCAGCTTTGATTTTATTACCAGAGAAAGGTAATATAAACCAATAGTTGTATATTTACATTTAACAGTACTTGAGCTGTTTATTTGCAGAAACTGTTTACCAGTTTTTATAGATTGTAGTCAATTTTATCAAAAAGTGCTTAATTATTTATTTAAAGTATTATCTATTGATACATTTCAACACCTTCCTAAAGGCTCAGAAATAATCTAAACATCAGTGCTAAGGAAGTCTCTAATCAGAGCCTTACAGTTTAAAGATTAGCAATGAAGAAAAGTCAGAAAAAGAATACTTTGACAGTAATTGCAAAGCTGAACAGATAGCACGTAGCAGGAACCAAACTACCGTATTTTTCGGAGTATAAGACGCACCTTAGTTTTGGGGGAGGAAAACAAAGAAAAAAGGCCTCTGCCTCCAAGCAATTTGCCAAACAGCAAACAGCACAGATGATATACACTGTTTGCTGTGTATTTCTGTGCATGTGTGCCTGACCCATAGAAATAGCAAAGAATTGGAGAAATGTACATTATGCCAGAAAGTTTTCTTAAATGTAGTCACACTAACTCCTCTCAATTATTTAAATAGATGTACTCCAAGGTAAGTCAGGATTTAACTCTAATACTAAATAGGACACTGTTACATTTCAGACTATACTTGTACAGAGCTGTTAAAATTAATTAAAATTTCTGGATGTATACATTATTCTCTATTATTTAAAAGAAGATACAATAGCACTGGGCCTCTTCAGAGCAAGCATTTATTTTAAAAAGCTTCTTTATTTTGTTAAGTTGTCTAGAACAGGGGTCTCCAACCTTGGCAACTTTAAGACTCCTAGAATTCCACAGCCAGCAAAGCAAATAATAAAGCAGTCAGCAAAGCAAACAATAAAGCAGTCAGCAAAGCAAATAATAAAGCAGTCAGCAAAGCAAATAATAAAGCAGTCTTTAAAAAATAAGTCTACTAATTTGAACATTCTACAGACATTTATAGTTATTCACTTACCCCCTTGCATCCAGTTCAGCAGAAAATAAAAATATGCGTATCTCTCCCAGCTATTTGCCTCTTTGCTAGTTTCAGTTTCATTTTAGCAGGTGGCAAATCAGCTGTAGGTTGGGAAGCTGCTAGGGACTTGCTTGGCTTTACGGTAAGGTGACCAGATTTTTAACATTGGTAAAGAGGGACACCATTGACCGGGATGGGTGGGTTCCTGATTAAAAATTATTTATTTATTTTTTTGGGTCGTTTTTGTATGCTGCCCCACTCCCATAGGACTCAGGGCGGCCATACAACTTTCTTTCTTTCTTTCTTTCTTTCTTTCTTTCTTTCTTTCTTTCTTTCTTTCTTTCTTTCTTTCTTTCTCACCTTTCTTTCTTTCTTTCTTTTTCTTTCTTTCTTCCTTTCTTTCATCTTTCTTTTTCCTAACATCTTTCTCTCTCTCTCTCTCTCTCTTTCTTTCTGTCTGTCTTCTTTCTTCTTCCTTCCTTCCTTCCTTCCTTCTTTCTGTCTTCCTTCCTAACTTCTTTCTTTCTTTCTTTCTTTTTTATGCAGCTATTAGTTCTTGGAGGGATTTGGCTGGGTAAACTTGGCCAATCTGACTAATCCATTCCTTTGGCATCTTCCTTTTCTCCATTTCTTTCTTTCTTTCTTTCTTTCTTTCTTTCTTTCTTTCTTTCTTTCTTTCTTTCTTTCTTTTTTCTTTCTCTTTCTCTTTCTCTCTTTCTTTCTTCCTTCCTTCCTTCTTTGTCTTCCTTCCTTCCTAACCTTTCTTTCTTCCCCCTTCCTTCCTTCCTTCTTTCTTTTTATTTTCTCCTTCCTTCCTTCCTTCTTTGTCTTCCTTCCTTCCTAACCTTCCTTCCTTCCTTCCTAACCTTTCTTTCTTTCTTTATCTTCCTTCCTTCCTAACTTTTCTTCCTTCCTTCCTAACTTTTCTTCCTTTCTTTCTTTCTTTGTCTTCCTTCCTTCCTAACCTTCCTTCCTTTCTTCCTCTCTCCCTCTTTCTTTCTTTGTCTTTTCTCCTTCCTTCCTTCCTTCCTTCCTTCTTTGTCTTCCTTCCTAACTTTTCTTTCTTTCCTTCTTTCTGTCTTCCTTCCTTCCTTCCTTCTTTCTTTCTTTGTCTTCCTTCCTTCCTTCCTTCCTTCCTTCCCTCCCTCCTTCCTTCCTTCCTTTCTCCCTGCAAAGCAATCCCCACCGTGGCTCCTTTCTCCCTCGTCCAGCCCTCTTCCAAGAGGCCAACTCCTGATGCCGCCACTTCTGGCATCCCCACGCCTCTTTCAGAAGGGAGGGAAAGAGGGCGCTTCCCCTCCCCCGGAAATAAGAACCCCCCGCAAGAGTAACAATCACAACAACCAGGGCTGGCAAAGCACCTCACCAGCAGCAGCAGCCGGCGGGAACAAAAGCAAGCACGGGGCGATGAGAAGGCTCGCCCCGGGCGGAGCTTCCACGCAGCTTCTGCATTCCAAGAAGCAGCAGTGGAGGCGGCAATAGCGGCCCCCCTTCTTGGAGCCCCTGCTGTCCTCCCTTTCCCCAATGGAGCTGTGAAAGTCCTGCAACCTCAGGGCGTATGGGCAATTGCTTAGCTTTGGGTTGAAGCCTTGGATTGCTGCCGCCTCCTCCTCCTTCTTTTCCTCTACCCCCCCTTCCTTTGCTCTGAAGTAACGGCACATGAGCGGCAGGGCCGGGGCTTGTGACTGACTACTTCCTCCTCTGCCCTGCTAGCTCAGGAATTCTGGGAGTTGAAGTCCACGAGTCACAGAAGAGCCAACTTTGCTCGTTTCGTCACTGCCGGAGTTTGACTTCGAACTGCGGGCGCTCTCCAGAATTATGCAGGAAGAAAGGGATCGGACAATAAGAAGGTCGGAATCACTTTCGCTCGCTAAAACCTTCTTATTGTCCGATCCCCTTCTTCCTGCATAATTGTTAACCACTGACCAAATTTCTCTGTACATTTTTCTTCACTGTTGTAAAACAGCATCACATTTTCTGTCCTTTGGATGATTGCAATGCGCCACTTGCAATCATCCAATGCACCACGTTTGGCGCATGCGCCATGGTTTGACCACCCCTGTCTAGTCTGTCTCACTTGAATGTTACACCTCTTTCATAGTGTTCCTAGCTCCATTCCTCCTTTCCTTCTCCATCATCTCTGCCCTTTCTCTGCACTTCTCACCCATTCGCTCTTCTTGCTTCTCCCATCATGCCAGATGGTCTCCTAAGACTAAGGGCCCTGAGAATTAAAAGAGTTACAGGGCAACCTGAATACCGCCCAGTTTTGCTCCTGAGCAGGAAGTTCGAAATAGTGGAGCTTTCCTGGCAAGCCTCGCTGTCCACAGAACTGGCGGGGGGGAGTGGGGCGGGGGGAGGCGCGGCAGGTGCGGCCGCTAACGAAAGTAGCTCTTTTGCCTCTCAGGGATCGGGAGGCTGAAATCCCGCAGGGGCGTCGAGTGGATCCCGCCTCGGGACCGATTCTTGGGCGCTTGAAGGCGGCGGTCGGCGGAGGGCAGGGCAGGCGGGAAGTAGGGCAGGCGCCCCCGAAGCCCCAGGCGAGCCTTTCCTCCGCGCGACACCCAGGGTGACACCCAGGGTGGGGCTCCAGTCAGGGGGAGGACCCTCTGGCCGTTGTTACAACCAGCTTGCCCGGTAGGCCGGCGGGCTGACTCATCTGCCGGATCGTGGCTCAGCTGGTCCTCCCCCTGACTGGAGCCCCACCCTGGGTGTCACCCAGCCCCACGGCGAGGGTCGCAGGAGGAGCTCAGCTGCGGGCCGCTGCCGCCCTCTCCCTCCGAGCCGCTCAGCACCCGCGCCCTCCTCCGCCGGCGACCCCGGCCCACCCAAGAACCGCGCTTGCCGTCTGCAGCCGCCCGGAGCAAGTCGGGACTGCTCTCCGACCGGCGCCGGCCGTTTTGGCCAGACTAAAAACGCCAGGGCTCCTTTGGCCACAGCCCGTCTCGCCTCCCCGGCTTTGGAGACCAAGGCGCCACCGACCAGCCTTGCTTCGCTTGGCGGCCGCAAACTTCGCAAAGGAGCGCCCGAGCCGCGGTCGGGGAAAGTCCGTCAGCGGAGCCAAGGAAGCGGCAGCCCCCGATCCCGCCAGCCCATTTACCCGGCCCAGCCCTCGCAGGTGAGCCCCGCCCGCCGCCACCGCCGCCTCACCCGCAGGGCAGCAGCGGCATGTCCAGCCATGGCGAAGGCCGCGGTGCCGGACGACGACTACAACTTCGTCCTTCCTTCCTTTGTTCCTTCGTGGCTGTGGAGAGGGCTGGCTGAAGAAGATCCAGCAGCCACCAACCTACCGAGGCTCCTGGAAGACGGGCAGCCATCAGCCCAGCCGGGGGAGGAGGAGGAGGAGGAGAAAGGCGGCGATTTAGTTCTCAGCGGCTCTCGGACGGGACGGCAGGGAACTCTTCCCTTTCCCTCTCCTCCTCGGCGCGGCTGCCCGTGAGAGGACTCGGCCAGCGCCCGCTGTCACCTGCCACTGCCAGGAGAGCCTTGGGCGCTCGGCGCTGTCTTCCGGCTTTCCTTCCGCGTGCGCTGCAGTCCCGCTCGCCGGGCAGAAAAGCGTCACCTTTCCTGTCCATTGGATGATTGCAATGCGTCACTTGCAATCATCCAATGAGCGACATTTGGCGCATGCGCCACAGTTTGGCCACCACAGAGCCCGACATGGCTGCCTTCCCCGAGTTTTAACTCCCCCCAATCTCGCACGCCCCCCTTTCAGGCTGATTTTTGGAAAGAATGCCCTAGTCGTGCATTCTTTCAAAAAATCGGGACTTTTTAGAGGATGGGCGGGACGCGGGACAAATCATTAAAAAGCGGGTCTGTCCCGCCAAAATCGGGACGTCTGGTCACCTTACTTTACGGGCTCTTCCCTGTTTGCTGCAAACAGGTAAATTGCTGGAAGACAGAGGCCAATGGGTGGGGGTGGGTGGGGGTGGGGCTACATTCGGTGTATAAGACACAACCAAGTTTTCAACCTCTTTTGGGGGGTAAAAAGGTGTATCTTATACTCCAAAAAATATGGTATGTCTTATATCTCAGCAAAATGCTTGAATAAGCTCAACAGTGAATTATTCAGTGAGATGTGCATAAATTAAACATGGCTTGGTATTTTTCTATGTTCTGATTGATTCACAATGTGAAAATCTCTATTTGTGGTGTGACAATCATATTCCCCACAATCCACTGTGCTTACATACACTGACTAGGTTTTACATATTGCAAATGAGTTAAACAACTGATTAGTTTCAATTTTAGTCAAAAGATTAAGGCTTTCAGGATATAAAAACTGACAGCAGTGCTAATTCTTAAAAAAAAGTAGTGCATCCCAAAATAAAAAGAATATATTGAAAGATCTTTTCTCTTTTTTCCCCAAACTAGATATTTTCCTCCCATTTTTAGACAGGTCACTTTAAATTCATATTGAAAACTAGACCTCTATTAAAACATTAGCTGGATAGCCATAAGTGACCATATTGTGTGAAGATTTCTGCAAAGAATTGCAGGAAAAGACACCTTTTTGCTAAGTAACAGCTGTCAGGTCTTTCTTTTACAAAGCCAAAGAGCTGAAAAGTTATTTTGTAAGTGATCTAGAAATCATGTAAAATAAGATTTTTAGAATTCTCTCTAACCTTTCTGTGGGCAATACATAGCGATATGAGGTAATGTGTTGCAGCTAAGGGTTTCATTTCATGCATGCTCTTGTCTACATGCTTTCTATTCAGGAAAGTTTACCACTGAGAAAGCAGCAATCTGAGCAACTACCGTATTTTTCGGAGTATAAGATGCACCTTTTTCCCCTCAAAAAGAGGGTGAAAACTTGGTTGCGTCTTATACACCGAATGTAGCCCCACCCAGCCACCCCCACCCTTTGGCCTCTGCCTGCCAGCAATTTACCTCTTTGCAGCAAACAGGGCAAAGCACAAGAAGAGCACAAGAAGAGAGAAACTGCCTCCCAACCTACAGCTGACGGAGGCTTGCAAGCCACGTGGTAAAATGAAACTAACTACGGTGGCTGTAATGTGACAAATTGCTGGGAGATAAACTGCTGGCAATATTAGACTGCTGAAATTGCAAGGAGGCAAGCTATAGCTGCTATGGCTCAGAGGTAGAGCTCTTGCCTCACAATCAGGAGGTTGTGAGTTCTATCCTAGGTAGAGACAGATTCTGTTAATATGTTATTTTGTTAAATGTTTGTAGAGTGTTCAAATTATTAGACTTATTTTTTAAAGACTGCTTTATTATTGTTCTAGACAACTTAACAAAATGAAGAAGCTTTTTAAAATAAATGCTTGCTCTGAAGAGGCCCAGTGCTATTGTATCTTATTTTAAATAGCAGAGAATACTTCCAGAAAGCCACATCAATTTTAAAGATCTGTAAAAGTATAATCTGAAATGTTCTGTTTTAGTATTAAGTTTTAGTATTAAGTATTAGTATTAAAAGAAGGCAGCTGAGAAACCCTGACTTAGTCATGTTTGGAGTAGATCTATTTAAATAATTGGGAGGAGTTAGTGTGATTACATTTAAGAAAACTTTCTGGGATTAATATACTGCCATAATGTACATTTCTCACATTCTTTGCCATTTCTATGGGTCAGGCACACATGCACAGAAATACACAGCAGACAGTGTATATCATCTGTACTGTTTGCTGTTTGGCAAATTGCTGGGAGGCAGAGGCCTTTTTTCCTTGTTTTCCTCCCCCAAAACTAAGGTGCGTCTTATACTGCGGTGCGTCTTATACTCCAACTTTATCTCCCATAGATCCCTGTCTGGGTATATCACAAATACAGATCTCTTCTGTTCTTTTCAGAGTTAGCTGGCTGGCTGATAGATTTCTGAGTCCATTTACAAAGTCCATAGTACAAAATCAAAGTCCATAGTACAAAATTACTACTTTTATAGTATTGATCCATTCTGTCAGAAAGAAAGTAAAACTAAAACAAGACCTGTGTTTTTCAATAACTTTGATCTGGTCTTGGGTAATCAGCTGAAAACTTTTTTTAGTTATGTAGTCATTGTCAAACCTCTTCTGCTTGTCTCCTTGCTTTGAAAGAAAAGTTGATATTCACAATGGTAGATGTGTACAATACAAATAGCAGGAATGGTTAACTTAATCTGGATATAACTCTGGCAAAGAGCTACTACCATATTACGCAGACATATATACTCCGTACCAAGATCTTGCTTAGATTTGTCTTCAGTATAAGCTGTATAAATCTAAATGAAGCATTGGTCCAATTTGTTCTTTTTTTAAAGATATTTTTATTAAACAATTTTACAACATATCCATATTAGTGTACATCTGTTATTGTTCAATTTTTCCTCTTAAAACTATATTTATACATGTGGTTCTATTATCCTTTATATTTACTAATATATTAATATACTGCTTTATCAACATACATTTAGTGTCTTAGATATTTTGGTCTAATTTGTTCTAATGCACCTTCCTCTGTTTCTCTGCATGACTGAAATAATTAACAAATTGATAAGCAGTTTTTCAGAAGGTTCTTTGACGTGTATAAATTTAAGTATGCTTTCCAGGTTAACTGTTGAGCATAATCTTCATGGCAAACCTCCGTATCAGGTAGGAAATAGTTTTCAGGCAAGTTGCCTAGCAAGGTTACAATGTCATAATGCCATGATGGCGAACTTCTCTATGAGCATGCAAGCCGTTGCACCAGTGCGTATGCGCCTCACGCCAGCCAGCTGTTTGTCAGGTCTCTGCCACGCATGCGGGGGGGCATGCATGCATGCGTGGAGGTGGGCTGTGTGCAGGGGGTCATGTGCATAGGGGGCAGGGGGCGTGCAGGGGGGTCACGTACGCATGCGGGGGGGGAGAGCACGCATTGCATTTTGGGGTTTGAGCGCACTTTGGGCACTCCGTCCGGAAAAGATTAGCCATCACTGTCATAATGGATCTATGAATCACAAGCAGAGCACCATGAATAGAAATTTTAGAAAGCCACAACTGAGATCATGACAGCTATCTTTTCCCTATATAATGATCTTTCCAGAATTGTCCAAAAAACAATAATGGGATATTTCTCTAGCCTCATTTAAAAAAACAATCTGGCACAGGTCTGAAACAGCAGTGACTATCCTAATAACCTGAAACTGAAGTAAATGTAATTGATTATACTCTGGATATATTGTCTAGGAGGCTAAAATAGAAAGACTTTATTTCTAGTACTTAGTACTAAAATCAATTATTAATAAATATGAATCTAAAAAGAGGCAAAGATTCATAGGGTTTTTTTGAGACTGTACAAAATGTTAATTATTAAACCAAACATTTTGTGTTCGCATAGCATGCTATGTCAAAATAAAAAAAAATGTTTTATAGCTTATTGCAAAGGGATGCTTCATGTTAAAGATAGTTCTTGCCTCACAACTTTAATGGAGCCTCCCCAGTGTAAGTTGTTAGGGCTCTTAAGTAGTGAAGTGTCCACATGATTGTTTCATTTACAGCCCTTTTCCATCCCCACTCTCTTTGATGCAGTTTTAATTTAAGCGCATGTGTGAGTCATTAAGAGGACCCTGCAGGGCCTCTTAAGGACTTTGGAAAGACCTAGTATAGGCCCTGCCCTGGGTTTCCCAAGGCGGCTCCCACACCTGGTGCATCTCATGCTCTGCTTCCTACCTCTTGATCCCCACAGGCCTGAGCCTATTTCTTTCCACATAAACTCTGATAGCATCTAGGCACCTAATCAGATCTTTCACCAGTTCGTTTCTGGAGGAAGAAATTGTAGATTGAAAAAAAAAGTTCCACAAAAAGCAGATGTGACAACCATGGCAGAATGAAGAGATGGTGAACAGACCAGCTCTTTGAAAATTTCTCTCCTAACAAGAAGATTTGTAATGAAATGTGAAAATGACTTTGGAAGATGGGGAAAAGAGATGCTGCCAAGGGAATGATCAGAAAAATAGGGGACGAGCCTGCAAAACATGTAAGGGGCACAGAAAGAAACTTTAAAAAGAACCACTCTTATCATGAAAATAGATGGTAGAGTTTTGTACTTTTAGATTTGCAATATTCTCTTAATGTGACCTTAACAAGAAAATAAAATTAATTCATCTTGTCATGTTTTCTGTCTGTCAGGTTGACAAGACTTGCTTGTCAACCTGACAAGTGCTCTTCATGAGAAGGTTGCAAGACAGCAGTCTCTGATAGTTCTAGAACTCTGGGAGCCAAGGGAATAGCATTCTTGCTCAAACCATGATCAGCACCTGTGAAAAGATACAAAGTTTGCATACTTCATTTTCTAATTAGTTTCTGAAATTCCTTATTAACCATTTTTCAACTAGAGAAACTTTTGGATCCACAAGTTTGACAACACCACATGATATTCTTTTAATCCTTATTGAAATAAAATTTTAATTTTAAGAATTTTTTTAAATACCGTATTTTTCGGAGTATAGGACGCACCGGAATATAGGACGCACCTAGATTTTAGAGGGGGAAAACAAGGAAAAAAGTATTCTGAACCAAATGGTGTAGTAATATATTATTTAATAAAATACCAGTGTAGCAGAATACTTTTTACAACCATGTACACTTTTTACAACCATGTACACTTTTTACAACCATGTACACTTTTTACAAACTTCAAACTTGACAGCTTTAAGACTTGTGGACTTCAACTCCCAGAATTCCTCCTCCAGTCATGCTAGCTCAGGAATGGGAGTTGAAGTCCACAAGTCTTAAAGCTGTCAAGTTTGAAGTTTGTAAAAAGTGTACATGGTTGTAAAAAGTCTTGCCAAGTTTGAAGACCCTTGCACCCCTAACCCCTAACCCAGGGGTCTTTAAACTTGACAGCTTTAAGACTTGTGGACTTCAACTCCAATTCCTGAGCTAGCATGACTGGAGGAGGAATTCTGGGAGTTGAAGTCCACAAGTTTGAAGACCCTTGCACCCCCTTGGCAAGTTTAAGCCTTGTGGACTTCAACTCCCAGAATTCCTCCTCCAGTCATACTAGCTCAGGAATGGGAGTTGAAGTCCACAAGGCTTAAACTTGCCAAGGGGGTCTTCAAACTTGTTGACTTCAACTCCCAGAATTCCTCCTTCACTTGGCAACCTTAAAAAAACAACCCTTTAAAAAAACCCTTAAAAAAACCCTTTTAAAAAGTTCTCACCTGTCAGCTCTCTTGGGACGGCAGCAGTGGTGCCTCGGGAGCAGGCTTCAGTTGGTGGCGGGGGGGTTGGGCAGTAGTGGCGGTGGCGGCTCGCTTCGGGTAGCGGCGGGGACGCCAGCTGGGACAGTGCTGGGGGCGGGGACAGCGGCGGTGGCTGGGACAGCAGTTGGGACAGCAGGTGGGGGCGGGGACAGCTGTCCCCGCCCCCACCGCTGTCCCAGCTACTAACTACTAGAGACAACCGCTGTCCTTTTGTTTTCCTCCATCCGCCTCGCCGGAGGGATTTTGCTCCATCCTTCCGACTACAGAGAGCATCCGAGTGAGTCGGCTACGCCTTTCTCCCGCTTGGCTGATGTATCTCCGCACAGAAAACGCAGCTCTCCCTCTCCCCCCGCCCACCCGCCCGCGCGCTGCTTTCCTTTCAAAATAAAAGCCGCCGAGAGAAATGCACTTTTTGCCTAAGTTTCCTCCCCTAGCGAAGAAGCGCCTCTAAAAGGGGGAAGCGAACGGCCTTCGCCCCTTTTCACAAGTTTTATAACTCGCCGGGTTTCCGCGTCCTGTGACTCCAGTCAGGTGGTTCCCGCCTTCTTTTTCCTCCGTGCCTGCTGGCTGTCGGGAACGTCCCTTCCTGCCAAAGAAGCGGCGTTGGACAAAGAGAGCTCCCGGAGTCGGCGGGGGGAAATCCACGCGAGAGGGAGTGCTCCCCCTCTTTCCTTTCTTGCTCCCGCCGGTGCTGGGCTTTCGCACGAGGAGGGTGGAAGCCGGCTGAGTGGCGAAGCCGGAATGGCTGGAGCAGAGAGAGGCGGAGGCGGCGTCGGAGTGCCTGAGAACCGGGAACATCTTTTTAAGGTTTTAGTCATTGGGGAGCTCGCCCCCACCGCTGTTCCAGCCGCCGCCGCTGTCCCCCCCCAGCGCTGTTCGAGCTGGTGTCCCCACCGCTACCCGAAGCGAGCCGCCACCGCCGCTACTGCCCAAACCCCCACCATCGGCGTCGGGTCCTGCGGCGGGGGTGGGGGCTGCAAGGGGGGGCGGCGGCAGCTCTGCGCTCCGGCGGCTGTGGTGGCAGCGTCCCTGCGGTCCGACGGTGGCGACTAAAGCAGGGTCGCATCAACTCCCCCCCCCCAAAATGCACCATTTGGTGTATAAGACGCACCCAGTTTTTGACCCTCTTTTTGGGGGTAAAAAGGTGCGTCTTATACTCCGAAAAATACAGTAAATGTCAAAAAGATAATTATAATTTTTATTTTAGAAAGTTATATGAACTAAAGGACCAGATAAATTTTAAATAAGGTTTTGGAATTTATTTATTTTTATTTATCATATTTAAGAACTGCCTATCTTCTTTATAGAGTAAGTCTATGCAGCATACAATAAAATAGTACAAGCATAAAACAGTATATAAAAATTTAAAAAGACAAGAATTGTCAAAATTAATTAATAGATGGGGAAGGACTTCAGGATACTAACCAGCCTCATGACTGCATGCTCCTATGTGAGCCCTAAGCAAGGCTGCAGAGCCATATTTTTATGCCATTCCTGAAGTCCAGCGGAGTGGGAATCTATCTCACCTCCAGAGAGAGGAATGTTCCACAGGCCTGGATAACAGGAGAGATGGTTTTCTATTGGATTTACAAAAGAGATGTGTTAAAGTTTTGAAGAATCTTATGAGAAAAAATAGCAATAGCACTTAGACTTACTGTATATACTGCTTCACAGTGCTTTACAGCCCTCTCTAAGCGAGTTACAGAATCAGCACATTGCCCACAACAATCTGAGTCCTTATTTTACCCACCTTGGAAGGATGGAAGGCTGAATCAACCTTGAGCCTGGTGAGAGTCGAATTGCCAAATTGCAGGCAACTGGCAGTCAGCAGAAGTAGCCTGCAGTACTGCACTCTAACCATTTATTTATTTATTTATTTATTTATTTATTTATTTATTTATTTATTTATTTATTTATTTATTTATTTATTTATTTATTTATTTATTTATTTATTTGTGAGATTTATATACTGCCTCACAGTGCAAGCACTCTCTAAGCAGTTTACACCAGTAAGCAATGTATATTTATATTGCCCCCAACAATCTGGGTCCTCATTTTACCTACCTTGGAAGAATGGAAGGCTGAGTCAACCTTGAGCCGGTGAGATTTGAACTGCTGACCTGCGGATCACAGTCAGCTAAAGTGGCCTGCAGTACTACACTCTAACCGCTGCGCCACCATGACTCAAAGAAAAAAAATGAAAAGAAATCACGTCCTATGACATTATTGAAATGAACTAAAGATTAAGATTGTTAAAAGTAAAAGGAAGTAATATACTTGGTTTATTTGAATAAGGTCGGAGGTCGGAGGTTGGAGGTGGCTAGGCCTGGAGCCCTCGTGAGGGGAAGGTAGGTGCGGGGCTCCAGGGCTTCCTTCCCAGGCCCGGCCTTTCACCCGCCTGCTCTGCCGGGGTGTATGTGGGGGGGGTGTATGTGTGTGGGGGGGTGCGCCCGCAAGGCTGGAAGGGCCCCTGCCCGGTCTTTCCACCTGCTCCATGTGGGGCTCCGATAGTGCCCCCACCCTGCCCTGCCCTGCCCTCCTTCGTCCCCCCCGCAGGGATTGGAGGTGTCGCTGTGCCCTCCCCCCACCATCCCGATTTTCCGTTTCTTCCGTCCTGATTGAGGAGGGTGTGCCGAGTGGGCAAGGAGGCCTGTTTGGGGGCGGGAAGTCAGAAGGGCCCACCAATGAATCCTTGGGGGGCGTCGGGAGGAGGGCTGGCCCTGAAAGCTGCAACCCCACCCCCGTCTACTCCTGGCAAGGATGCTGCTGCTGCTGCTTTACTCGCCCCCCCCCAAAAGGCCATGGTTGCGGCCCAGTCACCCTCACGCTGCCTGGAAGCCCAGAAGCCAGCATAGCTTGCTGGAGAATTCTGGGAGTTGAAGTCCACAAGTCTTAAAGTTGCCAAGTTTGGGGACCCCTGCTTTAAAAGGACCATCCTTTAAAAGGAGCCTTTTGGTGTCCTTCCTCTGAGAGAGAGAGACAGAGAGAAGTGGGAGAAGCAGGTCAAGAGCCTGAGCACCACTGCCACTTGCCTTGTGCTGAGCGTCACTGCAGCCTTTCCTGGAAATGTTCATGTTCATGATCCCCCTTGTTCCCATTGGTGGAAAGCTGCCACTGTGCTTGTTATAAGATCCCTTGGTGGAAACCATCCAGAGCTCTGAGCTGGCGCAGAAAGGGGAGGGGGGTCAGCTGTGAAGAAGCAACAGCCTTCCTTCTCTGAAATTCCCCCTTGTTCCCATTGGTGGAAAGCTGCCACTGTGCTTGTTATAAGATCCCTTGGTGGAAACCATCCAGAGCTCTGAGCTGGCACAGAAAGGGGAGGGGGGTCAGCTGTGAAGAAGCAACTGCCTTCCTTCTCTGAAATTCACCTCTGAAGTTGATGTCCAAAGGTCTTAAAAGTTGCCAAGGTTGGATACCCCTGACTCTAGTTATCAAAAGTCTTGTCAGGCTCAAAACCAAGAATGTCACAGGGTGATTCTTCCAAGCTAATCTCTTTATTGTTTACCTCCGACTTATATTGTCATCAGTCGCTCTATTATCTGTATCTATATTATATAAGTTCACATTTCACCTCTGCTACACTGATAACATATGCACCAAGACAATTTCCTTATGTCCAATCACACTGACTTGGCCAATAAAGAATTCTATTCTATTCTATTCTATTCTTTATTCAGTTTGACAGCTGACTGCATCCTACCCTCCAATACACATGTTCAAAATGTTTTGTGGGTAGGAGTGATGTCGCATTGGCTATACCCACAAGGTCTTCTCTGCTGCAATGCCTGCCCTTTGGCATATCTTACCATTTAAGGTAAGATCAGCCCCCACCCTCCTATTCTTCCAAACAGCCTAAAAATCACAGAGAGAGAGAGAGAGAGAGAGAGAGAGAGAGAGAGAGAGAGAGAGAGAGAGAGAGAGAGACAGACAGACAGACAGACAGACAGACAGACAGACAGACAGACAGACAGACAGACAGACAGACAGACAGACAGACACTATTTTACATTGTTTATTTTATTGTTCTATTGTCTTACTTCTGTTCACACTCTTTTCATTTCTTCCTTTTTATTGTTGTAATACGCCTAGAATAGTCCCATGATACAATAAGTGCAAATAAAGTTTACAAATAAGAAATAAAGAAAAATAACAAGAAGGAAGTAACAGTTAGTCAACTATTATAAAATTATTTGGGGTACTATATATATAATCAATAAAGCAGTATACAATATACATACAATCAGAAAAACAGAAAAAAAACTGATGTAACCACACTTCTCTGATGCACCTACATTCTCACCCTGACCTCGTCTATCCCAATGCTAGGGAACAGTCAGGTTTAAGTGTTCTTTAGAACAGTGGGACTGTTTTGGGCACCAGGGACCAGTTCCATGGGGAAAGGTTTTTCCATGGACCAGAGGGGGTGCTGCCTGTATCCCGCGGATTGTGTTTCGCTTATTTGCGTGGACCGGTTGTTGACATGATGCAGACTGGTGCCAGTACACCGACCTGGGGTTGGAGATACTTGCTTTGGAAGGATAGTAGGATCAGGACTTATCAGATCTCAGGGAAAAGGGTATTCTCTACAGCATTTTCAATTGTCCCCCAGGGAGATACAATCTACTTTTTTCCTTCTGATTTAGGCAGTTACAATCTGGCTTTTCCATCTAGCCCAGGAGGAAGACATCTTGGTAAGTTGTGATGCACTGACAGATATGATTTGTGTATTTTTCCTTTATTGCTAGAAATTTTAAATTCTTTATGGAAGGATTTTAAAAAAAATTCTTTTAAGAGATGACTGTTAATCATTCAGAGCCATCATGAACAAATGGTAAATTAAAATAATAAATATATGTGCCTTATGAATGGTATATGATGTGACATGTAGTCAATATCTTAGATAATTTCTAATTTATTTTTCTATGGTTTATGAATGAACCAAAACTGGCTGATTTCATATAGCATGCTTACTGAAGCTGATACCAATTAACACTTTAGCTTAGTCTAATGCAGTGTTTTTCAACCTTTTTTGTGCAAAGGCACACTTTTTTCATGAAAAAAATCACGAGGCACACCACCATTAGAAAATGTTAAAAAAATTTAACTCTGTGCCTATGTTGACTATATATAAAGTAATTCTCTTGAATAGGAATCAAATAAACAAAAAGAAATTATTTTTCTTTCTTTCTGTCTGTCTGTCTGTCTTCTTTCTTCTTCTTTCCTTCCTTCCTAACATCTCTTTTTCTTTCTTTCTGTCTTCCTTCCTTCCTAACTTCTTTCTTTCTGTCTGTCTGTCTTCTTTCTTCTTCTTTCCTTCCTTCCTAACATCTTTTTCTTTCTTTCTGTCTTCCTTCCTTTCTAACTTCTTTCTTTTTCTTTCTTTCTTTCTTTCTTTCTTTCTTTCTTTCTTTCTTTCTGTCTGTCTTTCTTTCTTTTTCTTTCTTTCTTTCTGTCTGTCTTCCTTCCTAACTTCTCTTTCTTTCTTTCTTTCTTTCTTTCTTTCTTTCTTTCTTTCTTTCTTTCTTTCTTTCTTTCTTTCTTTCTTTCTTTCGTCTTTCTTTCTTTTTCTTTCTTTCTTTCTGTCTGTCTTCCTTCCTAACTTCTCTTTCTTTCTTTCTTTCTTTCTTTCTTTCTTTCTTTCTTTCTTTCTTTCTTTCTTTCTGTCTGTCTGTCTGTCTTTCTTTCTTTTTCTTTCTTTCTTTCTGTCTGTCTTCCTTCCTAACTTCTTTCTTTCTTTCTTTCTTTCTTTCTTTCTTTCTTTCTTTCTTTCTTTCTTTCTTTCTTTCTTTCTTTCTTTCTTTCTTTCTTTCCGTCTGTCTGTCTTCTCCTTTCTTCCTTCCTTCCTTCCTTCCTTCCTTCCTTCCTTCCTTCCTTCCTTCCTTCCTTCCTTCCTTCCTTCCTTCCTTCCTTCCTTCCTTCCTTCTGTCTTTCTCCCTGTAGGAGAAAGAAGGAACCTCTGTTGCCGTCTCCCGCGGGGCTGCAGCCACCCGACTGAGTCCCCGACCGTGGCAGCATCCCTGTTGTTCTCCGGCCAAGCGGCGAAGGAGCCCTGGAGCCCTGACGCCGCCCTGCATCTCGGTCTCTTGGGGCTTGTCCGGCAGCCTGCTGGGAAGGCTGCGACGCAGGAAGGGAAGGAGGTGCTATTGCCGCTCCGGCATGTCTCTGTGGCTGACCGGGGAGCCGCGTCCTTGTTAACAATGGAGAAGCTGCGCGGAGCAGAGGTGCCTGGCGAGCGAGGCGAGTGGCTGCATCGGCGGCAGGCTCCTGCCCGCGTCTCCCGCCCGCTTGCCCACCTCTTGCCTTAGCATTTAAAAGAATGAGAGGCGGGCGGGCGGGAGACGCGGGCAGGAGCCTGCAGCCGATGTAGCCACTCACCTCGCTCGCCAGGCGCCTCTGCTCCGCGCAGCTTCTCCATTGTTAACAAGGACGCGGCTCCCCGGTCAGCCACAGAGACATGCCGGAGCGGCAATAGCAGCTCCTTCCCTCCCTGCGTCGCAGCCTTCCCAGCAGGCTGCCGGACAAGCCCCAAGAGACCGAGATGCAGGGCGGCGTCAGGGCTCCAGGGCTCCTTCGCTGCTTGGCCGGAGAACAGCAGGGATGCTGCCACGGTCGGGGACTCAGTCGGGTGGCTGCAGCCCCGCGGGAGACGGCAACAGAGGTTCCTTCTTTCTCCTACAGGGAGAAAGACAGAAGGAAGGAAGGTAATACAGCCGATAAATACAGTAATAGAGGCATCTCTGTGTCCCGAAACCAACTTTCGGGACACAGAGATGTCCTGTAGCAAAAACACCCGGCGGGTGTTTTTCCCACGGCACACCTTACACTATGTCACGGCACACTAGTGTGCCGCGACACAGTGGTTGAAAAACACTGGTCTAATGTGCAAATTGGAATGTTCTCTGCGTATATTGGGATAATTAAAATTTCTATACGGCATCTAAACCAGACAAAGTTAGAGAAGGCTAGATTAAATCTTATAGTAGTTTTAGATCAGATTAAATATCAGTTTAATATTAAAAATCTAAAAGGTACAAAGAGAGGTGGGATTCTACCGGTCCTAACAGGCTCGCCGGAACCGGTTGTTAACTTTCTAAGCAGTTCGGAGAACCGGTTGTTAGAAATCTCCTTTTGTTTTCCCCCACTTTACAGGGTTAATCCTGTAAGGAATTACAACATTCTGGTATTGTTTCTATAGTCTGATCTTTATTGCCCTGCTTACAGAAACTGTCTTTCTGTTAACCCTATTACATTCTTGGTAGTACGCTTAGGCTTACTGTCTCCGGAGTTTTTTCTTTTCTTTGCTGGTATTTTTTTTTCTTTGCTTGACTTTCTTAGAGGGGAAGGGTTGTTTTAAGCTTTTTACACTGCTGTTGGGAGGAAATACTACCCCGTTGGAGTTCTTCCAGCACAGAGCTGCCGGAAAGAAGCTTTTAATGACAAGGAACCAAGATGAGTGACATTCAGCAAGGCTTCTTGGCTAGCTAGAACGATTGACATTCAAATGTGAGTTTACATACCCTTTCTGACTTTTGGTCTAAAACTGGTTTTTGGTGAAGTTTAATTTTGTGCTTGGTGATGTTTAATCCTGTGTTTATTGATGGGATAATTTTCCCTATTCAGCTTTGTTTGGAAGGAAAAATGTTAATCTCTGTTCCTGAAAAGAAGCAGCTTCAGAAATCTGGCTAGTTCCTGTGTCTATTTGTTTTGGTAATTGGTTTAGCAAGCAACAGCTACTGTGTTTGCTTCTTTGCTTCATTCGAGTTAGGTTTATCTCAAGTGCTTTTTCTATCTGGGGAGGGGGTCTTCCTTCACTGCTTTAGTGGTTCTTGGCACTGTCCTTTTGGGGTGAACTTCCAAGAGGCAGGATGCAAGCTTGGCATTTTTTTTACTGCCTTTCTGGGGGGGGCATGTGATCTTTCCTTAAATCTGGATGATTTCCTTAGGATATCTTATGAGGTGAGTGAGACCAGCTGGTATCTTTAAGTGGTGCAAATGGATCTAAGGATTGCTTCTCTTGGGTGTGCTCTTTCTGGAGAGCTTAAATGACCTATCTGCTAAAGGGTTTCACTTTATGAGCAAGAGTTGGCTGCTGATAGTTATCTTTGCATTTTAACTATTTTAATTCCTCAAGGTACTCTGGCACCCTTCCATGATTTGTAACTCTAGCTTGCAGGTATTTCTAATCTAATGATTGGTATTTAGGGCAGCTTTTTGCAAGCAAAGATGCTTTTTGTATTTTTGTTCAGATAATCCTTGATTTACAACAGTCAATTTAGTGACCAGTTACAATGGCACTGAAAAAAGTGACATGACAGTTTTTCACACTTACAACAGTTGCAGCATCCCCACGGTCACGAGAGGCCAGGTGAGGAGACGCTCCCCTCGATGTGAGTGATGTCAAGTTGGCCATGCCCACCCAGTCACATGACCACCTGGCCACGCTGGGTGCACATAGGAACTACTCAGAGGGTTGAAAAAGTGATTTTTGACTGGTCCTCGCATTTATGACTGTCCTCACATTTTACGTTTAGCGCCCTATCTTGTCACCGTGGTGAAGAGAAGCACCGCAGTTATGAAATGAGTGACACAGTTGTTAAGAATGCTGCAACGGGCATAAATGTGAAGATAGTCGTAAGTGTGAGGACCGTTCATAATTCACTTTTTTCAGCCCTCTGAGGAGTCCCTATGCACGTAGCCACAGCCACTTGGTCACATGACCAGCTAGCCACGCCTACCCAGTCATATGACCACCAAACAACACCCCCAAATAAGCCACACCCACAGAACCAGTTGTTAAAAAATTTGAATCCCACCATTGGGTATAAGGTTAGGAAAGGAAAATTTAAAATTAGTGGTTAATTAATACTGAACATCAGTTTAATTTAATAAAACATTGGATACTTCCTTCAGCAGTGTTTTACACCTTAAGCTTGCAATATTCTTAGAAGTTTGAAAATACCTGAAGGACAGTAACTGCATTTTGTAAGAGTTCCTGTTTGACTTTGGAGATAAACAGTTGTACAAGTTTATGAATGATGAATGATGAAAAAATCCATCTTTGTAGGTCTGTTATGCATTCTTCCCTTCTGACTACTCCCTTCTGACTATTTCCTTATACAGTTGCATCATACAATGGCATGTTGATTGTATCAAATGCCTCTCACTGTAGGTCAAATATGTATTTGGGAAGAATGAACATAAAACACACAAGTAATTTGGCCATGTTTTATACTGCTTTATTCTGCATTTAGGAATGCGTATCTCAGAAGTCAACAAAACTTTAAAAACTGCTGTCATATCTATTCCTGAAAAAAAGTAAAAAGTAAAAATAACCCCCCCAAAGCTACTGGCACATTGTAGGAAAAATGAGCAATGGAATTGAAGTGGAAAATACCATACAGTATAAGGAAATAAGAGCAAGCAAATATAGTATCATTATATAACATCATATATTTTAATATATGAACAAAAATGTCACCATTATTAAAAATATAATCATTTAATCATCTGTATTACATTAATTTCTCCTAAGATAGAATAACAAACTCATTCTACAGTATAGTAGATAAAATAACTGAAAGATTCTAAAGCAAAGATGGGTACTATTATGGTGGCAAGTTTAGAATTGGAATAGCTCTATGTTTGCTAACATAATTAGACTAGCAAATATGTGATTGCATAATAGGTACTGGGTGAGCGTATGGTGAGTTTATGGTTGATCCCAGAACATATGGTTTTAAATAAAATGACCCAGATACAATTTCTTGGCATCCCCAGATAAAGCTGAAAACCAAGAAAGTTATTTGTAACACTTGAGCTAAGTTAGCCAAGATACGATTAAATATGTGGAATCATATAAAACAGAATTACAACATCTGGGATGCAAAGTTCTGGATAGACAGAGTAGGCAGCAATGAACTATGATTTATTGTATCCTTTTTCTGCCATTGTATGGTCATTGGAGTCTTGCAGTACATTATAGATATGGTAGCCTTAACATGATACACTAAAAATAGTATGATTACCTCAATCTACATTATATATCCTACTATTATAGATTGAAAATTCTCAATCATCCAAGTCATGGTGGTCCCAAAGGTGCTTTTCCAAAAGGCAACAGGACTATCTTAGAGTTTGTTTGCTTGTTCGGTTGTTTTTTCCCTTGAAAACATCTAGCTTCTCACCCAAGAAGCTTCTTTGGTCAGAACTGAAGAAGCTTTTTGAATGGGAAGCAGAACAATTTCAAGGAAAATAATCTAGGAAGTCCAGTTGCCTTTTGGAAAAGCACCTTTGGGATAGCTCTACATAAATATCTTGGTTCTTTATCGATTGCTGTCTCTCCATTAGTTCACATCCTTGCATCTCCATTTACTCCTTGGGCTTTCTTCAGGCCACACAAGAAAAAATGTGCTTGACTATTGAGAAAGAATGAATGAGCAAGAAACAGCCATTTACTTATCCTTTGTGTAAGGTGACCAGATTTTAATATTTGTAAAGCGGGACACCATTGATGGGGGGGGGTTTCTAGGGGAGCAAGATGGGAGGGGTCCATCTCTCTTATCCTGCAGTTTTGTGCACCTCCCCAAACACCCCCCTTCATCGCAGCCAGGGGTGGGTTCCTACGGGCACAGGCTTACCTGTTCGTCGCCGCAGAGTTGAAGAAGCTGGTGGCGTTTGCGGCGCAGGGCTTCCCCCGCCCACTTTCCCCGGCTGCCGGGATGCCGCCATTTGTGTTCTTTTTCCCTCTGCGTATGCGCAAAGTGTTCTGCTTGCACAGAGGGCAAAAGAACGCAAATGGCGGCGTCCCAGCAGCCGGGGAAAGCGGGCGGGGGAAGCCCCGCGCCACGAACGCCACCAGCTTCTTCAGCTCTGCGGCGACGAACAGGCAAGACCGCCGCTGCCCCTCTCACTGCCCTCCCTCCCCGCCTGGCAGGAGGAGGCAGGCGAGGCAGGAGGCAGAGGGGTGTGCAGGGCAAATTCAAATTTAAAAAGCGGGACTTTTTTGAAACGCCGCGGGACGCGGGACAAATGATTAAAAAGCGGGACTGTCCTGCCAAAAGCGGGACGTCTGGTCACCTTACCTTTGTAGTGTGTCCACATGATATATTACCTCATTATCAACTTGGTTTACTGAATTTTCTGGCTCCATCTGACACATTAATTCATAAACTAAGCACTCCAAGTTTAACGAATAAGGGCTAGTTTGCATGTTCTGTAAATATAGTTGGCAGACTATAGTAGATAGTATTCTATTTTGGACCAATCCCACCAATTTTGAGATTCGGGTAGAAAAAGGAATATTAAGTGGCTTCCATTGCAAATTGAATTATCAATAGTTCTACCGGTATGAAAATATAAGGAAATAAAGCACAAAGAGCCAGTTTGGTCTAGTGGTTAAGACATCAGGCTAGCAAATGAAAGACCACAATAAGTTCAAATCAGTCTTAGCCATGAAAGCCAATTGGGTAACTGTGGCCAGTCTCTCTCAGCATAATTCATCTCACAGGATTGTTGTTATGAGGAATATAGGAGGGAAGATATGTTGGATATGCTCACTGTCTTGAATTATTTCTAAAAATAATCAAAAATAGAATTCAAATTAAAAAAAATAAGATATGGATATTCCAACCAAGCAAAAATGATGGAATAGTATGAGGCCAAACAAATGAGTGTTGTGCCATAACCTCATAGCAATCCTTCATGGCCAACTGGAGCTGGGAAGATTGTGGATTTTGCTTACAATATTTACAACTTCCACCATTATGCTCATTCGACTATCTTCATAAGAAAAAGACATTCCTTTTGCTTTTCAACCATCCAGCCCAATTTCAGTTTGCTGTTCCAATAAATTGCTAATAACATAGAGGCTCTGTTGTGAGTGCATGGCTACTGTAACAGATCAAGAGGCTAACTGCACCATGCTGTGAATTTTTCTCAGAGTTCTGGTTTTAAGATGGGTGGACATGTCAGTATTTTAAATAAATAAATATGTCAAAGAGAGACTGGAGAAGCTCAGAGACAGAAAGCAACCTTAGGTAAGAGCATCAGGCAGGCTTCATTCACACAGTATAGTAAGTCATGGTTAAGGGAATTGTACTACAATTCAGTCTATCATAATTTTAACTCAATTGTTTGGGCTTATACAACATGCAGTATCAACTAATCAATCTTGTTGGAATGTATAACACCTTGAATTTGCCCATCACATTTTAGCCCAACATTTTAGCAGGTTCATTTATAATTGTTCTGTGTTGTTTTATGCTCAGTGCAGCACTACCTGGTGTTCTAGGCAAAGTCATATTCTGGTGCTTGCTATGGTTTGGTTTACTTGTCATTTTATTATAAATTTTAAAAAGGGGGTCTTGGGTTGTTTTTGTTCATTTTTTGAGCTTTACTTTTAAACACTTTCATCCCTGAACATTTTTTTCTTTTATTTGTTATTTTTTTATTTTATTTGAAGGTTCTTCTATGCAGCCCTACTCCCTAAGGCCATGGTGGCGAACCTATGGCATGCGTGCCACAGGTGGCATGCGAGCGTTGCCCACCAGCAACCCGGAAGTGCATTTTTCCGCACTTCCGGTTTGCCGGTGAGCTGTTTTTTGCACTCCGGAGGGTTCAGGGAAGCTCCCTGAAGCCCCGGAATGCAAAAAACTACAAAACGGACAAACCGGAAGTGTGGAAAAACGCACTTCCGGTTTGCCGGTGAGCTGTTTTTTGCACTCCGGAGGGTTCAGGGAAGCTCCCTGAAGCCCCGGAATGCAAAAAACGACGAAACGGACAAACCGGAAGTGCATTTTTCCGAACTTCCGGTTTGCCCGTTTCGTCGTTTCTTACCGTCCCAGGCTCCGGTAAGGCCTTTGTGCAGGGGTGGGGGTGTGTGCGCATGCGCAGGGGGCAGCATGGGTGGGTGTTGTGCGCATGCGTGGGGGCAGGGAATGGGTGTGGGTACACGAGCGCGCGCTAGCGCACGCACCCCCCCCTTTTTGGCACGCGAACCTAAAAAGGTTCGCCATCACTGCCCTAAGGACTCAGAGACATTCTAAGACATTGTTCTCCCATTGTTACCATGTGGCAACGTTTTAACCCCTGAGTTGGCTGCTGGCATACCAAATACACGTGCTTTTCCAAGTACACATTTGATAAGCTGATATTCACATGACTCGCTAACATTCCTATCAGTGCTTTCTTTTGTTTCAGTAATAGATAATTCTTGACTTACAACCATTCATTTAACGACCGTTCAGTTACACTAAAAGTGATATAACTGGTCCTCACACTTACAACCATTGCAGCATTCCCATGATCAAAATTTAATGGGTGTGGGTACATGCTTGGCAACCAGCATGTATTTATGGTAACTGCAATATCCCGAGGTTATATGATTGTTACTTGTGACTTTTCCAGATGGCTTCCAATAAGAAAAGTCAATGTGAGAAGGAGGCTTTACTTAACGACTATGTGATCCACCTAACAACCTCAATGATTCACTTAACTGTGGCAAAAAGGCCATGAAATTGACACAACTCACTTAATTACTTTACTTACAATGGAAATTCTGGTCCCAATTGTCATCTTAAGTTGAGGACTACCCATATTATCAGCTTCTAATGGGTCCCTTTTGTGACTTTCACTATCTAGTGGCTATTCATTACCCCATAACTGAATTTGTGTTTTCCAAAATTATAGATTTTTTTAAAGCAAAGAGATAAGATAATCAGATTTTATATTCATATTGTTTTTTCTGGAAGTCTTCAATTTTGGGGCTCCCTAAAATTTAATGCCTTAAGCCCTGCTCAGAGACCAGCCTAATAAATGAAAACACCCTTTCCATACACTACAAATTGTTCATCCAACACGTGAGGTGTTCTGGTCATTTAATACATGAATTCAGTGCAATACATGAATTCAGACATTGTGGCTTTTTCTTCTCCAGGTCAACGGGCTAGCCTGTGATGAAAATCTGCTCCAAAATTGGTCTTTTTATGTGAAAGCAAATCCCCCACCACTGGGTGTACCCTCGCATCGGGTGGGCCCCATCCTCCCAGCAGCGACGTCCAGCGACCAGAGGAGGAGGCGGCGGCGAGAACCGCTGCCGTCTTCCCCAAGTCTACACACGCCCCCTCGAGAAGGAACCGAAGGGGAGGCTCCATGGGGAGACCTCCACGCAGGCCTCTTGGGCGGTTTGCCCCCGCCTATTTCGGCCCCTGCGGCAAGGCAAGAAGACTGCTGGATGCGGCTCCTCGCCTAACTTTATTTTAGAAAAAAAAACCGCCAAGCCATCATTTCAGGGTTGCCCTCGGAGCGCTGCTTTATTCTCCCTCTCTTGCTTGGGGTGGGGGTGGGAGGCGCTGTGTGTGTGTGTGTGTGTGTGTGTGTGTGTGTGTGTGTGTGTGTGTGTGTGTAATAGAGAAAAGAAAAGGGTCTCGGTAGTCCCTTTCTGCTTCCCTCAGGCGCCTCCCTGTCTCCTCCCCCTCAGCCGTAGTAGCAGTTGTTCTCCGAAGCTGGAGCCGCTCTTCTTTAGGCTTAGGGCGAGGCGAGCGGGGCCACTAAACGAGAACCCGGAGCCTCCCTCCCCCCTTTGTAACACCGTCCCTCTCCTTTCCTTCGCCGTATCCTCAGTCGGGCATCCTAAAGAAGGCGAAGGATATGAAACGTTTCAAAATGGCCCGACCCTGAGGGATTAGCAAAGCTTTCCTCGAGGAGCAGGAGGAGCGGCAACAACCTCGGGGGTGGGGGTGGGGGTGGGGGAAAATCCTTTGCAGTTGCTTCACAGAAGCGCTTCTTCTTGGAATTGAGCCCCTCCTTTCTCCAATGGTCCAAAGTGACCTGTCCAAACCGTCTCCTGTCACAGAAGTAGCGGCGGCGGCGCAAGAGATGCAGATGGACTTCCTGGAGAATCCCCCGGCGCTCGTTACGGCACTGCAGGTACGACTTGGGAACGTGGGGAAGCCACGGCGAGGGGCATCCACGAGGAGCCGCTACCACGTGCGTGGAGGTGGCTGAATTGCCGCGAAACACGGAGACGCAAAGTAACCACCCCCTCGTGTTGGGCGAACCCACCACCTTAGGCCAGTTGACTAAACCGTGGTTCAGTTTGCTAAGGGGAGACGAATTGTTTGAGTACAGATTACACCAAGCCACAAGGTATATTCCTGGATTGTGGGTTGGGCAGGTTGTGTGAATCTAGACGCTGTTTGCCAACCAAGTATAATGTGCTGGGTGAACCTGACCAAATGTGATTTAGTCAGTGATAAAGTGGCTAAAAAGTCATCATCTGACAGTTATATGTGGCTAATCTTGCCATTTTTAAATACCGTTTCAATGTTCTGCAACAAAAACAAGACCCTCCTTGCATTTTTTTTAGCGAATCTGTTATTTGCATTAGTGCATTTCACAGCTCACTTCATAGGTGCTTTCAGCCTTCTGTCTCTGGAAATGTTTAATATCTTCCTATCATTTTCCAGCCTCCAACTAATTTAGAGGTAATTATCTGGCTAGAGCTGCCCTTATTGACCACACCCGGTGAGGCATAGGTAAAAGTTTATCCCAAATGCTCTTTTATAGGTTCTGAACATAACATACTTTCTAAGAATTACTGTTATTAAGTTGGGTGGGACAAGATGGTACTGAGAACTTGAGGCTAGGTTACGCAATTTAAAAAAATGCTAGCTCTGTTTCTAAACAGATTAAGTTTAGAAACAGAAATAACAGCAAGGTTATTTTGGCATCAGTTCCAAGGAATTTTCAAGAATGATTTCAAGAATATTTAAACAGCTCTGACCAGTATGCCAATAGCAGAGGTAGCTGTCATTTTAGTATTTGTTACATTATAGAGCCACAGTCTTGTAGAGTTGTTTAGAGCTTTGGGATGAAATCTAACAGGAATACCATATAGGGAATAAGTCCCAATGTGTATAGCATTGAGGTGTGATGTTAATTAGCTGTAAGAATTAAAATATGCAATAATACATTATTTAATCTTGTTGCAAGATTCTTGGCTTTTTAATTCTGATTTGGTAATAATAAATAAACACCTGAATGCAAATCCCAGATTACTTAGAAGCATGCATTCAAGTGGCAGTGCAGAAACAACTTTCCCAGATTCTGAGAGTATTCTGAGAGGATATTACTTTTTAAAAAATTTCACATGTTCTTGATTTGAAAATCAGGTGATGAGTGGCATGTTGGAATATTTTGTCAAAGACAAATACCTATTTTGTCAATTATTTTTTACCTTTGTGCAAAGTTGTACAGTAATTACTGTAGAGAAATAAAATACATGCACATATTTATGGATTAGGCCAGGATGATTTGGATTTTCTTAAATAATGTTTGCCTTTAGATACATAAGAGCACTTGCACTTGCTCAGACCCTGTCATATTAACTTAAAAGCAAGTTTTTGTTTTAGTGAAATGTATATAGTCCAAAAGATCCAAATCTATCAAACTGATGGAAACGGGCAACTGTTTTATGTACTAAACCAAGTAAACACATGCTTTTCCATATGAGTACATGCTGGAAAGAGCTGTAGCATATGTATTACTTTTTCAATTAAACACAATTTTTGGACATTAGCTTATAAGATTTGTAATGTGTTCAACATAGATACTAGAAATTAAAAATTCCTTAAACTATCCTGTTACACAAGAAGGAGACAAGTGGATGGTTTGTTTGTTTTTTTCATTTTCAAAACACTTATGCACACAAAAGATATTCTAATGTAAGGACAAAACTACTCTAATTCTTTTTAATTATGCAAAATTTTAATGGGAAGTATGAAGATACACAGCTGGACAATCAGTTCTACCCTTAGAAAGTATTCATGTAGAAATGTGTTACCCATGAATGTTTTACTTGGTAACTCCATTGTTTGTCATGTTCTAGCAATTTTCTACCTGCTGCTTTCTATGCAGTATGGTGACACCCAGTGTTTTAATTGCTCTTTTATTCAGTGATTGAGGAACTCTGCATTTGACAGGAAAGTGTATTATTTCCGAACTTGAAGTAAGATAAATGTATACAAGAGAAGTGTATATGCTTTCAGATTCTTTTTTTATTTCCCTACTTCTTATTGCTCTTGGAAAGGGAGCTACATGTATGCACATTTATAAGTATTTCTTACCAACTGCATGGTCAAATTTGCAAAGACATAGATAGTTCATGCTAATAAATTGCATTTAATTTTCATCTGCGTATTTTAATCTATATTTTAAATATTACAATGTTCCATGATAGTACATTAGCTTATCTTGTACATACAGTGTTTTTAATCTATTCTGTGATTAACTTTTAACACACTACACATTTTAGTGGAAATTAATAACCTACTATATACTTACCATGGCAGTAAAAAAGTATCCCAAACCTCAACAAAACTCTTCAGATTTAAAATTATGTAATATATGAACCATAAATAAGGTAGTTCTAGTAATGCAGCTAAGAGATCTTCCGAAAGAACATTTTGTTTCAGTAATAAATGATAAAAATGCTGAGCATTTCCATCAAACTACTATGGCTGTATTTATTTTGCTAGCAGAGTAAGCTCATTTATAAATAGTTACATCCTTTTGTGTGTAATAAATGGGATTACAGTTGCAATGTATCTTGATCAAGATATATTTACTATGCTTTCATTTAATGTGTTAACTTTTCCTATACTTTTGTGTATGTGTATTATGTATATATATACCTATACTATATCTATACCATACCTATAGTTTATTTTTTTCTTACGTGTTCTGATCTTTATAGGAAAGATTAAGATTAATATAAAATATGAAATTACAATTTCTTCCTTCTTGTATAATTGTGATCAGTTTTTTCATAGGTGAACTTTTTCCTGCTAAATTTAGAGCTAAATAGAACTTATACAGTTGATGAACAGAATTGCTTTTTAATTCTTTTCAGTGTTTTTGTTTATATAATTAGGATCAGATTACAAGAGATTGTCAACAGAATGCTTTGTAAATAATTTTCTAGAGTTCTGGTAATTCTTACTACACAAATTATTGTTTGTTTTTCATTAAACTGACAAAAGTTAGGGTTAGGGTTAGGGTTAGGGTTAGGGTCATGAGGTGGCCAAGTGAATGGATGTCCACCAACAATCAGCAAAGCTTTAAGGGGAACTTGACAATAAATTAGCACATTGCACAGTCTGTCCCCATTTATTATTTATATTTTTGCTGAAGAACATTGTGTTTTTACTGAAACTGAAAGGCATCAATTTTCATTCCATTGCTTCAAATTAATTCTGTAATGTTCAAATAGCTGATAGAGAACTGATTTTTTTCTCAGGAATGAAAAAATAGTTTCTCACAATGACGTAAATGGTTATGGACCTTGCTTATTTTCATGACAGAAATTGTCATAGAAAATGACATTTTTTCAATGAAAATTAATTACTGATTGTAGATTATATATCTCCAACTTGTAGTTGGCCCTCAAGAAAATTAGACAATAGCGAGGGATGCTGAGAGTTGTTGTTCAGCAACATCTGAAAATCCATTTCTACCTATCCAATTTATGATATTGTTTTGAAATTTCTGAAAAGCTTTTCTGCATTTCTAATAGTAGTCCCAGATAAACCTTTTGAAAGCAGAGAGGAGAAAATAATATTTGAATTTAATTGCAGTGTTACTATTGCAGATCACTTGGATAGCAGATAATGCCAGCACTGATCAATGATCCATATTAAACACTGAATCTCATTAATCCTATAAAGTAACAGTGATCATAGATAGTATTAATAGCACTTATGGTAATAGCAACAACTATTCAGTTTCAAGGCTGTAAAGTATAGAGCAACTTTAGAAACATGGGACAGGAAGGCAGCAACAGCAACAGGTTTAAATTACTATGGGTATAAGAATTGCAATTTCACACTGACACAAGGCAGTCAGATATTTACTATAGCTTCAAGTTAATTTGCAAAAATAATGCTTATCTAGTCATGTTATGTTGAGTGCCTGAAGAAATTCTTCAGAGCTTGAACTTAGTAGATTTGCAAAATTGAATGTTGGATAATTACAGCCAAATTTTGGCCAATAGAGTTTGACACAGGTGAAGCTATGCTGCCGGTGACTGCATTCATATAACCTGTTTTATTTTTTAATCTCATCAAGAAACTGGACTGCTGCTTTTTAAACTTCCTTTTAAATAGATCTGGAATTTTTCAGGTGGCTTTCCCATATTAATCATAATTAACTTAGCTTCCAAGTTGTCTTAAAAGACAACATCCTCTCAAGACTTATCATATGCCAAGAGAAAAAATACCCTCAAGTTGAATTTATGACCATATCTGTGAATTGTTTTGGCAACTGCATGAAGATGGTTTGCTATTGTTCCTTTCTGCAGTGTTTTTCAATTGCACAATTCAGCCTAAAATTTCCAAGTAGTCCCAAGTAGCAAGTACCAATTGTGCTTTGGTTTTGGTATCAGCTTTGATAAGCTATGTTCTGTAGCTGCTCCATTAATCAGTTCCTTTACAATAGGGTGTAGAAAACAAATATGTAATTGTTGAGCTAAAATATATGGTACAGATAATCCTGAACTTATAACAGTTGTTCAAAGTTGCAATGGCACTGAAAAAGTGACATGACCATTTTCACACTTATGACTGTTAGAGCATTCCCTGGTCATGTGATCAAAATTCAGATGCTTGGCAACTGGTTTATATTTATGTGGATTGCAATGTCCTGCAGTCAGAAGGTAGGCGACCTTCTGACAAACAACGTCAATGGGAAAGCCACATTCACTTAACAACCTTGTTACTAACTTAATAACTGCAGTGATTTACTTAACAACTATGGTAAGAAAGGTCATAAAATGGGGCAAAATTAATTTAACAAATGTCTTGCTTAATAATATAAATTGTGGGCTCAATTGTGATCATAAGTTGAGAACTACCTGTATATAAATTATATATTTTGTTTCTAAGTTCTGTTCAGAATGCTGCATATGAGCTAAATCTTTATATATATGGGAATGGAAAGGAAAGGTTACAGAAAGTTACATCCTGTAACTTTTAATAATATTTATCTGCTGTCATTGATTTTAAAAGTTTTTGCATAAGGGAAAGGAGACTACTGAATACTTGTGGCTGTGTTTAACTCTTGACCTGCTTTGCATATCTCCAAGTGCCTTTTGCCACATGAAGTAAAATAATTCCCTTTGAAAAAAGTTTTTAGTTGGGTAAGAGGGTTCTGAATCTCTTTGACTATTCATTTAGTGACTGCTTTGAATTTCTATGCCATTTTAAAACCCTGATCTAAAAATAACAAAAAAAAGTACTTTTGTCCAGTTTCACTGAAGAGTTGTGCTGGATGCACATATTTTCTTTGCATCCACTTTGAGCTTTGAGAAGATATTGACATTCTTTTTTGAATGAAAATATCCAGTTTTCTGGATGTATCATATAAAGTGTGATATAGAAAGGAAGACCTTGTTTTCATAGAAGGCTTTCAGACTTACAAATATTCTGTGTCACTTGTTGTTTATGCCATTCTGTAAATTAGCTCTTAATTTCCTTTATTATAATGCAGATTTTTATATATTTATTGGAGTCAGAAAATATGTAGCTGTATATTGCAGGATATTAACATTCATCCTGTTTTGTTAGTGCTGCTTGCCATCTCTTCCTCACCTCTCCTTTTACATAACTAGAGTCAGCCGTAATGTTTCTTTTTTAACTCATACATTTTAGAAGTTGATTGTGATATGTCACCAAATCAGCAATGTCTTTTAAAAAAATTGATTTCATTCATTTGCACCCTGCCACACATATATTCTTATCCTTATTCATTTGCATTTTTGCATAAACATAGTCCTAATGGTTTTAGAATTTGAGCTTTGGACTTATTTTTTTTTAAATAGACGTAGTCCTCTAATTTGTCCCTTATATGTACATTTTGTTGATACTAAGTTTAGTCTTCTAAATATGACAATTTCTGGTTTAAGTAACCTTTTGAACGTTTACATATTGTCATGGCTTTTTAATTCCTACTTCTTGAGAAATTATGTATACCTTTTGAGTACTGTTTTTCCCTCTTTCTGGAATCCTTTAAATGAAATTACCAGTGAGCAACTAACTTTAAAAAAAATCAATTCATTTCATATAATTTGCATTGTCATTTATACAGTCATGTAGACTGTTGCATTATAGAATTGTGATAATTATTTTGTACAGAAACTTGAAACATTTGAATTATTGAATAAAAATAAATTGCTTTAATGCTTTAAGTAGATTTTTTCCCTCTAGCCTAGCTTTTTGATTGGTATCTGCTAAAATTCAAGAAAAATGTTTTTCTATGAATACATGAAATGAAGCTTGGTTTGGTTTTAACTTAAGACATGTGAGCCATGTATTGCAGTTTATTCAACAAATCATAATTTAAATATACAGCTTTCCACTATTTTTGAACTACATAACATCACTTGCCTAGGCATACAAGATTCCCTCCCCCAAGATACATATTTTCAGAACTGTAAGTTTGAAAATACATTTGGTTCATGCATTTTACTAAACCATAATATGGTTTGTTTAGTTTTTGCCTTATCTTATATGAATTGAGTCATGGTTGGGAAACATGATTTAGTATTTAGTGTGTTTTAGAAACATAGCCAATTATGATTCATTCAATAAACTGGTTAAATCATGGGTTATGTCAATTCAGTCCTAGAGTAGCTGGAAGAATATATTGGGTAAATGGAAGGGCATATACCGGTAATATACACACCTTGTTTTCCAGTGCATATGCCTGGTTTGCTTAGAATAAAGTTTTAATGTTAACACTGTAGTGTGTATTATAATTATCACTAGTCTCCTCAGCACTTTTGAGATCCATTTCAAAGGATATTCTTAGTAATTTAGGAAACTTGTAATAATAAGATATCACAATGTATTTTCCTAGACTTTCCCTTTTAAAGATTCTTTAATGCTATTGGAATTGGAGGGAATGAGATATGGAAAGGCAAGGCAAGAGAATCTGGGAAACTGCAGAAATGAGAGGAATTATTTCCTGATTTTGCTAATGGAAATCAATACAAGTATGAAAGAAAACTGGCATAGGATTCCATTCATAGAGCTGGATTTAAAGAACCCTCAGCAAGAGGAAATTGATCTGTACAAGCAAGTGATGCAAAGGAATTCACATAGCATTATAAAATGGTACTTTCGATGCTCTTTTGAATTACTTGTTCAAGGTTGTACAGTTATTGCTATCTATTAGGAGCATAACCTTCTGCTGAGACACATCATTGTTTCCTCTGACAGACGGTAGCTCTTCATGAGGCACTTACATATGGTGCCCTTTCTGCTCACCATGTCTCAAAAGCAGTTTGAAATGGACCTGTCAATTGGCTCACTTCCCACTATCTTTACTTCACCTGACTTCAGAATATTGAGAACATCCTGGGACACAAGTAGAATTCTGCCTCTAGCCAACAAATAGGAGCCTGCTAAATAAAGTAATTTAAAAGATCCAACAATGTTTTCTCAAATATTGTTAGTTCTGGAGCAACAAATATTTCATATAAAAAGAAAACAAAGTATGTTTTTAGTGCTACCTTTCAAGTATGTTTTAGCTGCAAAATAACACCCTCTCTGTTCTATTTCCATTTTAGCTTGTCCTCTGTTCATGTTTTCATTATAAAAAAAAGAATTAAATAATCAGATGTTGGTGAAGCCATCTGGCTAATAAGCTATCATTCCCTTTGTATTAAAAATCCAATTGAGATTTATAGAATTAGCATTAGCATCATCAGTTTTGTACCCAGGCACATTTCCCAATTACTCTAACCATGGGATGAGCTCCCTTGAAGAAAGTATAACTTCTGACAAAATACATTCTGAGCTGGAGGAACTGGAGCTCATTATAAGGTGTTTTCACCTTGAAGCAACCTGTCACTTTGCATATTAGTTTCCTTCTTTGCTAATCAAGATAGCATTCCCTTAGAACTTGCAAAGCTGAAATTGAGAGGAGAGACAGTAGATTCCTTCATAAAGAGACAAAATGTTCATTAGACCTGGAAAGTTTCATTGTATAATAAAAAAGATTCTTAGGTATGTGATTTGGCTCTCAGTAAATCAGTTCAGATGCCAAATTCAGTCAGTGTTAGGGTCTCACAGAAATGTGAAACTTTACAGCTTCATAGAGTGTAGAATCCTTGTATGAACATGCCAAGGGCTGTGTACAGGCAACTATGTTTTAGCTAAATATACTTTGGATTGGATCTAAAATCTTTCGTATGCAAATCATGAGCCTTATTATTGAGCTACAACCTTCCCCAAATATAACTGTATAATGGAAATATGCATTTTATTTTAAATTACAGATTAATTATGGGTTTAGGCAGGGAAAAATTTTATTTTGCAATTGTTGATTTAATTTCAAAATGTCTATATTATTGCTTAGGGAGCAAGGTAGATGTGGCAGTGGAAATCAAGAAAATAATTAAATTTCTCCCAAATGTTGTTTACGTATTTCCTAAATGCAAAAGGATAAAGATCCCAATGTCTGAATTATATAGAGCAAGGCTTCTAAAATTGGGGTCACAATCCTTGTGAGGGGCATGAACAATTTGTGAAGGCTTACTGTTTATTTTAAAGCTGATCTGCTAACAAATAGAAACTTGCAAAGAAAAATAATTTACAAAATCCAGCAATACTTTTTTTCAACTATTGCTAGTTCTAGAGCAACTACTATGTCATATAAAATGAAATATGTTTACCTTCAAAGGGAAGTCTCAATAAATTTGCTTATTTATTTATTTATTTCCCAATTCTAATCCCAAATAAATTATTATTATTCATAGAATGGCGGTCACAGAAATTTATTGATTATTCCGGAGAATTATATTATTGCAAAATTTGAGAATCCCTAAAGAAAGGCTCCTTGATGAAATTCACAAGCCAAAAACTTTGCCAAGGTTATGCATTTAATCTGATACCCCCATTATTTATAGGAAACAGGTTTGATCCGTAATTGGATTTTACAGTCATATTACAGCACCTTAAAATGTTGCTTTCTATCTAACAGATAAGAGTGAAATGTGGAAACATTACTTTAGTCATCACTCTGAATTGTTTTCAGACTAATGTAATTATAGTGAGGTCTGAAAAAGAGGTGATGTTGTCTGAAGAGAAAATAATGTTAAAGTAAATTATAAAGAGAAAATGTGGCACCACCACGAGAAGGAAGGTGAATGAGAGTGTGTTTGAAGAATACACTGAACACACTGAAAAAGAAATAGTGGTAAGAAGATTTCAGGAAATTCCCTAGAAAAAGATTACTCAGTTCTATAGAAAACACTAGATATCTGTTATGTACTTCAAGTCCTGATGCATCATGTTTTATGAAATAAGCAGGTTTTTTTTTTTTTTTTTTTTTTGCTGGCAAAACAATTTAGTCATAGTTCAGTACATAGCTTAATACATTTAATAGGTCTGGCTAGTTGATGATACTATGTGGGCTTGAACATTGTTTTCCTTTTTTGATAATTTTTAAATTTTACTTATATATACTGTGTATGTGTGTGTATACACACACACACACATATATTCAATCTCAACAGAAAACACACACACATATATGCATATGCATATACACACGTATGTATGTATGTATGTATGTATGTATGTATATGTATATGTATATGTATATTCAATTCAGATTCACGTGGACAGACTATGATAAACCTTAGCCTTAAATGTATCTGCAATAGTTACACATATACAAGCTCAAGAAACTTTATTGTATTCAAATGACAGTAATTAAGATATAATGGTGAAAAGTAAATTATATAGCAACTTTAAGGAATAGTTCTGAAAATTAAGTTCTAATGATGAAATATTGAAAAATCTGGTTGGAAAATAATTTAGGATCACAGTTGCAAACCTATACCTGAAAAAAAAAAAAGAAATATGAGAGAACACAATAATACGGTGGCATTTACAGCATTGTATCCATTTTATGTTTATATATAGAAAAACAAGTAAATACAAAAAAGGACTACCCTGTTAATTGAAACCAAATTAAAAATACAGGGTTTTTTCCCAGTATAGCTAATAGGTTTATATAATCATGAATAAACAAACCATGGCTTCAGGTAATGATAAAATAGATAATTTCTCATGCAGAAGTAAAAGGCATTTGCTGTATTTTTTTTGTCTAACAATATAGAAGGAATTTCTTGAAATTCTATTTCTGAATCCTGCATATCCCTATACTCCTTGTTAAAACACGATATGGCATATGCAAATTTCATAGTTTTTCAATATAGCTGTGCTTTTGTTATGAATTGTTAGTTAGAAAAATCTAATATACAGAATTGCATTAAATGATGCAAAAATTATGCCTTTTGTTTCTTTATTTTTAATATTAAATGTATGCAACGTTAAAATATTTTTATTTAATTTTACTTGAATGCATAAACAAAATAAGCATGCATGATTAGAATGTACACAGTATATTCAATCTTAAATGCCAAATAAAATGATAGCAATTAATTTTTTATTTTAACAGTCTTATGGCAAAGGTGCAAGAAGGAAAAACAGATTTAAAGGCTCAGATGGGAGTACGTCTTCTGACACTACCTCAAACAGTTTTGTTCGACAGGTATGTTACTTTTCTCTATTTGGGTAATATTTGATTCTATTGCTTCACAAGATATCAAAAGTAATATTGTAGTAATTGCATAATTTCTGCTGACAAAAAGAATAATAACAATAAAAATAGAAAAGTTACTTCAAACTCTCTTCAATACAGATACAATAATAAAATACTCTTGTTTTAGTTTAACAAAATAAAGATATAAAACTAAATATAGAAACATATACAAATAATAACAGCAACACTGTATATCATAATCTGACTAAAATATATAACCTACAAATCCATCATATTAACACTTTCAAAAATACACATATATTAGATATTTCTATACCAAAACAAAATACCCTCTATTTTCAGATTAAACAAATGCATACAAATCTAAGATAAAAATGTATCTCTATTAAGCTGGAGAATCAGAACATATTTAATAATCACATTCCAAAATCAAAACATCATTTTTTCTTTATGAAGCAAAAGTATAAAAGTTGTTTCTATGTAGAAAGTCGAATTATCACCTTTAATCAAAGCAGTCAGTGTTGCCATCTTAGCAAACTACATTAATTTCACAATCCTTCCCTCCATTGTGATAGTTTGTATATCCACCTCGCTCTTTGCCTGTAGAAGCCTTGCAGCAATTATTGTATATAAGAATAAGATCCCTTATTTTAATAAAAATTATCCATCAAATTGTGGTTTCAGGTTTCCTCATTGATTTCCCCTTCCCTCTTTTGTTGTAATTTTATAGTTTAACCTATATTTTTTGAAATGTAATAATATTCTTTAAAAAATTCTGCTGACAAGTGATATGCTTTGAAAAATCTCACAACTAACGTGCTGATAATTATGTATTTGCTAATCATTGAACGATATTGCATGAAATTAATGTACTTGGCTTAGATGGCAACACTGACTGCTTTTATTAAAAGTGATAATTTGACTTTTTACCTGGAAACCACTTCTAGACTTTTGCTTGATAAAGAAAAAAAATGAAGATTTTGGAATCTGGTGATTAAATATGTTCTGATTATACAGCTTAATAAAGATACATTGAAAGTTATTGCATGATTTTTACAGTTTATAGGTTTTTAAAAGATAGAAGAGATAAAAGTTTGATAAGCTAATTCAATTTTTTTTAATCAAGTAGAAGATTGGATCCTGAATAAGGTAGTTCAGTTACAGTTGAATTTTTTTTAATTCAATTTTTAGAAATTTAGAAGCATCTGGAAAAATGGTTTGTGTTTTATTTTATAAGAAAGAAAAGAAAGAATGAGGTTATAAAGTTTCTAAATGCACTTACCTTCTTCTGATGAAAGAAAATATCAGTGTTTTCCCTTCTGCACATTTGTTGGTTTGTTGAATATATTTCCATCCTACCATTCTGCGACGCTTATATAAACTATAAATAGAGCAATTTAAAATTTCCACAACTACATGCAAAACAAAACAGATTTTAACAAATAATGCTAATAAAACAATACAACAAAGCAATAGAAACAAAAAAATAATAGATGACATATAGAAACTCACATGAAAGCTTTCCAAACAATGTTGCTCTTTCAAAGTAGATGCTCTAAAATGCTGTTAGCATTGTATAATACTGTATTTTTAATAGGAATCTGCATAAGGATTATATAGGCTTCCGTAATACGTACGTAGATTTCCATAATGTTGCTCCTGAGATAGTCAATTCCATTATGAAACAGCTGTTACTGTTTCTCTGTACTGTCCAACCAAAATGTAATTACTTATAATTTAGGTATATTATTTCTTATTTTGTCTGTCTTTAACAAGTCTGCCCATCTTCTGTAAAAAGCCCTTCAGATACTTGAACCTATTGTCAAGCTGTCTTTGATTCTTCATGCAAAATGTATCTCTCACTCTTGTTGAAGCACACTTTTTTTGTAGCTGCATCATCTTGTTTGCTGATGATCCAGAAGGGAAATTGGTTCCTTTTTGGAAGTACTGCTACTTAGAATTTTCCTATCAAATGCAGAATTTGTGTTTATCTCTTGTTGAAGTTAATGTTGCTGGTTACTGCTTATTGCTGTAGAGTTTCTTAAATCTAATTAGTTCTCTGAAGTTTGCTCTTTTAACAATCATGTCATCTGAAAATTTAATAATCTTATTTTCTAACCACTCATTGAAATCATTTATAAATACATTTGGCTGTACTGGGCCTAAAATGGAACTTAGTGGTATATGTCTTGACAACCCCTTCCAATTTCACCACAACACTTAACATTCACTCTTTGGAAACTATTGTTTGAACAGTTGTATTTTCATTAATGAAAACACAGACCAGCTCATATATGGGATAGAATCATATGGGATATTTTTAAAAATCTTTATTGAAAGTCAAAGTGTGCAATACTATCTGGCTTGAGAGTCAATAGTACAGTGGTCCTTGATTTATGACTACAATTGAGCCCAAAATTTATAATTGCTAAGTGAGAAATAATTGCTAAGTGAGAAATTTGTTAAGAGAATTTTGCCCCATTTTATGAGTTTTCATGCCATGGTTGTTAAGTGATTCATTGCAGTTGTTAAGTTAGTAACAGTATCATTGTTAAATGAGTCTGGCTTCACCATTGACTTAGCTTATAATGAGATCACAAAAGATGAACACATGATCCCAGGACACTGCAACCATCATAAATATGAATCAGTTATCAAGCATCTGAATTTGAATCACATGACCATGGGGAGGCTGCAACGGTCGTAAGTGTGAAAAATGGTCATAAGTCACTTTTTTTCAGTGCCATTGCAATTTTGAATGGTCACTTTGAACACTGTAACTTTGAATGGAACTATTGTCTAAGTGTAACTGTATATCTGTTGGCATATGAAAAAAATATTGAAAGTCACATAGCATATAAGTTTAATAGATGATGATGATTGGAAAATAGCTAATATTGTTTCATTGTTTAAAAAGGAAACACTGGAAACTATAGACTAGTTACACATCAGTATCTGAGAAAATCCTAAAAAAAGATAATCAAGCAGTGCGTTGCAAGTGCAAGAAAAAAAAAGGTGATACTCGAAGTAAAAAAAAATTAGTAGCAAATGATGTACTTTTTACTAAAAACATCTTGTAATTATTACTTTTTATTTATTTATTAATTTTAAAAAGCAAGCCCAGTTCAGATAGCTTAGGAAAACACTATATTAAATAGTTCATATTTGGAGGTTGAAATGGAAAACAAAATATAAATAACTTTATGTAAACTAATTTCCGGTAGAGTTTGCTTTTATTTTGATGGGTGATTGATTTCCATAATGTTGTTATCCTATATTCAGTTAGTGAACCAAAACTAGTAGTTACTCTGAATTATCTAAGCAACTGTACTACAATTCTGTGCTCCTAAAACTGATCTAGTTTCCAAGATTATAGAACTGTTTTGTAAGTAATTTCTATCAGCATTGGTTTTATTATCGAAGAGTTAAATCACTAAAAATAGGAAAAATAACACTGGTTAGTGCAGATTATTATTTATATCAGTTTGTTAGAATAATATGGTTATTCAATATTTGTCCTTTTGGATTTTTGGCTAGTGATTATTAATTAAATTATTAATTAAATATTGTAGCCTTCCCAGTTTCCCATATCCTATTCCTTTGGCTGTGCAACTAAAGTGTTGGAATTGAGGCTAAATGTATATTGAGGATAGCAGAAAAGAGAAAGAGTCCAATATTGCATGATATTAGAATTGGATACATATTCCTTTCAACTTAATTTTAGTAGAAACATTTATAAAACAGCAGAGAAGCTCTGTCTTATAAAAACAAGCCATTTTCATTCTCATGCTAATAACAGTAGCATGAGAGCAAAAAAAACAGCAAGTTTTTTTTCTAAGGTACTTGACATTTATCATCTAAAAATGAAAAGGGTAATCTAATGAGCCTTTTATAACTAGAAGAACAAAATAGTTCTAAGAGTCGCTCCAAAGAGTTAGAGGCATAGGAGGTGTAAGAGGGGGAGTACAAGAAGGGGACTTCTACTATATGAAGACCATGCTTTCAATATTGGAAATAATCTATGAGCTCCTTAATTTATAAACATTTGCAAATATATACTGTATATTTGCTAAGAATTAAGCCCCACTGAGTTTGGTAGAGTTACTCTGTAGAGCAGGGGTGTCAAACTCAAGGCCTGTGGGGCGGATCCAGCCCACGGGGTGCTTAGATCTAGCCTACGGGAAACAGTGAAGGACCGGCCCACGGTGCCTCTGCCAGTGAAAACGGAGCTCATGAGGGCCACAGTTTGTTTTGCTAGCACTTGCTTAGCGGTCCTCCTGGACTTGGTTCTCCTTGGCAGAGGGCTGCAGGAGGCCTTTGCAGCCGAAAACAGAACATGCGGCCCTCACGAGTTCCATTTTCGCTGGCAGAGCGCTGCAGGAGGCTGTCGCACCTGAAAACAGAGCCTGGGACGCCTCACGAGCTCCATTTTTGCTAGCAGAGTGCTAGCAAAACATACTACTAGCAAAAGTGGCATTTGATCACACAAGTGATGTCGAGCTGGCCATGCCCACCCATGTCCCCTGAGGTCAAACACAACCCTGATGCGGCCCTCAATGAAATCGAGTTTGATACCCTTGCTGTAGAGTATATGAATATAATAGCAATAGTACTTAGACTTATATACCGCTTCCTAGTGCTTTATAGCCCTCTCTAAGTGGTTTATAGAATCAGCATACTGCTCCCAACAATCTGGGTCCTCATTTTACCGACCTCGAAAGGATAGAAGGCTGAGTCAACCTTGAGCCTGGTGAGATTCGATCTGCTGAACTGCTGGCAGCCGGTGATCAGCAGAAGTAGCCTGCAGTACTGAACTTTAACGACTACACCACCGGCGCATTAAGGCAACTTAATGAATTAATGATTGATTATAATTTTAATATTTCTTTCATTTTGTGATATATATGCATTGAAATGCTAATAAACAAATGTGATAAGGAATATTACATTTGGAGAAAATCCTTAAAACAATCGTGATTTACTAAAACAGACTGCTGGGAATTTGTCTGAAAACATTGTACATATGGTGACAAATACATATGCTCAACTGAAATATTTGTGAGCTTCTGTGCTAGGTTATGAGCAATATATTCCTATTGATTTAATAATTGAATACTCTACCTTTCTACTACAAACATTATTCAAAACAATGGCATAAAGAAAATAGAAAAGAATGTTCCATTATAGTTAAACTACAAAGAAAATGAATTAATTATTTTTTAAAAAATGCCTTTCCTTCACTATCACGAGAAAGAATGCATGAGAATCTTAGATATGATGCAATCGATTTGCATGTTCTTTGTTATCAGGGGAGCCACATTTTGAGGATTTCTAGAAAGTTACTATGATTGAGGCTGATCTTGAGGTGGGATGAGGTTCTATATGGCAGAAAAGGCTTGTCTTCTGGGACTTCTCAGATGGAACTTCTTAGCAGATGGATCTGCAACATGCCTTTCCTGCCAGACTAGGGCAGGTAGATGTAATTTGGGAAAGGGAGTCCTTTAGCTATACAAATATTAATATATAATGTATTTAGGTAGCCCTTGACTTACAACCATTTGTTTGGTTAAAACAGCTCTGAAAAAAGTAACTTATGACTTATCCTCACACTTACAACTATTGTAGCATCCCCACAGTCATGCGATAAAAAATTGAGTGCTTGGGAACTAGCATGTATTTTCAGTAGATGCAGCATCCTGGGGTAATGTTTGCTATTTGCTATTTTGCTATTTTACCAGCTGGCTTTTAACAAAAAAAGTCAGTGGGGGAAGCCAGAGTCACTTAATGACAGTATGATTCACTTAAAACTGTAATGATTTGCTTAATATCCAAAAAATGTCATAAAATCAGATGCAACTTCCTTAACAATGCATTCCTTAACAATGGAAATTCTGGTCCCAGTTAGATTGTGGATTATCTATATACAGTTACTCAATTCTCCTTCCTTAGGAAAGTCTGGAACTACCATATTTTTCGGGCTATAAGACGCTCCGGACTATTTGGGGAGGAAAACAAGAAAAAAATATCTGCCTCTGCCTCCCAGCAATTTGCCTCCGTGCAGCAAACAGCAAACAGCCTGGTTAGCTTCAACACATCCTGATTTAGCATGAGGAGCTTATTGGCATATGGATCTGCCTCCCGGAATACCACCAATCAGCTGTTCCAGGTTGCGGGGATCGCTGCAACCCATCACCGCTGTTGCTGCCCATCCCTGCTGCCACCTCCTCCACCTCCGCGCCTCCCATTTTCGTCCTCCGTGTGTCCCGTTTTTGGCCTCCGTGTGCCCTGGTTTCGGCCTCCATGCATCCCATTTTTGGCCCGTTTCAGGCAACGGAGATTGTCGCCGCTGCCTATCCCAGCCACCTAGAACGGGCCAAAATGGAGCGCGCAGAGGCTGAAAATGGGAGGCGCGGAGGCCGAAAACGTGACAGGTAGAGGCTGAAAATGGGACGGTGATAGGTGGCAGTGGCGATGGGCGGCACTGGTACTATTGGGCGGTGGCGATCCTCTCAGCCTGGAACAGCTGATCGGTGGTATTCTGGGAAGCAGATCCAACCGCCAATCAGCTTCTTGTGCTAAATCAGGCTGTGCTGAAGCTGACCAGGCTGTTTGCTATTTGCTGCAAGGAGGCAAATTTCTGGGAGGCAAAGGCCAAAGGGTGGGGGCCGGTGGGTGGGTGGGGCTTCGGCAACATTCGCTCTATAAGATGCACAGACATTTCCATCCACTTTTTTTGGGGGGAGTGCATCTTATAATCTGAAAAATATGGTGTCTAAGTTTAGGTTAGGTTTACATACCCACTGTAAATAAAATAATAATTACCGTAATTCTGTGTGCAGGGAGGGTGAGGGTTCTGATTTTTGTAGATGGACTGGAGAACCTTATGTGATTCCCAGTTCTTTGGGCAAGTTATGATAAGAATTTATGTTAAACACTCAGAATTCAATTTTTATTACAGATTGCTAATAGTAAGATGATGCAAAATGGTGCTAGGTTTAGATTGTTTCCAAAAGGTTCATGATTGTAAATATACTTAAGGAAGGCTATTCTTAGGCATTATACTCATACCCATTACAGTGTAATGAATGTGAAATAATGCCATATTAGATGTAGAAATGCTAGTGTAACATTTGTAGCACAGATTATCTGTTTAAAAACATTTAAAGCATCAAGAAGCGCAGCTGTTCACAGTGTTACTCAACTAACCTTTTATTTATTGGAGCTGCAGGATGTTCTTAGCAGGTCCAGTAGATCTGGATGGGGGAAAGTTATTATACATAATCTATTTTCTTTATTTTCCTATCAGAGATCTAGAATCAGCTAATTCTATATAAACAGTGATGATATGTCTCATGACACATAATGTCTTGGGCAAAGACTGAGGAGAACCAAAGACAGGATTAGGCAATTCCTCTGGTGATTTGGGTCAGTAACACTCTCAACCCAGTGCACCTGACAGAGTTGATGCTGGGGGGGGGGGGATAAAATGAAGGGAGTAATCTTTGTAAGCTTCCCAGAGTTCCTTCAAGCCTATTTAGGTACTTCCTGAAACTTTTTTCAAACATGGAACTATTATTTTATTAAAATTGGCAACAGATGTACCTAAATATGTTACATTTTCTTCTCTAATGAATGTCATATATTTTCAGCTAATAAGATTTAATAAGCTTTTCAAAGGTATTAAGCTTTAGTCTTATGCATGACTTTTAATGCTCCATTCTGATGTTACTTATTTATTTTGCCTTTTTCTTGGGATGCAAGTTGATGAACATAGGTTGTGATCTAGCCTCATGTTATCCCCAGAACAATCCAGATATGTAAGTAATTCTGTTAGAAAATACATAGAGAGAAAAAGATTGGCCAAAATCAACCCGTAAAGTTGAGTAAGGTCTTGAATCTGGATCTGTTCAGTTCAAATCTACTATGCTACACTGGACCTCAGTTATGTGAGACTTCTAGCTCTTTTTCAAGCATAACACTAGAAATATTTTATTTAAATAATATTTAAAACATATATATATATTTCTTAACTAACATAAAACATAGGTATTGTTAGAATTTTTGGTTTGTTTTGAAAACCCAACAAACAAAACTATCTTCAAAATTATTTTTAAAGAAATAATAAACAAAAGCATGCACATGCAAGTTTTGATTTCCCTGTAAATTTTTGACCATTGAACATGCAATCGGGACTTTAAAAAACCCTCCATGCTCATTTCCACTAACTAGACAGAAAAGAAATTAACAAAGTAATATTAAGGTCAGGCTGTCCCCTTGGCAGTAGCTAATGAACAGAAAGTGCTAACATTTTCCAGACATTACTAGAAAATGAAACAAATTGAACTTGTCTCTTGTCTTGCTATACTAAAAAAAAAAAGTCTGAAGAAAGAGCTTATTTTAATTGTACTTTCAAATATTCGTGTAGATAAAGGTATAAAAGGGAGATATTCTTGCTGTTATAAGAACAGTGTTTGGGTTGCTTTCACTTGGTGAAAGACTTGCCTCATCTATATTTTAGCTTTTGGAGTAAGATGGAGCGTTTTGTCAAACGTGGAGCATTTTCTATCATGGTGAGTAGGATGTATAGGCAAATGGAGAAACAATGTATACATAGGCAAAAGTAAATAAATGAGGATGTATAGACAAATATGGGTAAAATGGGGATGTGTAGGCAAATCGGGATAAAAGCAGCTATCTTTGCACATCTTCTGCCTTGTAAGTGACAGTATTGTGTCATGCATCTGAAGAGGATACCATACATACATACATACATACATACATACATACATACATACATACATACATACCAGATAATCAAATGACAAAAACTAAAGAATTCCCCTTTATAAGTATGTGATATGAATTGTGCATATAATATGGTTTTGTGTTTTTTTTAATTAGTATAGACCAATTCTAGTACCTTAAATTTTAATTGAACCACTTTTTAACTGTCTTTCCTTTACTAGCTTCTTACCTCATATAAAATTTGGTTTCATTCAGTTCAGCTTTTAAAGAGTTATCCTGCTAAGGATCAGAGAAAGGTTCAAGCTTCTTTGCAAAATTTCTTTTCAATATATTTGTGGGTTACAAAGAATAAAACGTGTCTCTTAGATGGGCTGTTGAAAGGAAGAGAGCTAGAGAATGGATTAGCAATAAAAGTACCATGGATGCAATTCCAGTACTGAAATAAACTCATGGGCTGAATTGGTGTCTTGATTCTAAGAATAGTATTTATTCTACACCCAACCATGGTTCAATTCTCCATCTTTTTGATTGGTGGACTACAGATCTTTAAAAACAAAGGATCCTACAGATATGAGGTTAGTGAGATTTACTTTTGAATCAATGTAAAAAAAGTAGCATTATAGGATTTCCTCCATTTCTCTCCTTTACTATATATTACTATCATAGTGTTACAGGTATTTTCATAGTTTTGATTCTGATCAATACAATTAAGTCTATGGCTTCTCAAATAATTGCTGACAGGGCAATTTATTTTTTCTTTTTAAATAGTCTTTATTAATTTTTCCTTTAAAAACAAACATATATATATTCAAAAAAGAAAACATACATTAAACTAACACCATACACCATACAACATAGACATAACATACATCTGAATCAAAAAACAAGTAAAACAATATCAATTTTCCTTTACAGCTTGTCGATATTATTTTCTTGTATGTTTACAGTTTGCAATATTATCTTCCTTATTTTATTCTATTGTTATAATAAAAAAGGTCATTTTCTGTAGATTGAGTCCATTTCATTTTCAACACCTATTTCATTTGTATTACATACCTAAATATCTAATTCTTCTTGTATTAAATACCCAGAAAGTAAAGTAATATATTTCTTTATAGTTTCTAACATTATAGAGCTATTATTGTAGTAGGTTTTGATATTTATTTTGCTTTAGCCAATTATACCACCTGTCCCAAGTCTGTTTCGTCTTTGTCCCTGACAGGGCAATTTCAACTGAGAGCAAGGCAAGCACACAGAAATATGTTATGTGGGAAATAGTCTGTACAATATAATCCAGTATTGTGTCTGAAATATCAAAGTGTATAAATTTTATTGACAATATCTTTAACAATTAAAATAGAAGATTAATAATTGAGATTGTTTTAAAACTTGCATTTTCATTTATGTAAGAAAAAAATGATACAGGAATAATTGTATACAAAAGCTACATACAAAGGTTTTAATTTACCATTTACAAATGTTAGTTTTAGAAGGAGAATATGGATTTATGGTAAAGTAAATGTTTTTAAAAAATAAACAAAATGTTGACTTAGAGATAATATTGAGAAATTTACTGACCCTTAGAATTTTTATTGATTTTGTGTTAATTTGAAACACAGCATGACAACAAACTTGTAATAATATACACTATCTGCATAATTATTAGGCAAGTGAGTGTTTTGACCATATCACCATTTTAATGCATATTTTCCACCTCCAAGCTATATAAACTAAACGCTTAGTGGATATAAGCATATCAGGCGATGTATATTTTGGAATGAGGGAGTGTGGTCTAAGAAGATCAACACCCTGTATCAAGGTTTGAATAATTATTAGGCAGCTTCTTTTCCTGACTCTGACTCTGAAAAGTTAAATATTGTAAAAAGTTTTTCAGAGGGATCAACACTCTGGAAATTGCTAAGATATTGGGGTGTGATCACAAAACTATCAAATGTTTTGTTGCAAATAGTCAACAGGCTCTCAAGAAACATATTAAGAAAAAAAATGCACATTAACTGTCAAAATATTTGAGAAGACTCAAATGTGAAGCTACCAGGAATCCATTATCCTCCAGTGCTGTCATATTGCAGAACTGCAACCTACCTAAAGTACCCAGAAGTACAAGGTATTCAGTGCTCAGAGACATGGTCAAGGTAAGGAAGGCTGAAACCTAACCACCACTGAACAAGACACATAAGTTGAAATGGCAATACTGAGCCAAGAAAGACAGATTTTTCAAAGGTTTTATGGATTGATGAGATGAGAGTGATTCTTGACGGACCAGATGGATGGCCTCATAGTTGGATCAGTAATGAGCTCAGAGCCAGCAAGATAGAGGTGGGGTACTAGTATGGACTGGTATTATTAAAGATGAGCTAGTTGGACCTTTTCAGGTTGAAGATAGACTCAAAATCAACTCCCAAACCTACTGCAGGTTTTTAGAAGACACTTTCTTCAAGCAGTGGTACAGGGAAAAGTCTGCATCTTTCAAGAAGACCATGATTTTTATGCTCCATCACATGCATTGAAGTACTCCACTGCGTGGCTAGCTAGTAAAGATGAAGATCCTTAAAGATGAAAGAATAATGACATGGCCTCATTCCTCACCTGACCTAAACCCTATTGAGAACTTGTGGGCCCTTCTTAAATGGGAGATTTACAGTGAAGGAAAACAGTACATCTCTCTGAACAGTGTCTGGAAGTCTGTGGTTGCTCTGCACAAAAAGTTGATTGTCAACGTATCAAGAAACTGACAGACTCCATGAATGGAAGGCTTATAAGCATGTTATTGAAAAGAAGGGTGGCTATATTGGTCACTGATTTTTTTTTTGAAATGTCAGAAATGTTTATTTGTTCATATTGTGTTGTTTATTATTCTCACTTTAACAGATGCAAATAAATGAGTCAGATGGGCAAATTTTAATTTTTTAATTAGTTGCATAATAACTCTGCACACTAATAGTTGCCCAATAATTCTGCACATATAGATATTCTAAGAAAGCCAAAACCTCACTTTTACTTTCTTAAATATTCAGGTTTGAGGTTTATTAATATTTTGGATTGACCAAGAGCACTGTAGTTGTTCAATAATACAATGAATCCTCCAAATTACCACTTGCCTAATAATTGTGCAGACAGTATACAGCAGAGGATCTGAGAGAATTTCTAGAAATAAGCTTGACGATTACACCATATTTAATCACTATCTTAAAATACGTCATAAGTATCTGCATAGCATGATAATAGGGCTGAAGTTTCAATTACTCCTCATAAATTCACAGTTCCATTTTTATAACCATTTCATACAATATTTCTTATAATTAATGTATTTCATAAAGGTTAATTTATAAATAAACATGACAAGAATGAAGACAAGAATGTTCTGCTTCTATTGGTAAGAGCATATGTTGTTACTTTTTCTAGCAAAATCAATCAATAACTGCATATTTTTTTAGTTCATGATACATAGGGACACTGCTGCCTTTTAAATGAATGTAGTTTTATGTAAAACAAAAGTTTTATTTATTTCTTTATTAGTTGCATTTGTATGCTGCCCACTCCATAGAGACTGGGCGGCTTAAGTTAAAACAGCTATAAAGTTTGGAGAAAAAAGCTAACTAATTAACAGTTTCAATCTATACTTTTAAGTTGCTTCTGCCATTGTAGGAATATCATTATTTGTTCATGGCTGCCCAACACACAACATTGTGTGGCATTCAAACGAAACTTAATCCAAGACACATACACGCACACACACGCAAATACACATACCATCACACAAAGAAATAGTGAAAATTGGTGACACCCCAACATATTAGCACAGTTCATTCAAGCTGTTCATTCAGGCCGAGGTGGTGCAGCGGTTAGAGGCAGGTACTGCAGGCCACTTTAGCTGACACTGATCCGCAGGTCAGCGGTTCAAATCTCACCAGCTCAAGGTTGACTCAGCCTTCCATCCTTCTGAGGTAGGTAAAATGAGGACCAGATTGTTGGGGGCAATGTAAATATACATTGTTTACTAGTGTAAACCGCTTAGAGAGTGCTTGCACTGTGAGGCGGTATATAAATCTCACAAAAAATAAAATAAATAAATAGTGCCAATCTTATGCAAAACACTTTGGGGGTAATGGAACCTGGAAATTATGAAATATATTTTAATCTTATATAATTTTAGTTCACCTGAATATTTTTCAGCTACCATAGGTATTTAATTTCTATGGAATATTTCCATTGAATATTGCTAAATGAGAAAGAAGTGAGTATGAACATTCAGGATAACATTCTGCTTTTCAGCGATGAATTTTAGGTCAATGCTTGCTTTAGGTCTTTTTAAAGGAGAACAGTATCTAGGAAAGCACACTACCATACAACATTTTATTTAGATATAATTATATAATTATGACACAATTATATAATTGTTGGTTAAATATTTTATTTTTGTACTGATTCCATGCTATCCAGGACTAAGCAATGTACTTTTTGGTTTTAATTATATATAATGAATTATGTGAACAAATTTTTAAATTTCAGTGGAAAATGAAAGAAAGGCTAGGAAGGAGAGTTAAGATAAGGTAAGGATAATCAATATTATTAATGTCAGGAAAATCAGGGAAACATGGATCTATTGAGGTATTATTTGAGAATCTCTCTCTGTGTATGTGTACATACACACATATATGTAATATATGATCTGTCATGTTTCATGCTGCTGGAGAGAATTTATCATACTACCCCTGCCTAATTTCAGTTTTTTCATCCCTCTTTAATGGATTATGTAACAATTAAAACATTTTAAAAATTACTATTGTTCATGATTTGGAAATGCTTATTTAAAGTATTTTGCCATAAACTGAATCAAAATCATTAAAGTCTTGCAAGTTTTCTCATATGCAAATAGTTTTCCATGGTGCTGAATTACTCATTATAATTTCTCTGCTTTGATCCATTTGATTACAGATGGATCTGATAGTTACTATAGAAACTAAGCCATTTCACTTCAGACTTTTCCTGTTGCTATGCTGTATGGAAGGCTGCTGTTTGCTGTGGTTTTTTTTTTAATGGCAAGCTGTGTAATAGAGAATATTGATTTCAAGATAACTGACAAGGTAGTAGGTAAAATGAAACTTGAATTGGATTAAAAAAGTGAAATTGCTGCTCCAGCAAATGAGTAGAAAGTAAGGTTATAAAAATGTGCATAGAATTCTCCTTTCATTGGATTTAGCCAATTTTATGTTTATGTTTAATTGTAAAGCAGATTGTGAATGGTATTTCTTCAGTTTTTAATTGTTGCAAACTGAGACACTTTAATAGTTTAAAGAGTACTTTCCAAACTTTTTTCTTCATTACCCAAAACTACTAATCAAAAAGGCCTTTTTACTGCTTAACAGAAGTCCTGTTAGGTAATGGTTAGTATGTTGTTACTCCCCCGCCCTCCCCAAAAAAACTTTTACCCAATTTGGGGTAGTGTACCCAAGTTTGGGAAACACTGTTTTAAAGAAACAGGTTGAGTATGAAAGAAATGCTGGCCTAAAATTTAGCCCACTTATGAGATGTACCGTATTTATCGGCGTATAACACACACCGGCGTATAACACGCACCCCCATTTTAACAATAAAATTTGAGTAAAATTTTTTTAAATTAAAAATAAATGACTTGGAAGCTCTGAACTTAATGTTGGATTCATATTTATAACATTATAACATGAACTATAACATTAGCTCCTCTTATAAGGCAAATATGAAATGAAAAAGCACCTCTTTGAACGAAAAAAACTTAATCAGAATCACTGCTTTCTGGGAAACCAAAGAATTCTTCATCTTCACTTTCCTACCATCTTTCTTTTTCTTTCTGTCTTTCTTCCTTCCTAACATCTTTCTTTCTTTCTTTCTTTCTTTCTTTCTTTCTTTCTTTCTTTCTTTCTTTCTTTCTGTCTGTCTGTCTGTCTGTCTGTCTGTCTGTCTGTCTGTCTGTCTCTTTCTTTCTTTCTTTCTTTCTTTCTTTCTTTCTTTCTTTCTTTCTTTCTTTCTTTCTTTCTTTCTTTCTTTTCTTTTTCTTTCTTTTTTTTCTGTCTGTCTTCCTTCCTTCCTAACTTCTTTCTTTCTTTCTTTCTTTCTTTCTTTCTTTCTTTCTTTCTTTCTTTCTTTCTTTCTGTCTGTCTGTCTGTCTGTCTGTCTGTCTGTCTGTCTGTCTGTCTTCTTTCCTTCCTTCCTAACATCTCTTTTTCTTTCTTTCTGTCTTCCTTCCTTCCTAACATCTTTCTTTTTCTTTCTTTCTTTCTGTCTTTCTTCCTTTCTAACTTCTTTCTTTCTTTCTTTCTTTCTTTCTTTCTTTCTTTCTTTCTTTCTTTCTTTCTTTCTTTCTGTCTGTCTGTCTGTCTGTCTGTCTGTCTGTCTGTCTGTCTGTCTGTCTGTCTTTCTTTCTTTCCGTCTGTCTTCTTTCTTCTTCTTTCTCCTTCCTTCCTTCCTTCCTTCCTTCCTTCCTTCCTTCCTTCCTTCCTTCCTTCCTTCCTTCCTTCCTTCCTTCCTTCCTTCCTTCCTTCCTTCCTTCTGTCTTTCTCCCTGTAGGAGAAAGAAGGAACCTCTGTTGCCGTCTCCCGCGGGGCTGCAGCCACCTGACTGAGTCCCCGACTGCGGCAGCATCCCTGCTGTTCTCCAGCCAAGCGGCCGAAGGAGCCCTGGAGCCCCGACGCCGCCCTGCATCTCGGTCTTTTCGGGCTTGTCCGGCAGCCTGCTGGGAAGGCTGTGACGCATGGGAGGGAAGGAGCTGCTATTGCCGCTCCGGCGTGTCTCCCCGGTCACTGTGGCTGCACCGGGGAGCCGCGTCCTTGTTAACAATGGAGACGCTGCGCGGAGCAGAGGCGCCTAGCGAGCGAGGCGAGTGGCTGCATCGGTGGCAGGCTCCTGCCCGCATCTCCCGCCCGCCTGCCCGCCTCTTGCCTTAGCATTTAAAAGAATGAGAGGCGGGTGGGCGGGAGACGCGGGCAGGAGCCTGCCACCGATGCAGCCACTCGCCTCGCTCGCCAGGCGCCTCTGCTCCACGCAGCGTCTCCATTGTTAACAAGGACGCGACTCCCCGGTGCAGCCACAGTGACCGGGGAGACACGCCGGAGCGGCAATAGCAGCTCCTTCCCTCCCATACGTCACAGCCTTCCCAGCAGGCTGCCGGACAAGCCCGAAGAGACCGAGATGCAGGGCGGCGTCGGGGCTCCAGGGCTCCTTCGGCCGCTTGGCTGGAGAACAGCAGGGATGCTGCCGCAGTCGGGGACTCAGTCGGGTGGCTGCAGCCCCGCGGGAGACGGCAACAGAGGTTCCTTCTTTCTCCTACAGGGAGAAAGACAGAAGAAAGGAAGGAAGGAAGGAAGGAAGGAAGGAAGGAAGGAAGGAAGGAAGGAAGGAAGGAAGGAAGGAAGGAAGGAGGGCGGCGTCGGGACTCCTTCGGCCGCTTGGCCGGAGAACAGCAGGGATGCGCCCGCTGCCGTTTTTGAGCTGCCCCCAGCTCGGAAGTTTTAGTACCCGGCGTATAAGACGACCCCTGACTTTTGAGGAGATTTTCAAGGGGTAAAAAGTCGTCTTATACGCCGGCATCAGCTGGGACCCGGCGTATAACACGCAGGTAGGGTTTTGGCTTGTAATTTTAGTTTTAAAACTGCGTGTTATACGCCGATAAATACGGTATACAGTAGAATTGTAGAAACCTTTCATCAATTTCTATCCTCTCGCTAGGAAATAACAGCAATAAAATTTACTAACATGAAAAAGTAAAACTTGAAAAAAGCTGCAAATTGGTTTTTTTTTACTTATTTTTATGGAGAGATGTGCATGGATTTGACATCAGATTGCAATGTATAAATGCAAATAGAAATTGTGTATCTTGGTTGGAATTATCAGTAAATATGATTTCTTCCATTATTGCTTCAGATATTGTAGCAGTTTCTTCATTGCTACAAGGTTTGTAAATAATTTAGAAATACAGTCAATTGAGAAACTCTTTAATTGATGTATTTTAAAGAAGGAATAATATTTCAAGAAAAGAAAGCCTGACAATATTATTGTGAGCTAGCATAATGGCCATAAACAATCATGGGAGCAATTGTGGTATAAACATCATGGTTACTAAAATATTTGTTTTAGGGCACAAAATTAATTTCAAAATGTTTGTTCAAAAAGAAAATCAAATAAATTTTTAAAGGTTTTGTGTAATTTTTTTCAATTAAAGTTTTAAAGAAGGATTTCAATAATCGAAAAGCTGGGGCGATGGATAATTATAATATATTTATATATTATTTATAATAATTATGTATATTTATGTATATTTATATATAAATTATTATTTGTAATAATAATAATTTTATTATTATTTATTATTAATAATAATAATCTAATCTTGCGAAGCTTTTTCTCCGGTAATATTGTACTGCTAATCAGGGCATACAAAACCTTTGCTAGACCAATTCTTGAATACAGCTTGCCTGCCTGGAATCCGCACTGTATATCGGACATTAATACAATTGAGTGAGTCCAGAGGTATTTCACGAGAAGAGTACTGCACTCATCTGCTCACAACAAAATACCTTATGCCACCAGGCTTGAAATTTTGAGCTTGGAAAACCTACAACTGTGCCTCTGACCGAAGCGTAGTACACAAAATTATCTGCTACAACGTCCTACCTGTCAATGACTACTTCAGCTTCAACTGCAATTATACACAAACACACAATAGATACAAACTCAAGGTTTAACAGTAACAGAGTTGGAAGGAACCTTGGAGGTCATCTAGTCCAATCCCACTCAGGAGACCTAGGGATTTGAACTGCTGAGCTGCCAACCTTTCTGATTGACAAGTTCAGTGTCTTAGCCACTGAGCCACCTAGTCTGGTAAACGTCTCCAAATTCAATTGCAGAAAATATGACTTCAGCAATAGTCAATGCCTGGAATGCTCTACCTGACTCCATGGTTACTTCATCAAACCCCAATAGCTTCAACCTTAAACTGTCTACCGTGGACCTCACCGCATTCCTAAGATGTCTATAAGAGGTGAGCATAAGCGCACCAGCGTGCCTACCGTCCCTGTCCTACTATCCCCACTTATTCGTACCCTGTATTTATTGTATTCATATTCATGTTTATACTTATACCTGTTATCTCATTATCTTGACTAAATAAAATAATACATTCATACATACATACATACATACATACATACATACATACATACATACATACATACATAAAATGGAACAGATTGAGATGCATTTGATGTTAGTAGTTAGAAACAGCATTTAGAAATGTGACAGTTAGGTGGCCAATCCTGCCATCTAGTGACCAAAACTAAATACAGTATATTTTATTTCTCCACTCAAAGCGATTATGAAGAATTTGTAATTATTTCTGTTTTGTGTATGAATTGATAACATAGTATATATAGAATGTGGTGGGGAAATATCACCAGCTTTTTAAGAAAAATGTACAGTTGGTGTTTTAGCATTATCAACCAAATACATTCCGGAAGAAAAATATAAAGTCAAACCAAGAAGAATGAAATAAATCAATAATGTATTGGCTAATACTTTTTGTGTGCTAAATACCATAGGTATCATAAACTGAACAGCTCCAAAGCATTTAGATCTCACAAACAATTTTCTGTTACCATTGTTTGTTTATTTTTCAAATTATGGTACTAAACAAAACCTCCCTCCCTCCCTCCCTCCCTCCCTCCCTCCCTCCCTCTCTCTCTCTCTCTCTCTCTCTCTCTCTCTCTCTCTCTCTCTCTCTCCCCCTCTCCCCCTCCCCCTCTCCCCCTTTCCCCCTCTTCCCCTCTTCCCCTCCCTCCCTCTCTATGTTTAACTGTAGGGAAATATACCCTAGAATCCAAGATGTAAACCCATGTAGAGTTGCAAACATTTAGGCACTTCTGTATGAACTGTATGTTAAAATGGATCCTTATATGAACAAATGCTGATACAACCTCTACATAGTAAAAAATTAGATATGTCATTTTTCTGCAAATTTAAATGCACATTTACTTATTTACTATTTATATGTAATTGTTTCCATGTTTAAAATAAGAAAATAATGAATATAAAAAGTACAAAAGTTTGGATACCCTTTCAGTCAGTTATGACACCTTATTTTGCAGAAAAATAGCCTTCCAAATATTTCCTGAATCCAATTATCAACTTTTCTATTCTTGCCTTTTAGAATTGCTTTGGATATTTCAAACAAAACAACAGTCTTAAAATATACACCCAAATCCATCATGAAGTACTTATTTGAAAGAAGAAAAAATGTTTAGGAATGATCTCCACAATTTGCTTGCATTATTGTATTATTGAACATTTGTAGGAATATCTCAAATCTACAGTACATTCAAGAAAAACTGACCATATTTCTCTCAGAAAAGATTTGTAAGAAAGAATGGGAAACATTCCAAAAGAAGAACTGAAGGCAACATGCAAACTGAGTATATGCTAGATTCTTGGTCTGTATAGAAATTATAGTCCTTTGTCATGTGAATTATTTAAGGGCAATTACAAAATGAGTTTCCCATCACAGTACTTCAGTTAATGTAGAATTTCATTTCAGAGGATGCACAGCTTCTAAATAAGTGAGTTCCGATGCTACCGGTAATAGAAGTTACTCTCACTATTTATTCGATAATAACAGCCAGTTTTATATAGTGGTTTAGGCATCAGCTGAAAATTGAGTGACCTGAGATCTAGCCTCAACTTAGGTAAGAAGCCAGTTGGATGATGCTAGGTCAGTCTTTCGGCAATAGGAAGTGGCAGTGGCAAACCAATAATCTTGCCAAGAAAATTACAGGGACTTTCAGGCAGTTACACAATACTGACTTGAAGGTGCACATATAGACATAGTACACTTTTATTGTATTTTCTTTTCTTGGTGTTCTGTTCACATTAATTTAAATGAGAACGCTGCTTTGGGTGAGAAGACGACGGAACATTAGTGTGTTCAATTAATAAATTTCATTTCATTTTTTCAATCACTTTTTGAATCACCATTACAGTACTCATTTGACTGTGCTTTTTTAAGCAAGTTAATTACAATGGTGATGTAATCCTCAGCAAATAGTAATATTTGACATTGACTTATTTCAAAATTAAGCACTTCAGTTCTGATTACTATTTGGACCAGGGACCATCTGAGAAATCCTGAGTAATTGGCTAGAATGGAAATGGGAAAAAGCCGCAAAAGGATATAATGGGAGATTATCCATAATGCTGTCTTGATATTTGCATGGATTGTCACAAGAAATCAGACTTAATTTGACAGTTTTCTAGTGTAGTATTGTATAATTCATTTTAAAAATAAAATAGAATAAAACAAACTTTCTTAAAAATATGGCTATATTACCGACCAGTTGTGTTTGAATCTGTTAGACATTAGTCAAATGTCTAATTGTATATATATAGCTCTTCTTTATATATGTATATCAAATTTCTATCTTATATATTATTTCAGTAATTAATATATAATTTACATTTAAATTATGTAAAACATGTTAGCACTATCAAAACTGATCTGCCAGATGGAATCTTTGATAATTGTAGGTTGACATAACTGCCATTATATCATTCAATTTAATAACTTTTACCTGAAGACTTTTGTTGATTGAAGTTTCTGAGAAAGAATTTAGCATGGAAACAGAATTCTTAAGAATATTTGCCTTTCATTGGTTAGCCACTACTGCTATTAGGGGATAGAAGTGAGGAATCATTGAGTTAGAAGGAGCCATGAGGGTCTTCAGTCCAACCCCTGACCAAGGAGGGGTTCTTATACCATCTCGGACAAATGATTGTCCAATAATTTCTGTCAGAACTCATTTGTTTGTTTCTTTGTTTATTGAATAAATTTATAGGCTGTCCATATCATATAATAACTGGGAACTCAGTTTGGTCTAGTGATCAAGCCACCAAGCTATAAACCAGGAGACTGAGTTATAGTCCTACTTTAAGCTTGAAATCTGGTTGGATAACTTTGAACCATTCTCCAAGCCCAATTCAATTCATAAGAGTTGTTGTTTTCGGGAAAAGTGGACAAGGAAGGAGTGTTATTTATATAAAACAATAAGGGAGGGTGGGATTTTAAAGATTTTAAAACCTTTAAAAACACAAAATAAAAAACTGTAAAACACAACAAAAGTTAAACCAACAAAAACATAACATAAAAATAGCAAAAGATGTTATTTATAATAATTTGTTGTCCCCAAGTTTATATTACTTGGGCCTGTGCTAGCTGAAAATTTTGCCCTAGATGAGTTAAGTCCATTAAAACAGTTCAATTTCTCTTACAGAAATTCTAGATGTATTTTCCAGAGCTAGTTACATTTTCTGCCCTTTTGTCTTTAAAATTAATTGTCAAACCATGCATTCAGCAATAATGATTTAAATGAAGTAATATTGTAACAGAACCTATCTCCTGAGAGACTGTAGAGGCAAAGTGATAGCAGCTCTACTGTTTAAAATGGGTAGATTAGATTAAATTAAAAATAAATGAAACCATTAAGAAAGAATGAGATGCTGATACTATTATTTGTCTGAAAACTCTTTGCCTTTCAGTTTCTCTCTTATTTTTCCTCTCCCCCCCCCCCCTTCTCAGTTTTCCTCTTCTCAGTCTTCCAGGGGAGGAATTTCTGGCAAAAGTTTTGGCTCTGACGAATCTTTTAGAAGGTCGTCAATAAACAGCAGAAGAAAGCAGTAGCAAAAATTAATTAATGCATTTTAATATATTTTAAAGAGCAGGAAAATATTACTTGAGCTGTTTCTTCAAAGCTGCTTTAAAGAAAAATCAGATAGTATAATTTTGAACAAAATTTATCTGAATTATTAAGCTCAAACAAATTTTAAAAAAGAGATAAGCAATATTTATGTGAAATTAATGTGCTGAGTGATACATCTGAGTTTACTTTTTAATATTTTATTCTTATAGGTAACATACATAAGATCATTACAAGAAATAACTAGGCATTCTAGAGTATTCTCAGGCATCAAGTTACAAAAATCTACTTCTTGAATTTCAGACTAGCAATTGATCATTTGATACAGTGTCTGGGCACTGATCTTGAGATGAAAATGAGACTGCCCAAGTTAGATCTGAACACTGTTAGAAGAACTGTGGATTGTTACCTTATTTTTATTTTGTATAAACTTGTAGACATATTTTAAAGAAACGTAGGTAAATATTTAATATTATAAGGCACTGTTCAGCCATTTACACTTGGTGAGAATATTACAAGGTTCGAGAAAATATTTTCTCACTTCATTTGCATATTGGATATTAATCTATTTTTATTCTGTATAGTTTATTGCTGACAGACTGTTAAGAACTAAAATCTTGCTAAAAGGAATTTTATTCTCTATTTCAACTAGCTTAAAACTACCAAATCTGGAATGCAGCATTCTAGATAGTCACTAGATAGCAACAAAAAGATGCAGCAGAATCCAACCGTTTGTTGTAATCCTAGTGGTCATCTGTAGTTTTTCATCTGAGATCTGATAAGCATATAATTGCCTAAGCAATCTATTATAAATCAGATATATATCTGATTTAAGGTAGCTAGCACCTTAAGTGATCACACATATCACATAATCGAAAACATAATAATGATAGGATACTTTAAAGAGTATATATCCCTCTTTTGTCTTTTATTTGTTCTAATAGGTATTTCACTGGCTTTAGTTTTGGTTTTCTTTACATAATAGTTTACATCAGCCTTTCTCAGCCCTTGAGATATTTTAAAGATATTTTTTAGACCTCGGGAAACCCCTTCACATAAAAATAAAGAATGAAATGTGTGTCTTTAATATGAAACCTGTGCTTGTTTTTTGTCATACAAACTCAATTATGGGTTGAATTTGAGATAAGCACACATGGTTTTCATCTTCAAATGAAATATTTTAATTTGCTTTTTGATGCTTGTTAAATAAGAAATGGTTTGCTCACATATGTAAAAGTTGAAAGCTGCAACAATATGTTTGATGTCATCCTATGAATTGCAGGATATATTTCATTGATGGAAATCCAGAACTTTTCCACGGGCACATCAGTGTACAGCAGTGAATCTTATCTTAAGTGTATAAACTTCCTCTTTCTTCAAAATGAAGCTCTTATCCAGTTGTACATTTGTATTGAAAGGGAGGGAAAGTGCTGATCAATTTTGTTCTGAAGTACTTCCATGAGTTTTTCAATTAGATTTGAGAGTTTCTGGTATCATTCCTCATGCTCAAGCTTAAGCAGCAGTAAAAACATATCAGTATTGCCTTTTGCATTGTGATTTTTCTATACATAAATATTTCCAAAAGGGCCAATTTGGTCTAGTGCAGGGGTAGGCAAAGTTGGCTCTTCTATGACTCATGGACTTCAACTCCCAGACTTTCTGAGCCAATCATGCTAGCTCAGGAATTCTGGGAGTTGATGTCCATGAGTCATAGAAGAGCCAACTTTGCCTACCCCTGGTCTAGTGGTTAAAAAACCAGGCTAGAAACTGGGAGACCCTGATTTCTAATCCTGCTTTATCCATGAAAACCTATTGACTTTGGGCCAGTCATTTTATCTCAGCCCAACCTGCCACACAGCATTGTTGTAGTGGGCAAATAGGAGGAGGAAAATATGTTATATATGTTCACCACCCTGATTAATTGTAAAAATAATAAAGGCAGGATAGAAAGAAATAAAAATAAATAAATATTCAGTTTTCTTTTAAACCCAAGAATCTTATCACTTGAAGTCAAAATGTTTTCTCCAGTTGCAAATACTTCTTTGACTGGTTCATGTAATGAAAGGTGTCCACTAAAAAGCCTTGTTTCTGTAACTATTCTCCATCTTCAAAGCACAGCAAAAAGTAAATACTATTTTTTTAAAAAAGTCTTCAGTTCTATCCTCAGCTCAAATACTTGGTTGACAACTCTTCCTCACATAGTTTTAAAAACATAATTGAATGAAATGGTCTTTGTTTAATAAAGTTGACCATTTTTGTAGCAGTATTCAGAACTTTTCTATTCCATCTCCAAGAGTTTTGGACAAGACTTTTCTGTAAAGAAATCAATGTGTTGCAATAATATCAGGATTTTCTTTTCTTACAACCATTGCCAATCATTGATGGACCACCATCAATATAGATGCCAACAAAATTCCTTCAAGACAGATGTTTTGTTTCCAGATATGAAGACAAAACATTAAATGCATCTTTCATATAGTTCTTTACAGCAGAAAGTTTTCTACAATTTCACCATCATTTACAAGTCTTACAAATTCCTTAAGATGACATTTATTGGTGGAAAACTGTTGACTCATCAATTTGAATAGAAAACCGAGTTCCGAGACCCCCCACCGACATCATCAGGTGGGTGGAGAAGTGCGCCGGATACTAGTACTATCGCTCTCTGCCCGAGGAAGTAAGAAAGATTGCGTGAACCCCCCACCATTATTGTTTGCTCCTACACCTATGGTGACAACATCTTCTCGGTTGCCTGGCCTAATATCACCCCTGCGCCCGTGGATGCTGTTGCCCTTCCCTAAGATTATCGGAAATAAGACTATTGCAAGCAGGGTGAAGATGTGGAATCTCCCCTCGGTCAGAAATCGGTTGTATTCCGAGGGACATAAGACTCTATATTCCCAACATCATCAGCGGAAACGAGGTTCCCTCCCATTCCGGGTATACAGAGCAACAGGGAGGCAGAGCCGACCCAGGGATTTTGTTCCCCCAGCATCCCCTGCCTGGAGGATCCTACCTGCCTTCTTGGAAAAGACTTTTAATTATACTCTCCTCCTCTAACAATTGTGGTATGGATGTGCTTATGTATGGTGATGAGTGATCTGAATGTCGGTTAACTTAAGGAATGTGTGTATAAAATGGAAAAGCTGGGGACTGAAATTCTGTTCCCCCCCGCTGAGTGCAGAAACAGAAGCGGGGGGTGGGTGGGTTCAGGGACCCTATCTTGTGAGAATGGTGTGTATGGCCTGCAGGGAGGGAGGGAGACCAGCGGGGGGGGAGGGGGTTTCTGGTAGGGATGAGAGCCGGAACATCTCGGTCATAATGGGAAGAGGCAGGTATGGCGGGAGCAGAGGGGAGGGCCGCTCTTGGGGAATAAGACCTCGCTATGTACAAGCGATCCCTTGTTCCGGCCCCTCCGATGTGGTTCCATCTTGCTCATCCCGAGTACCTGGCAACCAGGGTCTTCAGGGCCCTGGGCTCAGGATGCTGCTGCTTAACGCCAGGTCAATTTCCAACAAAGCCCCCCTGATTCGTGATTTGATCACAGAAGAGGGGGCCGACCTGGTTTGTATAACTGAGACCTGGCTGGGCCAGGAGGGAGGAGTAGCTCTCTCCGAGATATGCCCAGACGGGTTCTCAGTGCAGCATCATTCCTGACCCCAGGGAAGGGGGGGAGGAGTGGCAATAATAACACGTGGAAACCTACATCCTCGTAGGATCCCTGCCCCGGAGATTGTTGGGTGTGAGACTCTCCTTCTGAAGTTGGACTTAGGGGTACAGGTGGGCCTTCTCTTAACGTACCTGCCTCCCAGCTGCGTAAGTAAGGCCCTGCCTGAGCTGCTCGAGGCAGTAGCTGGCTTGGCAGTTGAGTTCCCTAGGCTTATGGTGCTGGGGGACTTCAACTTGCCCTCCGCTGGTGAAACCTCTGGGATAGCTCAGGAGTTCATGGATTCCATGACAACCATGGACCTGACCCAAGTAATCCAGGGTCCGACTCATGAGGGTGGTCACACGCTCGACCTAGTGTTACTCTCGGGGCAGTGGAGAGATGATCTGAAGATAAGGGATATAGTCATCACCCCTCTGTCATGGTCAGATCATTTCCTACTGAGGTTGGATTCCGCAGTTCCATTCCTCCCCCGCAGGGAGGCGGGACCGACTAGGTGGTTCCGCCCCAGGCGCCTAATGGAACCAGAAGGATTCCAGAGGGAACTTGGGGAAATACCTGAAACCCTGGTACGCAGTTCAGCTGATTCCCTGGTGACTGGTTGGAACACCGCAGCATCAGGGGCTTTAGACCGAATTGCGCCTTTGCGACCTCTCCGCGGCAGTGGATCCCGGAAAGCTCCCTGGTTTACCGAGGAGCTCCGGGAGATGAAACGCCAGAAGAGACGTCTTGAGCGCCGCTGGAGGTCCAGCAAAACCGACTCCGACCGAACACTATTAAGAATTTACATCAGATCTTATTTAGTGGCGATAAGGGCAGCGAAACGATCCTATTTCTCCGCTCTTATTGCGTCCGCAGATTCTTGCCCAGCCGCCTTGTTCAGGGTGACTCGCTCCCTCCTTGCAAAAGGGGGGAGCGAGGAGCACTTGCAAGGCAGAGCTGAGGAATTTGCCGAGTTTCTGACGGATAAAGTCGCTCGGATTCGGTCGAACCTGGACTCTGGCTGGGCAGAGTCCATGGAGTTGACAGGGGCTAGTCTTAGTCCACCGTTGTGGGAGGAGTTTGGGCCTGTTTCTCCTGAGGATGTGGACAGAGCCATGGGGGCGATGGGGGCCTCCACCTGTTTATTGGACCCGTGCCCCTCCTGGCTGGTTTCGGCCAGCAGGGAGGTGACACGCGGCTGGATCCGGGTGGTGGTCATCGCTTGTTTGGAGGAGGGATCCGTACCGCAGTCATTAAAAACTGCGGTGGTGAGACCCCTCCTGAAGAAGCCTTCCCTGGATCCAGCCGACTTGAAGAACTATCGTCCGGTCTCCAACTTGCCTTTTTTAGGGAAAGTTGTGGAGAAGGTGGTGGCCACTCAGCTTCTGCGGCTTCTGGATGAAACAGATCATCTAGATTCCTATCAGTCGGGTTTCAGGCGCGGCTACAGTACAGAAACTGCCTTGGTCGCTCTGATGGATGATCTCTGGCGGGCCCGGGATGGGGGAAATTCCTCCATCCTGGTGCTACTTGACCTCTCAGCGGCTTTCGATACCATCGACCATGGTATCCTTCTGCATCGTCTCGGCGAGCTGGGAGTGGGAGGCACCGTTTTACGGTGGTTCTCCTGTTATCTCGCCGATAGGATGCAGTCGGTGTTGGCAGGAGGGCAGAGATCCACCCCTAGGCCCCTGTTATGCGGGGTGCCTCAGGGGTCGGTTCTCTCGCCCATCCTGTTTAACATTTACATGAAACCGCTGGGAGAGATCATCCGCAGACATGGGGTGTGTTTCCATCAGTACGCTGATGACACCCAGCTGTACATCACCACCCCGTCTGACTTCAGTGTGGCAGCCGATGTAATGTGCCGATGCCTGGACAACGTTAGGATCTGGATGGGGAGGAACAGACTCAGACTCAACCCCGACAAGACTGAGTGGCTTTGGATATTGCCTCCTAAGGATTATGACAACTATCCCTCCTTGGTTCTCGAGGGAGAGAAACTGACTCCCTCGGATCTGGTCCGCAACTTGGGCGTCCTCCTAGACCCACAGCTAAAATTGGAACACCATCTCACCGCTGTGGCTAGGGGGGGCTTTGCACAGGTTCGCCTGGTGCACCAGTTGCGGCCATACTTGGAGAAGGAGGCTCTACTCACGGTCACTCATGCCCTTGTCACCTCCCGTTTGGACTACTGCAACGCGCTCTACATGGGGCTACCCTTGAAAAGTATCCGGAGACTCCAGTTGGTGCAAAATGCGGCTGCGCGTGCTGTGGTGGGTGTGCCAAGGTACACCCACGTGACACCTATACTCCGCCAGCTGCATTGGTTGCCCATTAGTCTCCAGGTCCAATTCAAGGTGTTGATCATCATCTTTAAAGCCCTTCATGGCTTAGGACCAGGTTATCTCCGGGACCGCATTCTGCCTCATACTTCCCTCCGACCGGTTAGGGCCCACAGAGTCGGCCTCCTCCAGCTCCCGTCAGCCAAGCAATGCCGGCTGGCGGGTCCTAGGGGGAGAGCCTTCTCTGTGGCCGGCCCCGCGCTCTGGAACCAACTCCCCCCAGAGACCCGAACTATCCCCACCCTGCTGGCCTTCCGAAAAGCCGTTAAGACATGGCTCTTCCTGCAGGCAGGGGGAAGAGCTTAATTCCATCTACACTCTCCCCCGGGTATGTCTGGTGAGTGAATAGTGCTTTTATATTGTAATTTTTTAACTTCTAACTTTTATATTTTGATTTTAATTGAATTTATTGGTTTTCTTGTATTTTTTCTATGTTGTAAGCCGCCCTGAGTCCCTCGGGAGTGGGGCGGCATATAAGAAACCATAAATAAATAATAAATAAATAAAACTTTCAGTTTATCACACAAAAGTTATTCAGAATTATGTGATGTCATCAATATGCTCACTTATATTTCATTTGGAACTTTTTCAATTACCCATACTGCATCTGGTCCTAACATTTTTGCCATTACTATTTTATACGCTGGCATGATTACTTTTTCACCCAAAGTGTAACTTATCCTTTACTGTGTAATAAGTTCTGCTACTAAATAATTTGCTTCTTGGCCTGTTTTAAAGATTCTAATTTTATTAACAAAAACTTTACTCTATTTTATGATTTTGATAGCTGTTTAACATAATCAGAACTTTTACTTGTCATATGATTTGTAATTAAGTTTCTTTTAAATTAGCCATTGCAGCATTTCTAAGTTGTTTGCCACAGATGAGGCACAATAGAATAGGATAATTTGGATCAATCCATATAAAGCCCATTGATCCTCATTGCAAAAACTAATTTTATTTTTAGCCCATTGTTTAGCCCATAGAAATGCCTGAGAAGATTTAAATTTCTTTATTATCATTATCATAATTAAACTTATTAGTATTGGGATAAAATTACTAGATGATCTATAGGGAAAAGACATGGGAGGGAAAGAGTGACATCACAGACTAAGTGGGACAGGACCATTGCTTTCTTGAAAAATGAACTTCTCCCTTCCTGCAATTTATTTCTCCCTTTCCACAATATAGAATTCACTTGTTAGCAATGGTGTCCCCTGTCTTGCAAATGGAAGGCTGAGTCAATCTTGGGCTGGTTAGACTTGAACTGCCGAACTGCTGGCAGTTGGCAGTCAGCAGAATTAGCCTGCAATACTGCATTCTAACCACTGCACCACCACGACTCATCACTTGAGAGCGTGTTACAATAATTTTTTAAGTAAATAATGATCTACCTGGGAAACCAAGTGACTTCTCATGAAACCCTAGGATTCCATGGAACCCTGGTTACGTAGTTCTTTGGGTACCCATTTATTCTTTATTAAATTTATTTAGGTTATTCTTGATTTTGGCCAATTTAATTCCTTATTGGTTGGTGAATTTTTTTTGGTCATTGGATAGTAAATTTTGGAGGAAGAGGTACACAAAGCAATGTTGTACCATCATGCCACAGATTCTGTTCCTTTTCTACATGTTATGTCATGATTGTGAACAAAAGGGATGGAGGTTGTACAACACCACAATACTTTTTTTCTCATCTCTGCCCTTGTCCCCCTCCCCTTCCTCCCTGTGAATAGCTCAAGAATAACCTCAATTATCTCTTGGAACCAATCATTTAATGGCACCACATATTTAGCAATAGAACGACCATTCTATTATCCTTAGCTTCCTGCCTGCCTGCCTTCTTTTCTGGGTTACCCTTCCACATATTACATCAATGGCACACAGATCATCTAAAAGGATTATTAGTAATATAATTATGTGGAAGGGTAATCCTGGAAAAATCTCAAGTGCTGGTTGACTCATTGTGATAACAGAACCTAGCATTATACATAATTGAAATACTAAAATCAGAATATAATTTGATGTAGGTAAATTTGTGGGAGGGGGCAAATTGGCTTGATTATGAACACAGTCTAAAAAGAAGTTCTCATATTTTACATTTTGTTTATAGTATCTATTCCCTTTTGTGTTTTCATTTATCATGTTACTGCTGGCTTAGATGTGCTTACTTTCAACACTTTACAGTACCCAAATATTAAATGAAACACCATGATTTTAACTGTTTATTAAAATTATAATCTATAATAATGTAGTCTTTTATAAATTACAAAGAAGCACTCTGAAATGATCCAATCCAGAAACCATTAAGATAAAATCTTTTAGTTCTAAATTGAGATAGAGTAAGCAAATTCAAAAATTGATGGGCAATCATCTATAATTGGCAGTACAGGTTCTGAATTGTGACTTTACTCCAACTTCTGATTTTAAGGTTAAAGATTGAGGATAATGGAAAGTCTTAGTCTTGTTGGACTAAGTAGATTTAATTTATTATTTTCAAACAAATGCAACATTTCCTTATACCATTTAAGTAGTAAATGATGCTTTTCATGTTGATGTGTGTGTGTGTGTGTGTGTGTGTGTGTTTGATACAGGTAGATTGCAAATAATTGTATGGGATCATCATGAATTTGCTAAGGTAGGACTAATCCAAAATAGTAATATTTACTGTCTATCTGCAGTAGCTTTTCCATACTTAGCTTTACTATTCTTATAACTCCCAATGTAATCTATTGGTTAAGGCACCAGGCTAGAATCCAGGATACTGTGAGTTCTGGTCCTGCCTTAAGCATGAAAAATCAGTTGAATTAACCCAAGTGATGACTGCTAGGGCCTGGTCTCCAATGGATGTTAATGATCAGTTAGGACAAGGCAGTCTATTAGGGCCGGCTAGAAAGCCTGGACTTTCTACATTTCTACACATCCGTTGCCACAGAACTCTGTGGCAGCCACTGAGAGAGGACTGCCTTTAGGGGGACATAAACATACACCAGAGGCAATGTTTACCTCTACAGCGGTGGGGTTCTGCCCGGGGGTATTTCAGCAGCAGGATATGCCTCCCTTTATGAGGCAGTGGATTTCACAGGCGATCAGGGATGGAATGGCTGAGGGCCTACAACAAAGCCAGCAATTGCCCATGCCTGTGCCAGTTCCTGTCCTGCATACAAATCCTTGGAAGCCAGCAGAGGAGGTAGCAGGGTTTCAGGGGCCATATTCCCTGAGCCAATCTTCCTTATCAGAAGGAAAGCTGCCGGGAGAGGAGTTTTTCGGACTATGAACAAGACCCCCCCTGTAGGCCGGCCTTTAAGGGCCTGTTTAATCCCGCTCTCTTCAAGCCCCTGCTGGCCAAAGCGCAGAACACTACACGTTTGGGGAAGGACTCTGTTTTGCAAGAGCCAACCTCCAAGTTGGGTGAGCAGGAGGATTTACTGTTTACCAAATAGGCCTCTGAGACAGATACCATTCCGATTCCCAGGATGTTCCTGGATGTCATAAAGAGGCAGTGGGCCCTCACCTGCTATTGCTTCCCGTCCCAGTGGCTCGGAGAACACACTTTTCAGCATGAACTCGGAATTACTGGAGTTGGTCCAGGTCCCAAAGGTTGATACACTGGTGGCGGCTTTAACTTCCTCTTCCGTCCTAGCTCTGGACACGGAGGATGCCTTTAAAGGCTGAGGAACAGAAGGAGGAGATGGCCCTTTGTAGAGCTCATCAAGCAGACTCCTGGGCGATCCAGGCCTCCAGAGCAGCTTCCTTCTTTACCAGACCATCGGTGAGCTGGCTTAGACAACTACAAGCTTGGATCGTATCGGAGGACCTATGGGCTCATCAGAACCTCTGCAAGATCATTGCTGCGGCTGAATACACCACAAATGTGTCTTTGAACGCGGCCAAATTTTCAGTACACACCATTGCATCTTTGGTGATCGCCCGTCGCATGTTACAGCTGCGACAGTGGCACATGGACTCCAAGAACAAGTGGAAATTGGCTGCCGCCCCCTTTGAGGGAGAATGTCTATTTGGCCAGTCTCTGGACCCCTTTTTAATGGAGACCAGAGACAAGTGGAAGGTTATCCCTATGCTTGGCAGGCGGGCGGATTTCTGTTCTTCGCCATACTTTAGACGACCCTCCTACCGTCAGGGGAAGGCTGGGGCTAGCTTTCCCCATCAGCAGAGGCCCTTCCAGGCTCAGCTACCAGACCAAGAGATCGGGATTTGGCAGCAGAGGCAGACAACAGCCACAGGGAAAACAATACCAGAGCATTCAGGTGACACAAGTGACATCGGGCCCCATCCCCCCATTGGGGGTCATCTCGGTCTCTTTTCGGAATGTTGGGAAGAGATCACAACGTACACCTGGGTCAGGGAGACAATAAAATCAGGGCGCTCCCTAGAATTCCTCCTCTCCCCTGAGGTTTTTCTTCCACTGTCCCATTTCCAGAGACCCTGCAAGAAGGGAACTCATGGAATTGGCTATCCAGGATTTGCTGGATATTCGGGCCATTCAGCCGGTTCCGCCGGACCAGCGGGGGATGGGCTTCTATTCAATTTTGTTTGTCATACCAAAACCCTCGGGGTGGTGGTGGAGGGCAATTCTGAACCTCAAGGGACTCAACCAGCATCTGGTCTACAGAAGATTCAAAATGCACTCCCTTCATCCATTCTGGATGGAATACGGGAGGGGGACTTCTTGGCTTCTGTAGATCTCACGGAGGCGTATCTCCACGTCCCTATTCATCCAAGTCACAGGCAATTCCTGAGGTTTTGTTATGCCGGGCGCCATTTCCAGTATGAATCCCTCCCGTTCGGCTTGGCGTTGGTCCCTCGGGCATTCACCAAGATCATGGCCACAGTAGCTGCATATCTTAGGGCTTTGCCCATCCGGATTCAGTGCTATTTGGACAATTTGCTAATCCAGGCGTCCTCCCTGATGCAGGCGGAAAGGGACATAAACACGACAATCCGGATCCTCTGGGATCATGGGTTCTCGGTCAACCTGGACAAATGTCACTTGGTTCTCACAACAAGACTGGTGCATTTAGGGGCACTCATAGACACACTTACTGAACAAGTCTTTCTTTCCCGGGAGCAGCAGGACAGTATCAGGACTTTGGCAGGCCAGATTTGAGCAGACAGAGTACCACCTTTGGCGTCTCTGTCCCAGTTCCTGGGGAAAATGATATCTTGTATAGACATAGTGCCATGGGCACGGTTCTACGCCAGGCAACTCCAGTGGTTCCTGCTTCCATTCCAGAGGGTGGGCCCCAGCACCTCGATGACAAGGGTCTGAGTACCGCCGGGGGTGCTTCGCTCATTCTGCTGGTGGGGGTCCTGAGCCATCATGTGGGGCTGTTTCTACAAGGAACTGGACAGACTAATGATCACATCTGATGCAAGCCTCTTCGGATGGGGGCATACTTCGGATCACAAGTGGCTCGGGGATAGTGGACTCAGCAGGAACTCCAGCACAACATAAATTGGTTGGAGCTCAGGGCGGCCCACTTGGCCCTCAGGGCATCCCAGCAGGGGATTTCAGGTCAACATGTCCTCCTCCTAACGGACAATGTGGCCACCAAGGCCCATGTCAACAGGTGGGGGACCCAGTCAAAGTCCCTCATGATGGAAGCAGAGACATTTTACCAGTGGGCAGAGACTCATCTGTTATCAATCAGGGCAGAACACATTGCGGAAGTTTCCAACGTGTAGGCGGACTGGTTGAGCAGGCCACTGTCGACCAGTCGGAGTGGCACCTGCATCCCAGTCTATTTGCAGAACTTTTAGATTGGTTCTGCCACCCGATTCTGGATCTCTTCACCTCTGCATCGAACTCTCACCTTTCCAGGTTCTTTGTAAGATTCCCAGCTCCAGGGGGGAAGGGGTAGACACATTATGATTCCTGTGGCCCAAGGGTCTCTTGTATGCCTTCCCCCCCTTCCCCTGATTCCAGGGGTAATCAGGAAGCTGCTGTCGGAGAGGGCGGAGGTCCTATTGGTAGCTCCTTATTGGCTCAGATGGCTGTGGTTCATCGATCTGGTCGGCCTGTCCATTGCCAGACCATGGAGGATTCCCCCGGAGAGAGTCTTCCTCAGCCAGAGTCCCGTCATCTATCTGGAACCTAAGTGGCTTCAGTTGACAGTTTGGTGGTTGAGTGGAGGCTCCTGAAGCAGGAGAAATACTTCAACAGGGTCATTTGGACGATACAGGCGGCCAGGCAGCCTTATACCATGCGCATTTACAATGCAACGTGGAAGACTTTCAGTGACTGGTGTGCCAAGGCCCATATAGATCCCACCTTGGTCTCAGTGGCGGATGTACTGGAGTTTTTGCAGGAGGGCCTGGAGAAGGGACTATCCCCGAACACCTTATGACGCCAGGTTGCTGCTTTAGCTTTGGTTTTGCAGGTGGGGAACTTAGGCTCCCTTGCTCATCACTCCAGGGTGTGAGCCTTCTTTAGGGGGGCTTCCAATTTAAAGGCCCCAGTGGTACACCATTACCCTACCTGGGATTTTACCAGGGTGTTGCAGGCCCTTACCAAGGCACCATTTGAATCCTTGAGAGAGCCCAGCCTGTGTCTCCTCTCGTGCAAGGTGGCTTTCCTAGTGGTCGTCATGTCTGCCAGATTGATTTCAGAGTTGGCGGCATTATCGGTGAGAAAGGACCTTTGTGTTTTTCATACGAACAGGGTGGTTCTGCAGTTGACCCTACCTTTCTTCCAAAGGTTAACTCCTTGTTTCACCAGGTACAGGGGTTGATCTTGCTGGATTTCTGTCCAAGGCCTCGGCACGCCTTGGAGCAGACATGGCATACTCTGGATGTTAGGAGGGCCCTCTGCATTTACATTGCAAGAACCGCTTCCATCAGGAAGACCGAATCCCTGTTTGTCTCTTTCAGCCATCATCTCTGGGCCACAGATTCACACCTGCCACGGTGGGACGTTGGCTATGGGCGTGTATTGCTTGAGCTTATGAGCTTCAGGCTCTCCCGGTGCCTCAAAGTATCACGGCACACTCAACTAGGAGCACAGACACAACAGAGGTCTGGGCTATGCAGGCGTCTGTAGAGGAAATTTGTTGGGCGGCGACTTGGATGTCCCCATCGCCGTTCATCCGTCACTATAGACTGGATGTGTTTGCTTCTGCTGAGGCAGCCTTCAGCAGGCGTGTCCTGCAGCGAGTGCATGAAGAAACGGGGATTCAGGATTAGAGCAATACCCGCCCATAGGACAGCCAAGCTTTGGTATGTCCCATCCTGGACTCTCCCATCGATATTATGGAGAAGAAGCGTTGGTCTTACCTGATACGCTCTTTCTCATGGTGATCGACGGGAGAGCCCAGTACTGCCCGGTGGACTATATGTTCCTGATTCCGGGTGGGGATATAGTGGACTGAAGGCGGACTACAGGATTCACTTCATCTTCAAAAAGGTCTACAAAATTCGCTTTGCCTTCATTTTCAACTGGGGACCGTTACCAGGGAGGCGTGTCCTCAGAATTTCAACTCAGTCAATAGTACTAGGAGACTAGAGCAACCCATCCTGGACTCTCCCGTCGATCACCATGAGAAAGAGCGTATCAGGTAAGACCAACGCCCCTTCCATTCATATGCAGTTCATAATTTATTGATTCTCCTGGACTCATGACTCCTGCTTGAACAAGAAGTGGCATGAATGACTATGAGAATTTTTACATACCGTATTTTTCGGAGTATAAGACGCACTGCAGTATAAGATGCACCTTAGTTTTGGGGGAGGAAAACAAGGAAAAAAGGCCTCTGCCTCCCAGCAATTTGCCAAACAGCAAACAGCACAGATGATATACACTGTTTGCTGTGTATTTCTGTGCATGTGTGCCTGACCCATAGAAATGGCAAAGAATTGGAGAAATGTACATTATGGCAGTATATTAATCCGAGAAAGTTTTCTTAAATGTAATCACACTAACTCCTCCTAATTATTTAAATAGATCTACTCCAAACATGACTAAGTCAGGGTTTCTCAGCTGCCTTCTTTTAATACTAATACTTAATACTAATACTTAATACTAAAACAGGACATTTCAGATTATACTTTTACAGATCTTTAAAATTGATGTGGCTTTCTGGAAGTATTCTCTGCTATTTAAAAGAAGATACAATAGCACTGGGCCTCTTCAGAGCAAGCATTTATTTTAAAAAGCTTCTTCATTTTGTTAAGTTGTCTAGAACAATAATAAAGCAGTCTTTAAAAAATAAGTCTAATAATTTGAACACTCTACAAACATTTAACAAAATAACATATTAACAGAATCTGCCTGTACCTAGGATAGAACTCACAACCTCCTGATTGTGAGGCAAGAATTCTATCTCTTGAGCTACAGCAGCTCTAGCTTGCCTTCTTTCAATTTCAGCAGTCTAATAATGCCAGCAGTTTATCTCCCAGCAATATGTCTCATCACAGCCACCGTAGTTTCAGTTTCATTTTATCACGTGGCTTGTAAGCCTCAGTCAGCTGTAGGTCGGGAGGCAGATCATCTCTTCTTTTGCTCTTCTTGTGCTTTGCCCTGTTTGCTGCAAAGAGGTAAATTGCTGGCAGGCAGAGGCCAAAGGGTGAGGGTGGCTGGGTGGGGCTACATTCGGTGTATAAGACGCACCCAAGTTTTCACCCTCTTTTTGAGTCTTATACTCCGAAAAATACGGTAGTTCTGGTTTGTGCATCAACTGCAACCCTTCCTGGATTATTATCTCTATGCTCAATTACTTAAGCCTAATCATCTGTCATTTGGACAACTGCAATGCACTGTATATGGGGCTATGCTTTAAATCCATTTAGAAGCTTCAGCTGGTTCAAAGTGTGGCAACAAAAGCAATCTTGGGACCCATAGAATTGCCCATACTATACGTCTGCTCCGTGAACTGCACTGGCTACCTGTCTGCTTCCAGGTGCAGTTCAAGGTTTTCATTATGATCTAAACAGACTTGAGCCACAATATCAACTGGCTGGAGCTGAGGGCCGTGTACCTAGCACTATGGGAGTTCCAGGACTCTGTGTCTGGACAACATGTCTTAATTCTGACAGACAACGCATTGGCCAAGGTCCACATAAACCGCCAAGGGGGTACCCATTCCAGGTCCTTCATGCAGGAAGCAGAATCACTGGGCCTCTGGGCGGAGAGATACCTTCTGTCCCTCAGGGCAGAACATATCTCAGGGGTGAGCAACGTACAAGCGGACTGTCTCAGCTGGACCACAATGGACCAGTCAGAATGGCGCCTACATCCAGCCCTGTTCCAGGAACTGATCAATCGCTTCGGCCCTCCAGTCCAGGACCTGTTTGCCACCCCAGACAACAGTTAACTGCCCAGGTTTTTCTCCAGGTATGTGGCACCAGGGGCAGAGGAAAACGACATACTCCGCAGTCCATGGCCCCAAGGACTCCTATACATTTTCCCTCCCATTCTCCTGATCCCTGCGGTAATCAGGAAAGTACTGGAGGAGAGGACCCAAATAGTACTGCTGGCCCCCTATTGACCTAGGAGACCATGGTTTGCTGACCTGGTCAGTCTGTCGGTGGCGAGACCCTGGAGGATCCCTCAGGACAGAATGTCCCTCAGCCAAGGGGTCCTGGTACATCCGGAACCACAGTGGCTCAAGCTGACTGCCTGGTGCTTGAGTGGAGAGCCCTGAGTCAGGACAATTTTTCCTCCAGGGTAATCAGGACCATTCAGGCCTCTAGGAGGCTTTCCACCGACAGGATATACAATGCTACTTGGACAGCTTTTTGCAGCTGGTGCTCCAGCAAAGACATTGACCATCTCACGGTGTCAGTACCGCAGATCCTGGAGTTCCTTCAGGATGGCCTAGACAAAGGGTAATACCATCTGTAGAAAGGTGGCTGCCCTGTCTTCGGTTTTGTCATTTGGTGTTTTGGAATCGCTTTTCCAGCATCTCACCATGCGCAGGTTCTTCAAGGGGGCAACGAACTTAAACCCTCCAGTGGTACACAAGGTACCCCACCTGGGACCTGTCAAAGGTTTTTAATGCCCTCACTGAGAGACCCTTTGAGCCACTGAGGACAACAAACTTGTGTTTCCTCACCTGCAAGGTGGCCTTCCTGGTGGCCATCATGTCAGCCAGAAGGGTTTCGGAACTGGCGGCCCTCTCAGTAAGGAAGGACCTGTGTATATTCCACCCCGACAGAGTGATGTTATGGTTGGACCCCTCCTTTATTCCCAAAGTAAATTCCTGGTTCCATAGAAATACCATAGGAATTTGGCAGGAATTGATACTGCCAAACCTCTGCCCACGGCCTACTCATGACCTAGAGAAGAAGTGGCATACCTTGGACGTCAGGAGAGCACTCTGTATTTACATAAAGAGGACTTCCTCCTTTTGGAGGACGGAGTCCCTGTTTATTTCTTTCCAGCCATCCTCCTTGGGCACCAAGGTCAGCCCATTGACTGTGGGATGGTGGATTTGGGCGTGCATCACCAAGGCCTATGAACTTCAGGCCCTTCTGATGCCTTAGCCTATCACGTCCCATTCCACCAGAAGCGTGGCCACAACAGCGGCATGGGCCACACAAGCCTCATTTGAGGAGGTCTGTAGAACAGCGACTTGATCCTCTTCATCCCCATTCATCCGACATTACAAGCTGGACACCTTCACTTCAGCGGAAGCAGCCTTTGGCAGGCGAGTACTCCAGAGGGTCCACCCTGAAGAGGGGACTTAGGACCAGACTTCTCCCCCCCTCCCGTATGACTGACTGGTTTTGGTAAGTGCCATTCGTGGATTATCTTCCCCGACAAAATGGAGAAGGGCCGTTAGTCCTACCTGATAAGCTCCTTCTCATGGTTTGGGGAAGATAATCCAACCCTAGCGACCGTCTGGTCCATAGTCCGGGAGGGGTTAATATTTTCACAGGTAGAGAGCCTCATCATCGCTACACCCTCGTTGAACTGGGGAGGAACCAGATAGAGGAGGCATGCCCCCAAAAAGATGACTCGGTCTCCAGGCAGAGAAGCAGAGTTACACCCATATCTGGATTATCTTTCCCGAACCATGAGAAGGAGCGTATCAGGTAGGACCAACGCCCCTTTAAATTTTAAAGATGTGTCTAAAGAAACATTTGGCTGTAATACATTAAAAATTTGCAATCAAATTTGAAGATGTTAATAAAAATAATCTCTTTTACGCTATAGGTAGTCCTTAATTTACGATCATTGGGACTGGAATTTCCATTGCTAAACAATGCAATCATAAACTGGGACCACTGTTTAGTGATAGGGAGGGAGGGAGAGGGAAAGAGAGGCCCAAAATTATCCAGCTGTTTTTTATGCCTAAAGTGGGGCTAGAATTTTCCTGATTTCCAGCCACTGCCATAACTACTACATTTAATTTAATTTAATTTAATTTAATAGATTTGTATGCCGCCCAACTCCCGAGGGACTCTGGGCGGCTACATCAAATTTGTTCTCATTGCAAATAGGTTACAGAGATGACCATGTGATTATGAGGTGCTGAAATCAATTGTAAGTGCAAACAAATTACAAAGTGCCCAGATTGCAATCACATTACTGTGGGCAGTGCTGGGATGGACATATTTTCAAGAACAGGTCATAATCACATCATCATTCAGCACTGTCGAAATTCTGAACATTTGCTGAATGAACCGTCATAGGTTGGGGACTGTCTGTAATCTGAGTTTATCTAGAGGACATTGTCCCATTCTAGGTCCCGCCTCTTCACAAGGTTGAATACAATTGCAATACTTTCAGAAGAAGAAGAAGAAGAAGAAAATAATTCCTGATTTGTTAAACCAGCCCTTTGAGGAGAAAGTTGACATTGATTTGTTAATTCTGGAAGGAAAATGCTGAGGCGGATGTAGCATTCTTATAAGAATAAGAAATTGAAATAAATAGAAAAATTAATTAATTAATTGAAAATAAATTAAATAGACTGTAATAACAGGAAGATAACTGCTTGAAAATTAGAAGAAATTTGATACTGTGAGTGGTTTCACCTTAGAATCTATAACTTGTGGAAACACATCTCCTTTGGTACAGTTCTTTTTGCTGGGATTGTCTTTTTTTTTTTTGTTCCTTGCAAGAAGTAGTAGTTTGGCAAAATGGCCCACAAACCCCCTTTGATAATTGTTCAAAATATATATTGTCATACGTGACTGTTTTAGTATGATTTTAGAATTTTTTCCAGCATTGTCAACAAGAGGAAAACATTATGCAGCTGCAGCTCTAAGCTAGTCAGGTATTGCAGCCAGTAAAAAAAAAAATCTCTGCCTGTAATTCATGTGAAACACGTACTGTAAGACAAAGCTTCTGACAATTTGTGCAGTGGTTCTGTAGTCCAAAGTACCCAGAGAGAATTCAAGTCTAGACTCAATCATTTTTCAGGTTTGGGGGAGGGAATAAATAAGGAACAGAAGTGTTCAATATTGTGCAGAGGTAACACTGTATCAAAGATGTTCTTTCTCATTTCTATATTGAAATGAAGCCTAAAATAACAGCAGCAGCAGCAGTAGCAGCAGCAGCAGCAGCAGCAGCAGCAGCAGCAGCAACAGCAACAGCAACGGCAGCGTTAAGAAATCATGCACAAAAAAGAGAATTTTGAAAGCTACAGGCATAGGATTCTCTGTGTGATTCTTTTCTAAGTTCAGTGCAGGTAATATAAAACCTTAAACTAGGAAAAGATTCATCTCTGTGATGCATTTTAGTGATATAGGGATGCTAACGACAGAGACATTTTGTAATTATATATTCAGCTGAAATAGAAGGAATTGATTTACTTAAAGGAACACACATTCACATACACTGTTTCATCAGCCGCAAGGGCACATTTAACAAAATTGCTTGGCTGAATGTTTTTTGTACCTGTTCTCCTTTTCTGGGGCTGGAGAATAAAGAGGAATGGCCAGTGTCTCAGAGGAAATGACAAGACAGACTGAAGCTCGGTGAGACCCTGTACTGAGTGTTATCTGCTGTCCTCTTCATGCAGTGCTGTGGGTTGGCACACCGGCGGCGAGTACGGGTTTCGTATGTAAGTTTCTGATTGTTTTAGAATGGTGCTGATTGTGGAGCTGAACATAGCATATTTAGTGATGCAGTTTGCTTCATGCAGGTGCTTTGAGACATGTTTGTTGGGTGAAACAGCCACTTGAGCAATTTTTTTTTTTTTGGACACTGATCTTAAGAACCATTTGAACAGGTAATTCTTAAAAAAATAATAAATAAGGAGGGGGTCATAAAAACAATTTGATAACTGACCTTTCTAACAAAAATGGCAGGATTAATTAAATGTATGTGTATGACTATTAGGATAATCTATATAAATCCAGTTGACATTTTTCAAGGAATAAATGGAATTGAGAAAACTAGGACCAGCATTCTACTATGTGAGAAAACTGCATTTTCCTTTATTTTACAATGAAATCAGCATAGTGGCCACATATGGCATAAGTGTTTAATCAGGTTCTAGTATTTTCTAGAATAGAGATATCAATCCTCTATTGCAAAATGGCTGTTGGAAAAATATATTTTCCTGTGGAATTTAGCAATAATATGTATAATTTACATGGAATTGAAATACTGGATAGTTATTAGAATGTGCATGGAATAAAATTAGCTCATATACATCTCTTAAGTAAATTATGCTATAACTTATTTTTTCATCACTGTAAAAATACAATGGAAAAATAAAAGTTATGGAATATGACTACATAGGGTTTCATTATTTTTTAAACTAATAATTAGGTCTCAATTAGAGAAAAGAATGATGCAGTGTTTTTGATAACACATTTCATGTCATTTATTATTATGGGGCAACCAAAATCAAAATAATTTAAAATTGTTTATTTTCCAACCTTTTTAAATAGGATTTTATTCTGTGTAATTGGTAATTTTTATTTTATATTTAATGGGTGATGCAACAGTTGACATAATGAGTTCCTCTAATTATGAGAAAATAGTCAAGGAAATAAAAAGGAATTACTGATTTATAATGTATTCTATATAATATGATCTAATAATGAAACAATTGCAATATAACAGCCTATTGTACTAATCATACTATTGATTAAAGATAGTGGTCAATATTTTTATAAACTAAATACTTAATCCCATACAATTGCAACCTCAACTTTCCTTCATTACTATTGATATAGATTTAAGGCCCACATAACTTTGTAGACAATATAAAGCAGCATTGTCATATTTCAGAAGAACTACACTTCCATTATTTTTAACAAGTAAGTTTTATGAACTATTTTTAGGGATAAATTCTACATTATTAATGCCATCTTAACTTAGGTGAAATAACTAAAATTGATATGTTAATGTATCACAAATGAAATTTAGGATTTCATGTATAGTGGTCGGCCAATCAGAGTTCCAAAATGGAAATGGTTTTGCATTGTAGTCTTATGTCAAGACTACATGAAAGTCTGAAAAAGTATTGAAAACCTATTACTACTATTATTAACATTGCTAGCCACCCAGATTGCAAGCTTGTAATTATGATTATCATATGTTAGGTATTTGCAAAATTTCTTTAGATTGGTGTGACAGGTTCATATTAAAAATAGTTTAAAATAAGGTCTTTTGCAAATAGTTTGATCATTTGCTTAAATCTCGTTATTTTCTCAATTTACAATTACTTAGTAAGCAATACACTTCTTCACAGACTACAAAACTGACCTGTTTAAATTTCTCATCTAACTTGGACCAATATATATTTACAAGTACTATAATGATTAATATTTCTCCATAGGTTCACTTATTTCATGATTGGAATTCTTATTATGGGTTATGTTCTGTATATAGTTATATTCTTCATGGGTAGTAAACACCAGATAAATTCTATGGATTTGATTTTTAATAAGACTAAAGGTAATCTATTCGAACACCATCATCCTGAGAGAGAGGAGGGGAGGGGGGGAAGGAAGGAAGGAAGGAAGGAAGGAAGGAAGGAAGGAAGGAAGGAAGGAAGGAAGGAAGGAAAGAAAACAGATTTGTCTAGTGTCTATGGCAAACTTGTAGCTGACACACTTGTAACTGTGATCAAACTTGCACTCCACTATAGTTACACTCAAATGCTAATTTTACTTCTTTGTATTTTTAAGGTATGGTATAACCAATTATGCTAATGTCCTTGTAAGATGGTAAACTGAGAACATTTGGGAAATTTTAAAAATGAATTTCATAGTAGGTATAGTTTATCAATATATTCCGGTGAATGCTATACTGTGTTGCCCAAAAAGCAAAATTAGTTGATTCATTCTGAAAATAGGAATGAAAACTGTACATAATTTATATTAAGTGATCTGAATTTTCCAAGATTCTGTGTAACTATATTTGACACTTGATGTACAAGAGATTAGCAAGCTTAGAAAAAACTCAATGGAACATCTTCTTCCTTCTCTTTTCCTCACTCTCTTTTCCTCCCTACACTCTTCCCGGACTGAACATAAAAAGTGTAAAATAATGCTGATTGACTTGAAGTAAAATTGGTTTCCAGCAAAAAGCATCATAAACTACAGTCACATAACTATTGGATGATGCAAATAGCTATAAATGCAGGTCAGGTGCTGAGTACCCACAATGCAATCACATGACCATGGTGGGGAGGGGTGGATATCAAAATTTCAAATCTGAATCAAAATTATCTTTTGGGGGATGTGTTGTAACTACAAATCGTCGCTAATGATTGGTATTGAAAGGGGGAGATGGCTGCTTTGAGGTAATTTCATCTGGTAGCCTTTCCATTTCTACATTCCAGAGATCAGTGAAAAATATAGAATGCTTGTAAGTTCACTGGGAAAATCTACAAGCCCAGAATATTTTTTTGCTTCATTGAGATGGACTAACTTTATTAGATCACCATGTACAGATCAATAAGAATGTGAACAAGCAAGTGATTTAACTTACTTATTTATTTGTTTGTTTGTCAAGTACGTATTGTAATATACATAGATATAACATTGTTTATATACATAAGATGGGTACTGATAAGAGGGAACATTAGGACATGGACAGTAGGTACCCTGGTGCACTTATGCACGCCCCTTATTATGACAATGTCATTAACTATGACAACGTTATAGTATACCATATGATGTCTTTATATTCAGATCATGTTGTATTTGCTCTGAATTGAAGACCAAATTCAACATATGACTACATATACTTATGGGTCCTGGGGTCTACTGGTCATCATGAACATCCTGTGATCATTATGGAGACCCAAAGCAACTTATCATAATGGAGTTGTGGTTGGAAAATATCAAAATAATACTAAAAACTAAAATAGAATAGAATTAACAAATATGCCAGATAATATTCAGCTTTTTCAAAGGTCTCTTTAAAGGGAAAGAATTCACTAATCATTGACATAAAATTTTGCAACAACATGGCTGCTCCCAGAGTATTCTTCCAAAATGCCATGTTTGTAATGAAGTATCTCATTTTCCTATGGACATACATTAGAACTCAAATCAGTGAAGGATCCCAGATGATTTTAAAAGGTGAAAGGTGTGCGGGGGAATACAAGAAAAGTGAAGCATGTAAAATATCCAGATCCTGTTCCTTTTAGATATAGTAATAGTAATAGTTACAGAGTTGGAAGGGACCTTGGAGGTCTTCTAGTCCAACCCCCTGCTTAGGCAGGAAACTCTACACTACTTCAGAAAAATGGTTATCCAACATCTTCTTAAAAACGTCCAGTGTTGGAGCATTCACAACTTCTGGAGGCAATCCACTGATTAATTGTTCTAACTGTCAGGAAATTTCTCCTTAGTTCTAAGTTGCTTCTCTCCTTGTTTAGTTTCCACCCATTGCTTCTTGTTCTACCCTCAGGTGCTTTGGAGAATAGTTTGACTCCCTCTTCTTTGTGGCAACCCCTGAGATATTGGAACACTGCTATCATGTCTCCCCTAGTCCTTCTTTTCATTAAACTAGACATCCCCAGTTCCTGCAACCGTTCTTCATATGTTTTAGCCTCCAGTCCCCTAATCATCTTTGTTGCTCTTCACTGCACTCTTTCTAGAGTCTCAAAATCCTTTTTGCATCATGGCGACCAAAACTAAATGCAGTATTCCAAATGTGGCCTTACCAAGGCATTATAAAGTGGTATTAACACTTCGCGTGATCTTGATTCTATCCTTCTGTTAATGTAGCCTAGAACTGTGTTGGCTTTTTTGGCAGCTGCTGCACACTGCTGGCTCATATTCAAATGGTTGTCCACTAGGACTCCAAGATCCCTCTCACAGTTACTACTGTTGAGCAAGGTACCACATATACTGTACCTGTGCATTTTGTTTTTCTTGCCTAAATGTAGAACCTTACTTTTTTCACCATTGGATTTCGTTTTGTTAGATAGCGCCCAATGTTCAAGTCTGTCAAGATCCTTCTGTATCTTGAGCCTGTCTTCTGGAGTGTTGGCTATTCCTGCCAGTTTGGTGTCATCTGCAAATTTGATGAGTTCCCCATCTATCCCCTCATCTAAGTCATTGATGAAGATGTTGAAGAGTACTGGGCCTAAACAGAGCCTTAGGGTACTCCACTGCATACTGCTCTCCATGTAGATGCAGTTCCATTGAGCACTACACATTGAGTGCGGTTGGTCAGCCAGTTTTGAATCCATCTGGTGGTGTTGCTGTCTAACCCACACTTTTCTACTTTGTCTAGTAGTAGGTATGCAAGAATATATAGTGTAAAGAGATACTGCATATGCAAATATGTATACATAAATTAAATTCTGAATTGGGTATAAAATTATTTTCTTTGAATGGACATTTAGAGAATGATGTTCAACTGATTGCTGCTGTGAAGTTAATAAAAATCAGTGAATGTTGCCTTTGCTAAACACAGCATTTTGGGTTCCAAATATAAATTGACAACTAGTCCAAAACGGATTCAGACAATAAGTTTAGTTTCAGGAAAATTGTAACTGGATTACAAGGTAAGGGCCTACGACAGTATCTCAAATATTTGATAATAATTTTGTAAATCAAACAGGTGGGAAAAGACTCAGAAAAGAACACCATAGTCTTTGCTTTAACATAGTTGAATAAGACTGTTTTAAAGAAGGAAGAATTTAAAGAAGGTAGATAATTCTGACATGTAATAAAAGATTAAGTTCAGCTCTGTTCTTTTACCATCTGAATCAGGATATGCCATGGACAGCCAAATATTTTTTAATGCAGTATTGGACAGAATAAGGAACAGTGAGTTGAAGCTTATTCCTAATAAGATAGAAATACAGGTGAATGATACCTGAATCTAAGGAAAGTAGTAGAATGCTCTTTTTGGATGAGACTGCATGCTTCTACAGCAGTGATTCTCAAACAATTTGATTTCAGTAGCCCTTTACATGCTTAAAAATGATTGAAGACCCCAAGGAGATTTACTTTATGTGGAGTGTGTCTATCAATAATTGCTGTATTAGAAATTAGAATTGAAAAATCTTAAATTATTTAATTATTTGACTTCATGGACTCTTTGACAGCATCCTAGGAGTCCCTAGACCAGTGATGGCGAACCTTTTTTTCCTCGGGTGCCAAAATAGTGCGCGTGTGCACTATCGCACACGTGTGTGTGCCCACACCCATAATTCAAAGCCCCTCACTCGCCTCATCCCCCTGCGCATGCATGTGCGCCCCCCCCCACTCCCCCGTTTCCCGACTTCCAGTGGGCCTAGTAGGCCCATTTTTCACCCTCCCCAGGCTCCAGAGGCTTTCTTGGAGCTTGGGGAAGGCGAAAACCCTCCACCCCCGCCACCCTTGAGGCTGAAATAGCCCTCCCAGAGCCTCCGCGCGAGCCATAAATCAGCTGGCGTGCATGCACATGCACACTGGAGCTGAGCTAGGGCAACGGCTCGCATGCCGGCAGATATGGCTCCGCGTGCCACCTGTGGCACCCGTGCCATAGGTTCGCCATCACTGCCCTAGACCTAGACCATACTTTGAGAAGAATTGTTCTGCAGCATTGATGGTGAACCTTTGGACATGGCAGTCCATGGTGTTACAAATTAAGACATGTCTAACTAGACTGCTGGTATATCAACCTCCCAAACAAAAGAGAAACAATATCTTCTCCCTCCCCCCTGCCTACATCTAGGCCACCCTGAACAGCAGCCCTCTGTTGTAGCTTCAAAGCTGGCCTTAAGGTAGAGGACCATGCCTCAACTTTAGCCCAAGAGCCCCTGCTGCCACTCAAAAAAGGCTGCTTCATCTGAGCCTTGGGGGAATGGTGCAATTGTCCCTACAGCCCACGCTCCTCAGGATCCATCGAGGTTCCCTTACTTTTAGTTGCTATTGTATTTCTGCTGACAAACCCTGGTGGCCCACTTGAGGCTGCCCTGGGTCACATAAGACTTCATTCTTGAAGCAGCTTTGGAGAATGCTCTTTGGTGGCCTCAAAAAATCATATGAAAGTGCGCCTCATTCTTGTGCAATTTTCAGGACGTCCAGAGGATCATATCCTTCTCTGGAAGGTTCTTGAGGCTGTGTGAGAGAACACCTCATTTTTGCATGACCTGTTCAGCTTTTGAAAATTGCATTAGAATAGAGCATGCTATCAAGAATTAGTGCTGGGGTTGGTGAATGCTAGTATGTCAACCAAAATGTTGTGGCATGTTACTTATGACATTTGTCATAGGTTCACCATCACTCTTGTATAAGAACATGTTTGCAGTCTGGAAGTGCTCATTAATATGGCATTGCCACTTTAGGATTGTAGTGTAATAATTGTAGAACAATACATACTTAGTGTCACATCTAGCTTGGTTGGGCCACTCTTGGGATTAGTTTATTTGTATAAACTAATACTTACTGTATTACTTTTTTGAAATACAGGTAGCCTTTGGTTTACAACAGCAGTTGGGATGCTGTTGTAATCTGTGAAGTCATGTGACCACACTACTTCGCGACAGTTCTAGCAGTCTTGAATGTCTTCCTTCAGTGAGGACTGCATAGATCATTAAGCAAAATTTCATGTGGTTTTCAACTTCCTGCCATTGACTTTGTGGGAAGCTAGCAAGAGATGTTGGAAATAGTAGTCACATGACTTTGGCTGGCTACAGTGTCATAATTATGAGCCAGGCCTTGACATCCTAGTTCATGACCGTGTAATCATGGGAATGCTGCAATGGCCATAACTCTAGAATTAGTTGTAACTGCTACTCGTTCAGCATCACTGAAATTTGATCATATATGTCTTTTTGACTAATTAACTGATTGTGAATCAGTCTAAATGAAATGATCAGCCAGTTCAGATTACTTAAATGACAGCCTAGAAAATGCACAAGTTGTCCCAGCCAGCAGATCCTTGCAACAAGGAAGCCAGACGTGGCCCTCCCTCACTGCTGCTTTTGCCCAAAGTGCCTGGCACAATTTCAGAAGCAACGTTCAACATGGAGCAAAGGAGCAGGCAGAGTTCCCAAAAGTTGGCAGGGCTTGTCTGGAAAGGACAGGCAAGGAGAAAGAGCAGCAGAAGAAAGGATGGCCAATAAAAAAGATACCTAATCTGGAGAAACCAAAGGGAAATACTGATGAAACTACTGTCTGCTCAGCAGAGAGAAAAGAAAAAGAAAAGCTGGCTTTTCATGGCTCTTACTGACAATCAGCTTCATAGAGTATATCATCCTATGTATGATTTTAAAAAAATCAACACTAACTGAATAAAATACTGGCATTGCATTAATAAGGAAATGTTTTCTGCTAAAGGACTAAATGTTTCACTGTAAAAACAAAACCCTTAACAAATTTGTTCAGTATCTTCATTTTTGTGTCTTGAAATTTTTTTATCGAAGTTTGGAAAAACTTCAGTTCCACTTCTTGTGTAGCACTTGTGATTATTTTACATTGTTAGTCCAATTTAAGTTATGATATAAATCGGTCATGGAAGCACTACTTCTACTGTCTTGCCTGTTTGTTTGGCTCCCTAGGAGTTTTCTAACTATCCCTGAGCTTTTAACAATTTTGTAGAGTACGTGTTCTGCTACTAAGCACTGCATTCTCTCCATCAGTTTCTGTCTGTATTGTATTGGTACTTTATATTGTTTTCACAGATTTATAACTTCAACACAGAAGTTAGCCTGTGTTAAAGACAAAAAAGGCAAATATTTCATTACCATATCTGAGTAATATCAATAGTGGTTTGATGGTGGTATCTAATCTGATGAAATACCTGGAGGGAAGCAGCTAAGCTCAGTGAATACTGAATCCAACAGTTCACCCTAGACTAAATCTATTATTTACTACTAAAAGGTCAAATCTATTAGTTTGTTAAATAACCTAAAACTATACGTTTTTAAAATTGCAGTTTTGGAATATTTTGTTGTATTGCTTTGTTGCTTTTATAAAGCTTCTCAGATAATCACCAGTGAGCAATAATATAAAACAAAAAGTTTCATTTAAGTTGATATCCATATTAAATACAATATAGACTTATGGTGCTGCTTAAAAATTTCTGATTTATTTTTGAATTTTCAAAATCTGTACATAAATATGATCTAAAATGCGATCTCTCCTCTGCACGAGTCCTAAAATTATATAAGTGTATGTTTTCAATCATTTATTAACATTACATTGAATTCAGTAATAATTTCACATTTGTGCGATGCTGTATCTGACCTCCTTTATTTTTCAGCTACTGTAGTTCTAGAATGAAACATTCTAAAGAGCTCACTACAAAACTGCAGGATTCAAAAAGTGCATGTTAATGCATTTAGTAATGTTGATTAGGAAATAGCAGACAATTTTGTCCCTTGTTTTAAGGATTTAATATTTTGAAATACATATTCAAAGCTTTTTGACTGCGGGTGATTAAATATTAACACTTAAGTTCTGAAATATAATTTTGCTTATAATTCATCAGAAGCTTTGCTTTAATTCCTGATTAGGAAAAAATGGACCTAATATATTTAGTTTTCTCTTTTAAAGAAACTATGTCTGGTTTGCCACTGCCTGAAAATGGATTCTTCCAAATGTTAGGTGAAAATAGTCTGGCCTGTTTGCTTAGTGAGAATGCAGAGGTCTTGTTGTATAATCCGATTTCAATCAGCTCACACTAATCACTACTGATAGTTGCAAAATTTAGCCTGGATCTGCTTTTGTAATCTAGATAGACAGAAGTGAAAGGAGAGAACGGATGCAAAAAGAAGGAAACAGAGAGTCTGATTTTTCAGTTTTTGCTTTGTCTTCTGGGGCTTCTCTTGAAAACAAGTCCTATTGGTTGTTAGGTTACCAGCCTTTTCATTGTGGAGATACATCAACAACAGGTGCACTGTGAGGCAGCAGCAATCCTTGTAAAGGAAAATGTGCAGGAGGTAGCAACAGGTATATACAGTGTATCTGCTTGTATTACATTATTTATGGAAACTGAGATCTTAATTCTTTTTATATGTCAGTAGTGTCCTGGAATTCTTAAATATTTAAGTTAAGCAATAAATCCACTGCAAGCCAATTTCATTAAAGCTCTGAAGACTATTTGACTTTAGCATTTATTTTATAAATCTTCGGTAAGTTAAATTTCAGAGATTTTATTAATCCGGTACAGTATTGTTGAGTATAAGAAATAATAAACTTCAACTGAAGTTTTTGATTCTGATTTTTTAAATTTGCTTTATCAACTTTTGGGATATTTAAAAACATAGCAAAAAATCCAGTTCGTGTGTTTAGTTTTCTATTTTCTTGATGGGATGAAATATTAAGAAGAAAAACAATTTTCTAAATTGTTCTTTTGTTTGATGTTACTGTTCCTGCATCACCTTGGCTAAAAGACTTTATACATTTGGATAAGAGAAACATTTGAAACCTGACTTTCCATGCTGGTGGAGTTGTTGCTGGTCATCTCAGCTCTGCATGTTGCCATGCTAAAAACACCAAAGGGTAAAAATGTATCTTGGGTAAGTAGAAAAAGCATACCAAGTATATTATTCTAAATGTGTATTGCTAAACAAACACTGGTGAATAAAGAATCATTATATAAATATAACTCTTTATTTTCATTATATGCTTAGGTTTATTTAGAATGTCAGTTCTAGAATTTGTGTGTGTGTGTGTGTATGTGTGTGTAGATAGATGATAGATAGATGATAGATAGATAGAGAGAGGGTGGGGGGGGAAGAGAATTTGACATTTTGATAGATTCTATGTGGATGCATATATGCCTTTTTACATTTGTTGGTAAGCTAACTTTCTTGGCTTAATAGCTTTGTTAGTTTTAAAGTTTGTTAATAACCCTTTACCTGCTATAGCTTAGGGTTGATTGTCTTTTAAAGTACCCCAATTACTATTGAAAAAGTAGACTTGCAAAGAGCAAATATATTTTGTCTCTTAATTTAATAATTCTTTGTAAATAAATGTTATACACTGGACATATACAAAAATAATGTCATAGAGATAATAGATACAGTATATATATTTATACTTGCCTATACTTGGTATTGTCCTGCTCTGGCCACCAGTACCGTATATGTAATTTTGTATGGTGTGATTCTGAACAACATACCTAAAGTGTAAAATGAATTGCTATAGACTTTGAACCATACATCTATGCTGTAGTTTGCATAGTGGGATATTAAACCTTTTCATATTTTCAGTCATGTAATCATCCATGCAATGCAATCCTGTTTCAAGAGTAACAAGCACTTCAAATATTGAAACTTGATATCAGTTAAACAATAAACTAGTTTCTTTTAGTCTGTTCCCTAAGAAGCATGAAAAAAAAGACTTGTAGATGAGTGAACTCTTATTAATAGCTGCCTATTCTTTTCCCATAAACCAGGTGAAACATAGGATCTGTTGCTTATCTTAATCATCCTAGTTGCCCTCTTTTTTACATTAGGGTTATTAGACTGTGCTCAGTATTGCTAATATTAGGTTGCATAAGTACAGCAAGGACGTTCTGTGAAAGTTCTAATGCTTCTAACAACAGGTACATTTTTAAGAAGGCTGTACTATATTCAGGTCTCTTTTTTGTAATACAATATATTTCAGTTCAAGAATCACATCCATTTTGAATGATATGCCTAAGAGCTGTATTCTTAAAGGTAGTCTGGGCCAAAATACAGAAATGCTGGATCAAGATAAAATGATTTAGTTCAAAAACAATTTCTCATTCAGACATATTAAAATAATTTTGTAATTTTGGCTTCTAATAAACGTGGAGGCTTTTCAAGAGAATCATTGAAGGCTTCTTGGGGACACGTTTAACCCTGCACTCAGATTGTTCAGTCATTTCTAACACAACTAGAATGTGTAAGATGGTGAAGGAAAAATTAAGTCTGCAATCAAAAATTTTCCATGGATTCAGCAATGTACTAGTTTTGCATAAATTTCCACCAGTTTTGCAGTTAAGAGTTAAGGATGTGTTTATGAAATGGTTAAGGACATAGAATGTACATATAGTTCTTAGAGATCCCCAGAAAATGGTGTGCTGGTTAGTAGGGCATTTTTTTTCACCCTGCTGAAAACAGCTGATTCTGCTACCAAAAGCTGGTTCTTTGGCAGCATGCTCCCCAGATTTGAACAGGATTAACAACGAATGACCCACAGCAGCCCCAGCATGCAAGACCATGTACTTGCATGGGAAGAGAAATCTAGAGGATTGTAATTCTCAGTAAGAGCGACAGGAGGGTCGGGTCTCCATCGTTTTCAGTTGCTGCGTTGTATTTTTAGGTGCAACTCTGTTTTTAATGTCAAAGTTATTAATTGTTAATAGTCTGGCTGAATGCTGATTTGCTATATACCCTTTTGTTTGATTACAGATGTAAATTTTCATCATCTTATTTGGGAGTTTTAAAATATTTTTTTCTTTCGCCACAAGGAAGTCTGTGGCATGAGGGCTTTTTCTCCCTTTGCAATGAAAATGATTCAATTGATTTATACTGGATTTTTACTCTAAGGATTTTGTATTTTAACTAGTCTTTCTAAAATACTGTAAGTCAGCTGCTTCATTTTATTTGTGTGTGGGACTTTCCACCTTCTTTCTCATTTACTCTTTGCTGTGAGAATTGTTTTCTCAGCTTCTTCTGTGGTTATTTTTATTATGAAGATCTACTCATAAGCTGCTATTTAAACTTAGAATTAAATAGAGGAGCTGAGGGCACATTCCAGCTTTGTCAGGTTTCCCCTTTTCAGACTTGTCCCTTGATTTTGAGAGAGTCACTGGCCCTTTTTCATAAGCTGGGGTGGGAGTAAATCTCATAGTATCTGTGCATTCCATGGAGGGAAAGAAAAGTAGTCTGAAAGGGAGATAGTGCTATAGGATGCTGAACAGACTCTTGGAAACGGAAAGAGACACCTCAGCCAAAGAGTTGGAGGAAGTATCAGAAAGAAACACAGAGAAATTAGGCTCGGTGTAAGTTGCGGTGGAGTATTTCTTTGTCGAGCTTTCAAGATTCTATTACATTACCCAACTAGCAATAAAAATATTTTCAGAAATCCCAGTGACTCTTGTTTGTTGAGTATGCCACACTTTGACAGTTGAACTACTTTTGGTGTTAAATATTTTCTAATATTGTACTAAAATCTGTCTCCCTGTACTGTCTACCATAGTTTTACAGTTATACATTTTGGAATGAAAGAGTAAAGCCTTGACATCTATTAGATATTTGAAGAGTGTAGCATATCTCTTCTTAGTTGTTCTTCTCTAGTTATCTAGCACTTCAGTTTTATGGGATTTTCTTTTAAAGCATTGCATTTATATGGGTCCAGTCAGATTAGTTTCTTCAATTCTCTAATATGCAATTCATTTGATTCTGCAGATTCAAACTTGCCCACAGTAGAATGATATTCCCTGATGATATTTCTATCAGATGCAACCTTCAGTCTTGCCTTTTTTATAGTGATGTTAATCATTTATTGAGGGAACACATACTTTTTTATTGCAGAAACTAAACCAAAATAGAAAGTGATTAACTTTGCTATGCGCTAACTGATACTAGGGAGTTTTTTGCTCCCTAACCCACAACTATTTAGCTCCCAGCTATTTGAGTGTATCCTTTTGTTGTGACCTGTCATTCTTGTATGTGTCTTTCATCAAACATGTATCTGTAGGAACTCGATAAACGAATAATAAAGAAAGCTAAGATCCAACATCATTTACTGTTATTATCAGTAGACAAATGCTGTTTTAGAGTTTGTTCTATAATACACTTAAATCTCTCACCTTTTGAAGTTGAATTTATTCACCTATATTATAGACCCGCAACTTGTGTATAATGCTAGGTGGCATATGCACACAAAGTGGCAGCTATTTGACATTTGTAAAACAAATTATGAACTGAGCTACTCATACTGCAGTTCATGCAGAGAATTAAAGCAACACATTTTTAAATTAGTTTTTAATTAAATGCAATTTAATTTACTTTTTCATTAAATATCTATGACAGGACTTTATTTTTTATGAACTGGATGGTCATTTCTAATTTATTACAAAAAAGTGTTGTTTTAGATCTTGCAAAATGTTGTGCAAATTCATTCAAGCTCATTCAGTGTTCTAATAAACAAAGCTTTGGAGATTCTGCAACTCTTGATATTGTATCCTGTAGGCTTTAGCCCAAAGTCACACTGTGAATTTTATTTCAAGGTATCTTCTTTACATTCAAAAAGGTAGGATTACATCTCTAATTCTGAAAAGAACTTGTATCTTAAAAAGAAATAAAAAATATTTATTTTTAAGATAAAGTACCTTTTTGGAAATTTACATTATCATTGAATAACTTCCCTTATCACTGTAGTAGCTTTTTCTAATTGACAGGGTTGTAGTCTTAAACTTGAAATGGGGGGATTGCAATTAATTGGTATGTTGTGAAATCTAAATCTAGAGTAAAAGTTAAAAGAGTCCCTCTCTAGTCGTGTCCGATTCTAGGGCCTGGTGCTCATCTCCATTTCTTGGCTGAGGGAGCCAGCATTGTCCGAAGACATTCTCCAAAGTGGGTGGAGCTAGCATTCAGAATGGGTTGTCCACGTCCACTCAGAATGAGTGTCTGTCAAGGTTTGAGAAGTTCTGCCTTGCCAGGACTCCCAGCTTCGACTCAGTCCTCAGACTGGATGGACATGGCTAAAATTGCTTCTTTTCTGATTGCTTGCTTCACTTTCACGATCAACAGATTCTTGCTCCCAATGTGTGAGTCAGTTCCCCAGCATTCTCACGCAACATCTGAGAATCGCGGGGAGTTTGACGGCAGGGTTTGGGCTCTGGCCATGGCAGCAGAGGTTGTGCCTTAATGTGACATTGACCACGAAGCTCCAGCCCGGCCTGTTACTGAATCTCCACGCTTCTGTACTTAATTAGGTGCCAACCTTATAGGAGCCAGTGGCTCCATTAACTGGCAGTGCGGCGTGGCCTAGGGAGTGTTCCGCTCCATTCTCCTGGCTCCTGTTTGCCTCCTTAGCCGGTGGAGATCTCGCAGGGCGATAGCAGAGATTTTTCCAACAGAGACTTTATCAAGCCCAGCGCAGTCGCAGGAACCTACCGCTTGAGCGACGAGGCCATGAGAGATCGCCTCTCTGTCCCTCTCTTGCCGTTAAATTATTTCACTGCCTTGGTGGAAGAGAATATTCTCACCAATTATCTGGTTGACGGGAGGGTTTTGCATCGCAGGAGCCAGGCACTCACACAATCCCCCCGCTTCGCGCTTTAACTCCATGCGTGCCTCATTATTCGGCTTCCATTGTAGCTGGCAGCCTAGCCCGAGTATTACGAGGTTCCGTCAGCCGGAGGACTAGCTAATTGGCCTTGCAACAGTGCCTTGACTGCACAGGGCTTGCTCTGGTTGGCACCGGCGTTTTTTGTGCCTCCAGCCCGCCTGAATTGACTACAATCTTGTTCGCCACCTGTCAGTCAAGGCCGTTTCAAAATGGCGGATGCAGTCACTTCAGGCAGCAATACGCAAGGCAAACGCCATAGGAAGTCTAAGCACTAGGTCCCTGAGGAGGACCAGCCTCGGTCATCTAGTCGGGCCTCAACTAGAGCCTCCTATGATACTGCGCGTAGCTCCAAAGCAACGGAGCAGGCTGAACGCTGCAGGGATAAGGCCCTGCAAAAACTATGCGAGAGGTTGTCTAAGCATGACACAGCTGGATAGTTTTTCCCTGCGGGGGCCCCTACAGTCAGCCAAGCTCTCCCGGGCTATCGGGAGATCAGCTGGCCCTTGACACTCCAGGACTGGCTCTTGATAACCCAGATATCTGGGGTTCGTCCGGGTTTGGGAATTCTATGACTGCTTACACAGCCGGACCTCCAACCAGTGGCCAAATACAGGGGGCTGGGCCAAGGGGCTCTCCTGCCATCTTTGATCCAGCCAATTTGCACTTTTGATCGCTGTAGCAGTGCAACAGGGCCTTCAGTCCTTCGGCAGACATCCTTCCTTGGCACCAGGACGGTCCATCTCTAGCCTTCGGCAGGGAGAGCAGGCCTGTCCTAGTACCAGATGTCAAAGTCCGGACCGCTATTCTGATGTTTTGGAGGTCGAGAGCCAGGGTCACCTGCTGGAGGAGGAGCAGGAAGAGTGAGCGAGCGAGGGACCCTCGAATTATCGGATGATGAGGGTCTCTCACCTGACCACCCAATATCTTCGGGTCTCTTCCCTCCGGGACTATTCAAGTCCCTTCTCTTCAAGGCCTGTAACACGGCTGGCTTGGATGCATCAAACCCCTCTTCCGCAGGCCCTTTGTCAACGCAACCTGACCCATTGTTCACAGAATTCACTCCAGAGATGGATTTCATTCCGTCTCCACAATTGTTTCTGGATAACGTCCAATGCCAGTGGTCATCTCCGGCGTCAGGGCCCATGCCTTCCTCAATGGACCGCATTTTTCAAAGTGGTAAGAACTTAGCCTCCCTTCTGACTGTTTCGTCGGTAGATGCCCCGGTACTGGCTCTCCATACACCTATCGCCATGCTGGGGGAATTGGAGGAGTTGTTGAAACTGGAAGATAAAAGAACGGAACAGGCCCTTCTGAAGGCCCATCATGCGGCAGCCTAGATGGTCAGGGCTTCGTCAACAGCACCTTTTTTTGCCTGCACGTCCCTTAACTGGTTGCGCCAGATTCAGGAACATATCCCTGCTTCCAATTTAAGGATCCAGCAGGACATTAATAAGGTCTTTGAGATTACCCAATTCATGGCGGCGGCCACCCTACATGTGTCTTGGTTTGTTTCCAAAGCTATGGCTGCCTTGGTGGTTGCCAGATGCATGCACTGGCTCTGCCAGAGGCCAGCAGATACCCGCCATAAGTGACGATTGGCCTCGGCACTCAGTCGGACAACTGTGGATCACTCAGAATGGCGTCTGCACCTTTCCATTTTCCGCGACATCATGAGCCACTTTGGTCTCCCGGAGGTCGACATATTTACCACCCCAGAGAAGGCTCATCTGCAGAGTTTTTTCTCCTGGTTTCAGTCCCAGGGTGCAGAGGGGGTGAAATGCCCTCAGAGGACCTTGGCCATCGGGCCTCTTGTATGCCTTTCCCCCTCTACCCATCCTACCCAAGGTCATCCAGAAAGTGTTGGAGGAGCGAGCGGAAGTGATCTTTCTAGCCCTGCACTGGCCCAGGCAGGCCTGGTTCGCCAACCTGATGGTGCTCTCGGTGTCCCCGCCTTGGCGGATCCCACACAAGGACGCTTCGCTCAGCCAGTGGGTGTTGGTACACCCAGATCCCCAGTGGTACCAACTGACCTCCTGGCGATTGTGTGGGGCACTCTGAGGCGACAGGACTATGATACCGAGGTCATCTCTACCATCCAAGCCTCTCGGAGACCATCCACCGAGTGCATCTATACGGCAACATGGAAGTCTTTCTGTGTTTGGTGTGCATCCGAGGGCTGCTCGCCACTGCGGTTCCCTATCCCAAATTTCCTCCAACAGGGTCTGGACAGGGGCCTTTCCCCCAACACTCTTCGACGGCAGGTGGCAGCTCTGTTATCGGTCCTGTTGTGTGACCACTTCGAGACCCTTGCTCATCTGCCCACAGTTCGCCGTTTTCTTGGGGACTTCCAGTCTTCGTCCTCTGTTGGTCCACTGCTATCTAACCTGGGACCTACCCCAAGTGCTACAGTCTTTGACAGGATCACCTTATGAACCGCTGCGGTCTGCTAGTCTGTGGTATTTGTCATACAAGGTTGCCTTTTTGGTGGCCATCACGTCGGCCCGGAGGATATCGGAACTGTCCGCTCTGTTGATCTGCAAGGATTTGTGTGTGTTCCATTCCAACCAGGTCATTCTCCAATTGGACCCATCCTTTGAGTCCAAAATTAATTTACTGTTCCACAGGGCGCAGGAGCTCATTCTTCCCAATTTCTGCCCGAATCCGGTCCATCCTTGGAGAGGAAATGGCACACACTGGACATTTGGAGAGCCCTCCGAGTCTACATAAACCACATAAAGCCAGTTCATAAGACTGAGGCCCTTCTGGTGGCCTTTCAACCACAGTCTTTGGGTCTCAAGGCTTCACCTTCGACCATCGGTCAGTGGATTCGTAGTACGATCGCGAAGGCGTACAAGCTTTATTTGCCACAGTGACCCAAGGGCATCATGGCTCACTCTACGGGAGTACGGTGACCTCCGTGGCCTGGGCTACCCAGACTTCCCTCAAGGAGGTCTGCCGGGTGGCTACCTGGCCATTGCCCTCTTAATTTATACGTCACTACAAAATTGACTCTTTTGCCTCGGTGGATGCAGCATTTAGTCAGAGGGTTCTGCAAAGGGTCCATGAGGAGTCCCGCTAGTCAGACCTGGACTATTCCCACCCGAGGGACGTTTGGCTTTGGTATGTCCCATTCTGAATGCTAGCTCCACCCACTATGGAGAATGGGCGTTGGTCTTACCTGATACGCCTCTTCTCATAGGGTGGAGCTAGGATTCAACCCCGCCCAATGTTGGTCCGTCCTTGGACTGTGTACACTGCTCTAATTGGCGGGCCGATGTGGGAGTGACTCGGGAGTTTGCCTGAACATTAATGACTGGATTTAGGGAACAGCCACGTCGAGTCTGTTTCTTCGGATTCATCAAAGCTGGGAGTCCTGGCAAGGCGGAACCTCTCAAAACTTGAAAGACTTGGTCCTCATTCTGAATGGACGAGGACAACCCATTCTGAATGCTAGCTCTACCCTACGAGAAGAAGCCCCTTTTCTGTGGACATATGGCCAGCATGGCTATATGCCAAAGGTACATAGAATACTGTTACCTTCCTACTGAAGTGATATCTATTAATCTATCTGCATTTGCATGCTTTCAAATTGCTAAGTGGACAGAAGCTGAAGCAGGAATGGAAATTCACCTCATTGTGTGGTGCTCAAGTCTCAAACCTGAGCTTTCAGCTTTCCAGCTGACAAGCTCAGTGTCTTTAACCACTGAGCCATCTAGAGTAAATCTAGAATAATAACTCATTAATCAGATTTGTAAATAGTACATGTTGTATGAATTGTTGGGACTTATCTCCTGATGATTAACATATCCATGTAGTTCTCTGGGCAAGGAACAAAAATTGTTTATTTCTTCTTCAAAAATTGACTTCTGAAATGTTTTTTCATAAATCATTTCAGCTTTCTCACACTCTTGTGAAGTAAAATAGGATATAAATCTAAGAATGGACTTCAGATTGTCTGAAAATTATTCTTACAAGCTTAAATTGTCCATTCAGAATCAATTTTTTAAAGGTGGAAAAAGATTGTCATATTTACAGTTTCATACATCCCATTCCTTTTGGTTGCTTTCATGGAACTTCATTTTCAAATGATGCCAACAGATTATTTGGATAGAAGATACATCCACATATTGCTTATGCATTTATAATAATGGAAGATCTGATCCATTATTTTTTACATTGCAAATTAGGTCAGAAACCTGGAGGTAGATTCATCCTATCTTTGTTAATCCATTTGAATCAGTTTAGCACAGAACATATATTTTCTGTTCTGATTTAGATGGATATATAAGAAAGCAAGTTGTATTGTTTGCAGTGTCTGCAAGGAAGATACGAAAACAGATGTTGACAGATAACACTGTTAATATTAGAAGTAATGTATTGAACTGAAACAGATTTATATTAATTTTGCTAAAACCTAAAGTTGCAAAGAAAATGTATTGCTTTTATTTTATTTTATTTTTTTACAAACATATCAATGCGTGAACAGTGTGGTACCTGAGTGTCTTACATTTTAGTATAAATAAAATAATATTCATCATACTTACTTGACAAGCTTATATAATTCTGGTAATAGTACACATATTTATGTTAAGCTATAATCTTTCATTATTTAGTTATTCAATATTTCAATATGTTATTTTTATGCCAATCACCATATTATTCAAGCATACTTAATAATACAAATTCTGATTTCCCCTCTTGTTATTACTTCACCTTATTATATAAAAATGTGTATTCCCTTAATCCCTCTCTCTCTAATTTGCATCCCTATTCTAACTTTTAATTATGCCACTATTATATTTAAAAATATTCCCTTTCTACCCATTGTCTCTTGTCTGCTTTAAAGCTTTAATTGTTCATTTCTTAGCTTGCCTCCCATATTCCTCTCTTAGATCTTCGTCTCTATCTTGACTAGTCATTTTAAACATTTATCCATTCTCTGCCCTATTCCATTGTCTAATTTTCAAAATATCTACTGTTGCCCCTATCTCTGTTCCAAAAAAAATCTTCCTACAACTCCAGTTCCTTTTTTAATTCCCTTAAAATAGTCTCCCCTCGGCTTATTTCATCAGTCATTGTTGTTTTTGTGATTATTTTCTTCTCATCTCATTTTATTTGTTGGTTCTTCTGTTCTGTTTTTTCATCTACTCTTTCAATTGACGACTCCTCTTCCTGGGCATCTTGGTCACTCCTTGTCCTTTGTATCCTGTTTTCCAACTCTCCATCTATATATACTCTGCATTTGATTCATAATCTCCTTATAGCTTCCTGTCAAAGTATCCTTAATACTTTGAATTATCGACACTGTTTCTCCCCAAATTCCACACCTTTCTTGCTGGTGGAGCATCTTGTTTAGTTTTATTTTGTCCCTCTTTTGTCCAATAATCCAAAAACCATATATTCAAACCTAAAGTCACTTCTCAAAAAGTTCAATATTCATGAATCTTTATATCCCAAAGCTGATCAACCTGTTCCTCTGGATATTCCCAGGAATTTTTTCAGAGTCTTAATAAGTCCCTCTATAAATTCAATCTTGTGTTGTAGCCTTCAGGGGTCACTTTAATAATAGTGTCTTTCTTATTCTCACGTTTCAATCACCAATAGCCAAGTATTTCCAGGATTTTGGGAATGTTATACCTTCCTTTTGTCAGTAGGTGGCACTCTTAGGTCAGATTTCAATATTAACCAGTTTAATCCAATTTTAATGGTAACAGTCCAAAATATAAAGTTGATATTAGTTTTTTAAGTAAATAGTTCCAGCATTTTAAAATGCCTATCCAAAACAATGCCTGTTCAATTTAGAAATCTAATTTTCTGTATTTTTAAAGGTTTTTGCCTTTCTCCCTTTGATTCTTTTTCCTTCAATTTTGAAATTCTTCTCAAAATGTTAGACCACTGCTTTAAAAATAGCAGTGAGCCTCTCTTTTCCTGGATATTCTTTTGAGTTTTAAATAAAAAGGATTATTCTCACCAAGTTCCAGCCACTGTTCAGCAACTCTGCTCCAGTACAGTTCTTAGATGTTTCTCGGCTGTCCCAGCTTCGTGACATTGAGGGGGAAAAGCCTGGGGTTCATCAGGAGAGTTGCGATCTCTGCCGTGACCTCAGGCCGCCCTAGCTTCACCGTCCCTACAAGGTGGCTTCTGCTCCTCTCGGAACCCACAAACAGGGAGAACTCAGTGCAGGAAACACGGAGACCTGCTCCTGCATCTGATATCGCCGCGAGGTCAGCCGGAAGTCCTGAAGTAGAGGTAATCTTATATCTGAGATTTGTCGCTTGGAGCTTTTCTAGGCAATGCCTTCTGGCTATCTTGAACTGTTTGCCTCACAGCTAATCATTATCAGAATTATAGCATCAAAATTTTTCTTCTTGGTAACTGGGAAGTGGTTCCTTACCAAAACATACCTTATTGCTTTGGTATGGATTAAGTGACTGTAGAATGGAGCTGTTTTATATGGTAGTTGATTGATCTAGAAATCACTATGCAGACTATGGAAGGGGTAAATAAATATTGTTTAAATAAACAATAACCTTTCTGAAAGATATTGATTCTCAATACAGTCCCATTACTTATATAATATGTTGAGGTAGAAATCAGAAAAAGAATGTGTCAGCATATAAAATCATTTGTTACATTCTTTTGTTATCTGATTATTTAATTCTTCCTTCGTTGTGACTTCACTACACACTTCACTCATTTATTTGCTTCTCTGTAAGATTCATGTCAACCTAATCTGCCTTGCTAAAGAAATTGCCAAACTTCTTGCCCAAGAAGTTTGGCAATTAGTCCTAAACGTATCTTTGAAAGAGATAAGTGATACAGTCTATAACATACTGAGAAATAATATTACTATGAACAGGGAAATACAGTGAAACAATAGAAAACCAACATTCTTATATATAATAATCTTATATGTAATAATAAGTGTGTAATCTCACATATTACATAAATCATATTACAATAATTATTAATAATAATTACATACTTAATCTTCTACTTATAATCACTCACTGAGTGATCATTGTGCAACAGACACCCATCCTAAAAGTTACTTCAATCCATTTTCGAAAATGCAATGCCCCCCCTTCCCAACACACATATGTCAAATGATCACATTTTGGCTGCTTGGCAACTGTCTCATCTTTATGGCCATGTGCAGTATCCTGCAATTTGTTACATTTTTTTTTCAAGTTTCCAGGTTAACCTCTAGCAAAAAAGGCTCATTAGGGAAAATTGATTTACTTATCGACCACTGTGTTCACTTAACAATCACCATGTTCACTTAATGATTGCCTCAAAAAATAGGGTCTAGTCACGTAATGCCTCTACTTGTATCCAATAATTCCAGGTTCAATTAGAGTAGTAAGTCAAGGACTATCTGTAAATATAGTAGTTGAATGGGAACTTGGGCAAGCTTACAATTCCAAGAATTATTGCAAAATAAATTATATATTCATTTTTGTATTTCTTCTTTTAATAACCTAAGGTAGATATAGGGAAACTCTGTTTGTCCTAGGGCCGTGGTGGCGAACCTATGGCACGCGTGCCAGAGGTGGCACGCGGAGCCATAGAAGCCGGCACGCGAGGGTTGCCCACCGGCAAACTGGAAGTGCGAAAAAACGCACTTCCGGTTTGCCGGTGTGCTGTTTTTTGCACTCCGGAGGGTTCAGGGAAGCTCCCTGAAGCTCCGGAATGCAAAAAACTACAAAATGGACGAACCGGAAGTGCACTTTTCCGCACTTCCGGTTTGTCCGTTTTGTAGTTTTTTGCATTCCGGAGCTTCAGGGAGCTTCCCTGAACCCTCCGGAGTGCAAAAAACAGCATACCGGCAAACCGGAAGTGCATTTTTTCGCACTTCCGGTTTGCCGGTTTCATCGTCCCAGGCTCCGGTAAGCCTTTGCGTGGGTGTGTGTGTGTGTGTGCATGCGCAGGGGGCAGCATGGGGGGGTGTTGTGCGCATGCGTGGGGGGAAGGGAATGGGTGTGGGCATGCGAGCGCGCACGAGCGCCCCCCCCTTTTTGGCACGCGAGCCGAAAAAGGTTCGCCACCACTGTCCTAGGGTGTCATGTTTGGGTAGTAAAGGATTATGAGAGTTATAATTCGGCAGTATCTGGACAACAATATATTCTCCAGTCCTACTTAAATATTTTAATCTCAAATGTTACGGTTTATTCAGGTTAGTATCAATTCTTTGCTGACTGGAGGCTTATTCCTTATTCCAGCAAAGCACTAACTATGTGCTTCTACCTTAGCATCAAACTAGCATATAAAACTGCAAAGGTGTATTTAAACAACAACTTATTCCCCTATAACCCTCATCCAAAGTACCTTGGAGTAACATTGGGCCAGACTCTCCTACAAGAAACTCCTAGAGAATACGGCAGCAAAAATCAATACTCAGAACAACATACTGAAATTAAGTGTAAATTAAATGGAAAATTTCAGTTGCCACTCTCAGGTTATCAGCACTAGGGCTGGTCTACTCTTCGGCAGAATACTGTGCCCCTGTGCAGCTTATCAGCTGCTATACTAGTAAGCTAGACACCAGACTCAATGACACCATGAGGATTATAAGCAGATGTATTAAAATCACTCTGACTCTGTTCTGAGCCCTATAGCACCACCAGCTTTACGAAGGCACAAGTGAGAGAATATAGAAAAATTATGAACTCATAGTGGTGATGCACACTAACCTTCCTCATTTACCAGTCGGAAGGCTCAAATCTAAAAAGCCCTCACTGGCACTTGCACAACATCTGCTCAACAACTTTGACATTAATTCCCAATGGAAAGCCAAATTGATTGCTGAATGACATAGGAAAACATATGAATGGTCCTACACTAAAGGTGCCAGCAATGGACATCCTGAATAAGATTTGCACATCACAAGGCATCTGCTGGGAGTCACTATGTAAATAGGACATAGTATCTTCCCGTCAGTGTAACAGCAGGGCCTCATGTCAAACTGTACATCACATCATCACTGTAAACTGACGGCTGTAAGCTGAGTATACCGATCCAATATCTGATTTTTTTCATATAAATGAAGTAGTGCTTCAATGATCAGATGACCTAGACATTGGTATCTGAATATAGATTTATAAATGCAAATGGAATTTATATTTTATTCTATTGCTTTATTGTTTATTTATTTTATTGTTTAGTTTTTTTAAATCTAAGCAATATGTTAATTTATATTGCAAGTCCATATGTGATATGCTATATGCTAAATACATAAATAAATAAGTACGAAGATGCCTTTCACAGCTCGCCTTTCTGTTAATACCTTTCCAGTAGAGGCTTCAAGACCGTTTTCAAAACAGTAGGACAAGATAATATAATAAAATTTTTATCAACAGTTGTTGCAGAGACTACAAAACATTTTAAAGTACCTGCAAGAGGAGGAGAGATTTGCAACATGTCATGATCTACATTCTGTGCCTTACAAACTTGCATATGACTTCATTCCACACAAGAACCATTTCATTTTGGCATCATCATAGTTAGCTATTGACACCTATGTTTGAAAGCAATGCTTCTCAACATGTGTGAAGCCTTTCTGTTCAATTTAAAACAGTTAACTATTTTGTAAGCGACACAGAATTACTTCAACAAATGTTACTTGCTACTTCTGCATGTGTACAGTATATGTTCCCAACTATTTCACTTAATATGTAAAGACAGCTACAAACGGCGTTAGAACAGCCATTCAACCTTGCACCAGTTTTAACAATTTGAAGAAAGATGCTTTATTTGCACTACTTTAAGATGAGAAAATCCCTTTCAAAAGATTTGCATAGTCCTAACAATAATAGCAATGCAATGCAACATTGCATTTGCCTTCCAGCCTTAAAATGTATATCGAGAGAGTGGCAGGTAAATGAAAAGCTTATTCTTCGTAAATTGAAAAGTGTAGCTTTCATTCACAGACAATTGGGGAGGGGAGTGCGTGGGAAGAAAGAGAGATTATGTGTTGGCCCTTTTGCACCAAAGTGCAAAAGTGCACTGAATAATTTGGTTGTTGATGAACAGTCAGGAATGGCACTTTGCTGACTATTTTTTCTGGGTATGCATTGCATTAACTGCATTAGGCAAAAGGAAAGATTTTCATTGAATCTGTTTTCTGATTACTTATATAAAACCTGTAGACCTTACAGCTTACAGGTAGTCCTTGCGTTACAATGAATGTTCAATGAATGTTCAAAGGTATGATGGTATTGAATGAATGGGTACTTATAACAGGTCCTCATAGTTCCAGCCATCGCAGTGTGCCAATGGTCACAATCCAAATGCCTTGAAAGCCATAGTCATATGATTTGTGATTTTCTATGTTCACTTCCAGCTTCCCACAATAAGTGGAAAAGTCAGAAGTCATGGGCATATGAGGTCTTTACTTAACAACTGGCATGATCCTTGCTAAATGATGGAAATTGGGACTACCAGAATTGCTTTTGTTAAGCAATGTGGTTATTTGATTTTGCACTTTACGAACGCATTACTTAGCAATAGAAATTATATTTCCAATTGTCATCATACCCAAGACTGATGATACTTCCCTGAAAAATGGATAAATATCTAGAGAGAAACTCTTGTTAGAAATACATGTGTATTTTAAGGAGCACCAACAAGTAATATTAACATTAATTTGAAATAGATATTCAGCTTCGGAAATTTTAATTATTCTTTTCTTTTTAAAAAAATGTTATTCGTTCATGCCTTTGATGAAGGAGAAAAGAAATCATGTACTTCATCTTTGTCCAATCTGTCTTTCTCTCCATCTTTTAAAAATTATTTATTACTAGTTATTTTTCTTTGTTATATTGTTGTGAACTGCTTAGACTTGGAGTCAGGGCACCAGAGACATTTAATAAATAAAAATGTGTTGTAAACCTTTCTGGTAAACTTGGTTTTGGAAACCACTGTAACAAATTTAAAAAATAAATAAAGTCTAAAATATCAACTAATACTGGATATAATACTTGCATTTAATCACTTTTAAATCATAATATAATTAACAAATAATGTAGCTTGTTATAGGGATAGCAATACTGCTATTGGTACATACAGTAAGACTGTAACACATTCAGTACTTCCCTCAATTAAATTCTATTGAACTCAATGATTGAACTGTAATGTATAAGAATGTTTTATAGCAAATTATATACAGTGTGCACAGTAGGATAAATTACTGTGCTTATGCTGTAATATGAAACTATTCTGATGAATAGTGGTTACATTATTTTGAGACAGTTTCAAAGATTTATATTCTATTCATATTAAAAGTGCTATACAATTCATATTTATTGCATATTAATAAAATATAAGTATCTTTAATTTTTATCATTTTTAGTAATGTTTTAAGTCTATACATGTGCTTTCAAATCTCTGATGTCTCAGATAATAAAATGTATTTCTGAACATTCTTCTTGTTAGGACAGAGTTTTTGGTAGTGATTAGAATCTATATCCACTAATGAAAGTTTTGATGTCGTGGGGAAGGGGGTCTGTTTCTTGAGAAAGAATGAAATCACATACATTTATCTTGATTATCTAGTTGCATGTTATTAACAGCAGAAAGTTAAGAGTGGAATGCAACAGTGACAGTCATTATATTTTTGAAATGGTAAGTTTACAGCCAACCCAGAACAATCCAATAAAATAGGATTCTATAAAAATGTCACCTAAACCATAAGGAAGACAGCTATCCAGGAGAGCCAAAATCCAGAATAAACTTCTTTTACGTTTCTCCATGGAGGGTGGAGCTAGCAGTCAGAATGGGTTGTCCTCGTCCAATCAGAGTAAGGACTGAGTCTGTCAATCATCTTTGAAGGTCCGTCTGCCAGCTTCGACTCAGTTCTCAGAGACGACAAAGGTGGCTAGATTTTATCCCATTCTGACTGCTAATTCCACCCTTTGAAAACCTGCTCATTTGGAATTCTACTTTCGTGAGTCAGCCTCTCCTGTTTTTTTCCTCAACAACATCAAAGTTGGGGGAGTGTGTAGGCAGCGAGCTTCTGCTCCAGCCGCGGCTCCGGCTGCCTTGCCTCATGTGGCATTGATTGCTAAGGCGCTTGTCGTCGGATTTGCCTCAGGAATCTTTCAGTTCCCCCCTTTTGTTTTCAGCTTGTTATTGGGGGGGGGGGTTAGTAGCAGTGACCCTTGGAGTGTTTGCCTCACTCTGGTCCATTGGCAAGGGTGCTGACGGACCTGTCAAGACCTCGTCAGCCCAGCGCCTGCTGCTAGAGCCGCATCAAATCTGACCAATTCTCTGTACACCGCATAGCTGCTGGGTAGGATGCACTATTCCCCACCCGTTCTCTGACTGCAGGGGGGTCTTGATTATGTAGAGCTTGCTCAAATCGGCCTGCCCTTATCTTTCCAATTTCAGTTGACAGAGACGTACGAGGCTCGGCGACAGCTGTTTATTGCCAGCCTATGCCTGGACCGCCAAAGGGCTTGCCCTAGGTCGGCACCTACGAGGGTATTCCTGCCAGTCCACCATTTATTGCCAGCCTATGCAATAAAATGTATTTCTGAACATTCTTCTTGTTAGGAGAATGGGCTTGCCCTAGGTCGCCACAGATCAAAGGGCCATAGTGGCCATTTTGTGTTTATCACCCCCACTCAAGATGGTGGATGCTCAGCCTTCCACCTCAGGCCACAAGGCCTCTGGTAAGAGGCAGAAGAAATCGGATCAATCCGATCACAGGGAGGGTCGGCAGCATTCCGGCCACACTTCAGGGGATCTCATGGACAGCCGAAATGGTTCAAGATGGCAGAATGGGATGAACTGAGGAGGGACCGCAGTGCAGCCCATCCCTCGGGGGGACCACATGGCCCTTGACATTCCAGGGCCGGCGGTCATTATCCTAGACATCTGGGAATCGGCTGGTTTTGCCAACCCTGTGTCCTCAGTGACCAGTGCGGCTCATTTATCGTCTGCAGCCTCCACTAGTGATCATCTTTCCGGCGTTGCCATGGGCTCCACCTCCGGCTCTTTTGATCCAGCCAATCTGCAGTTACTCATCGCGTGGCGGTGCAACAAGGGCTGGCAGGCTTCCAAAATATGGGCAGCATCCTGCCTTCCTATTCAGGCCGTTCTGCCCGGGGTCTATGTTGGAAAAAGAAGATAAAATAGGGAAGTAAGAAGGGGCAATAGTTTAAGCAAATAGCGTGTTTCCCCGAAAATAAGACATGTCCCGAAAATAAGCCCCACAGTGCTTTTTGGGACATGTGTTGAAATAAGCCATCCCCCGAAAATAAGGACTTCCTGTTTGGATCGCGCCATCGCCGACGTCCCTTCGTCGGGCGCCTTTCCGATCCTCGTAAAAAGCCGCCAGAACAGCTGTCTGGCGGCTTTGAAATCTCTTCCCCGGGAAAAGGGGAGAGATGAGAGCCTGACAGGTGGGGTAGAGCCCCCCCAGCGCCCTAGGAGCCATCTAGGGGCGTGAAGGGAGAGCTCCCCATGCAGCCTGTCTCCAGCTCCGAGAATCAGGAAACCTCCGCTTTTGCGGAGCTAGATGTCGTGATCGGCCGCTGCTTCCAGAATGGAATTTACAACCACTTTTGATTTATAGAAGCAGACAGAGAGAAACAGGCGTGAGATGGGCAAGTACTGAAACCTCTTTTTTCTTTTTTTTCAACTCCTGGGCAAGCTTTCACTTCGGCAAGGAAACAAAGGAAACAAAGTAACAATATGGCGATTGAGAAGTGAAAGTGACTTTCGTTTTCCCAGAGGCTTTTTTTTTTCTTATGGAAACTTTTGACTTGGAAAAATGGCTTTTCTTTCTCTGTCTCCTAACCCTGGATTAAAGTTATAATTGAAAGATTTTTAATAATAAAAGACTATCTGGTTTTGAAATTGGAAAGAACTTTAATTAGGCATCTGGCTTTTTTTTTCCTTTTTCTTTGTACTCTTTTGAAACACCATAATGGCTTCAAAATCTGGAAAGATTGTTTTGAGTAAAAGAAATGACTATCCCTCTGGATATATTTCTAAAACGCAACTTAATACTGAGTTAACACCTCCACAGCCTTTGACACCTGAAAGTTTATTAAATAATTTAAAGATTATGAAACATGAACTGACTTTGGAATTTAATCAGAAAATTAGTGAGATAGACAAAAAAATGCAGGCTGTTTTGAAGAATATGAATCAACAACTCAGGCTGGACGTGTTAGAGGTTTGCAAAGGTTTAGCAACAAATATTGAAGTTTTGGCAGAACGTATTGAAACAAATAAACAAGCTTTGGCAACCTCGGTGAAATATATAGATAAAATTCAAAATGACATTGCAAATTTTGAAACAGAGGTGTTGATGACACAGTTCAGATCGATGGAAGTTGCTATAAGGGTCAGAGGTTTGAAGGAGGGATTATATGAAGATTTAAAAGGAAGGATGGTTGATGCATTGGATCAGGTGTCTGGAATCTCTAAAGTGGAATTGGCTACACAAATCGACAAGATATACAGAATCAATTCGTGGTATGCTAAACAAAAACATTTACCAAGGGACATTGTCATATATTTTACTACAAGAGCTCTACGGAATAGAATTATACAGGCAACGTTCAACAATAATCTCAAGGTGAATGGTCAGGAATTAAAGATTTGGAAAGAAATCCCCTCTAAAATGCTTAAAGCCAGAAAAAGCTACACTTTTTTGATTGATGAATTCAAAAGATTAAATTTACAATATAAATGGGAAGCGCCAGTAGGAGTAGCAGTGAAATTTTCTGGAAAAAGATACCGGCTTAATACGATAAAAAAAGCTACTGAATTTTATGTCAATGTCTTAAAGGCTGATATATCTAAAATTCCAGAGGAAGGATGTATGAAAATAAAAGAGGAGGAGGAGGGGAAGCCATCCCTGTTGGATCAAAAGGAAATAGATTTAAAAAACCAAAAGGAGTGCCAGAGCCAGACAGTCGGGGAAAAGGAGATGGAGGATCGGGACCAGATGGGAGACGAGTTGATAAATTCAAAATCATTGAGTTATTAAAAGATGCAACTATCAAGATACAAAAAGATGTGGTGTTGAAATATATTGGATGGATAGAGACTAATATGATTGTACTTTTCCTTTTCTCTTCCCTATTTAATGATTACCTATGTAATATTTAGTTAAGTTTTATATAACTTTGAGGCTATTTTTAATGTTAATAATATTAGATATATACAATTTGTTGAAGATCTGTTTTTCTTTTTTTTAAGACTTTAAAGATTTTTTGTTTTTTGAAGTTAATAAGTTAATGTAGAATAATATTATGTTATTAATATTATGATGAAATTTAATATTTAATGATTACTTATGTAATATTTAGCTAAGTTTTATTTATCTTTGAGGTTATTTTTAATGTTAATAATATCAGTTTAAGATTTTTGTATTTTATATTTAGCTATTATTTATATAATATTTACTTTGTATAAGGTAGAGGATTGAAGGGAGGAGGAAGGAGGTTTGTTTGTTTATTTTTTTTCTCCTTTTTTTCTCTCTATTTTATTTTAGTTATGTTTTTCTTGTATTGTTAAAGAGATTTTTCTTTCTTTTTTTTCTTTTCCTTTTTGTATCTTTATTATTGTATACATAGACGATATATTATTAGTGTATAATTTGGAGTTGAAGCTTTTAAAAAATAATGTTCCTTTTTTTATTAACAATTTAAATTTATTTAATCGATATTATGCCCTGTATTATCTCTGGGAAGTCTGGGGGGGAGGGGGGAAGGGAAGGGAGGGAAGGGGGTGGGTTAGGGGGGAGAAAAAAATAAAATGTTTGTACTTTATATTTAATATTTAGCTACTATCTATGTAATTTTGTACTAATAAAACTTTTTGAACCAAAAAAACCAACAACATCAAAGTTGGGGGAGTGTGTAGGCAGCGAGCTTCTGCTCCAGCCGCGGCTCCGGCTGCCTTGCCTCATGTGGCATTGATTGCTAAGGCGCTTGTCATCGGATTTGCCTCAGGAATCTTTCAGTTCCCCCCTTTTGTTTTCTAGCAGCTTGTTATTGGGGGGGGTTAGTAGCAGTGACCCTTGGAGTGTTTGCCTCACTCTGGGCCATTGGCAAGGGTGCTGACAGACCTGTCAAGACCTCGTCAGCCCAGCGCCTGCCGCTAGAGCCGCATCAAATCTGACCAATTCTCTGTACACCGCATAGCTGCTGGGTAGGATGCACTATTCCCCACCCGTTCTCTGACTGCAGGGGGGTCTTGATTATGTAGAGCTTGCTCAAATCGGCCTGCCCTTATCTTTCCAATTTCAGTTGACAGAGACGTACGAGGCTCGGCGACAGCTGTTTATTGCCAGCCTATGCCTGGACCACCAAAGGGCTTGCCCTAGGTCGGCACCTACGAGGGTATTCCTGCCAGTCCACCATTTATTGCCAGCCTATGCTTGGACCGCCAAAGGGCTTGCCCTAGGTCGCCACAGATCAAAGGGCCATAGTGGCCATTTTGTGTTTATCACCCCCACTCAAGATGGTGGATGCTCAGCCTTCCACCTCAGGCCACAAGGCCTCTGGTAAGAGGCAGAAGAAATCGGATCAATCCGATCACAGGGAGGGTCGGCAGCATTCCGGCCACACTTCAGGGGATCTCATGGACAGCCGAAATGGTTCAAGATGGCAGAATGGGATGAACTGAGGAGGGACCGCAGTGCAGCCCATCCCTCGGGGGGACCACATGGCCCTTGACATTCCAGGGCCGGCGGTTATTATCCTAGACATCTGGGAATCGGCTGGTTTTGCCAACCCTGTGTCCTCAGTGACCAGTGCGGCTCATTTATCGTCTGCAGCCTCCACTAGTGATCATCTTTCCGGCGTTGCCATGGGCTCCACCTCCGGCTCTTTTGATCCAGCCAATCTGCAGTTACTCATCGCGTGGCGGTGCAACAAGGGCTGGCAGGCTTCCAAAATATGGGCAGCATCCTGCCTTCCTATTCAGGCCATTCTGCCCGGGGTCTATGTTGGAAAAAGAAGATAAAATAGGGAAGTAAGAAAGGGCAATAATTTAAGCAAATAGCGTGTTTCCCCGAAAATAAGACATGTCCCGAAAATAAGCCCCACAGTGCTTTTTGGGACATGTGTTGAAATAAGCCATCCCCCAAAAATAAGCCCCCCCAACTACTTCTGGGGAAAGAGGGGGACATGCCAGGAGCCGCTGTTTTTGCGGCAGACTAGCTCTGCTCCTCTGGGCTCTGCGTACAGCAATTTAAAATGCACTTTTGCCCGCGAGGAAGAGGGGGCGAGCATCGATCCCCATCTCAGCGCAGGCAGGAGCGCGTTTCAAAATGCTGCCGAAGGCAGCCCAGAGCAGAAGAGCCAGTCCAGCAACTGAGGGAGGCATCGGCAAGAGGCGGAGTCGAAAGGGACAGAGACAAGGAAGTTTTGCTTCTCAAGCCCTGCGCTCATTTGGGTGTTTCAAACTGACGTAGGCAGAGGCTCACTGCCTACTGGCTCGCCTGCTCTGGGTTGCCTTCGGTAGCGTTTTAAAACACATGCTTCTGCCTGCGAAGAACAAGAGGCAAGCATTGGTTCCCTTCATCGCAGGCAAAACGCATCACTTCAAAACGCTTTGAAGAAGTTTGGGGTTTAGGGTGGGGGATGGGAGGGGCGTCCCTGTTGCTGCCGCCTTTCTCACTCGTGCCACGCTGTGCCCCGTCCCATCCCCCGCCCGAAAGCCCCAAACTCCTTCAAAGCATTTTGAATCCTGCCTGCGATGAACCCAGAGCAGATGAGCCAATCCAGCAAGTGAGAGAGGCGTCGGCAAGAGGCGGAGTCGAAAGGGACGGAGACAAGGAAGTTTTGCTTCTCAAGCCCTGCATTCATCTGGGCGTTTCAAACTGACGTAGGCAGAGGCCAGATGAGCGTAGGGCTTGAAAAGCAAACTTCCTTGTCTCTGCCCCTTTCGGCTCCGCCTCTTGCCGACGCCTGCCTCGCTTGACTGGCTCGTCTGCTCTGGGTTGCCTTTGATAGCATTTTAAAACATGCTTCTGCCTGTGAAGAACAAGAGGCAAGCATCGGTTCCCTTCATCGCAGGCAAAATGCATCCCTTCAAAACGCTTCGAAGGAGTGTGGGGTTTTGGGCGGGGAATGGGGCGGGGCGTCCCTGTCTCCGCCGCCTTCCTCACTCGCGCCGTGCTGTGCCCCGCCCCATCCGCTGCCCGAAAGCCCCAAACTCCTTTGAAGCGTTTTGAATCCTGCCTGCGATGAACCCAGAGCAGACGAGCCAGTCTCCTATAACTTCGGCATGGAAGGAAAGCAGCAGAAATATTTTTCTTTCCCCTAAACTTCTTCGGCTCTTCGGCTTCCAAATCCAGAAGTGGCGGAGAGGAGGACGATCGCCTCGCCCTGCCAATCCAAGCCCCAGTGCGAGACGTGCGTCCTACCTGGGACTTGTCCCGGTACCTTGGTCGCGTTCTTACGGTGTTCTATCCACAGCAGCCCATTCTAAAAGAGAACGTCTCGCGAGTTCAAACTTCTTGAACTTGCGACACGTTCTCTTTCAGAACGGGCTGCCCTGGAGAGAACACCGTAGGAATGCGACCGAGGTACCGGGACAAGTCCCAGGTAGGATGCGTGCTCTGCCACACCACACCCGCCCTGCCAAGAGAGACGCATCACCTTACTGGAGGTTTGGCAGCTCTGTGGTCTCCTGGCTTGTCTGTCTGCAAGGTTTTTTTCCCTAAACAGATTAGCCGAGAGACCACGGAGCTGGCAAATCTCCAGTAAGTGGTGCATCTCGGGCCCCGCCCCACCTGTACCCCAAAAATAATAAGCCACCCCCTGAAAATATGGCCAGGGGCATTTTTTGGGGGGGTCAAAAATATAAGCCCCTGTCTTATTTTCGGGGAAACACAGTAGTTCAGAACAAACATATGTTGACAGTGCGAAAAACTTAATATTTTACTTAAAGCCCTCAAACAGTAATTTAATTAAATGAAAAAGATCACCGTACTTCCAATTCAGTCGCTATGCTCATATATTGCTTAAACCAAATGCTCTTGTTTGCTTTAGGATTAATCCATTGTGTGAACTCAACTAATGGAAATAATATGTACAAAAATCCTACATAATTGATAGTTTGGAAACAAAATATTATAGACTTTGTTGGTTGGAATAAATTTATTGCTTCATTATGCCATTGCTTGAAGACATTATATATAAATACTTCAAAGACATGACTGATGTCAAACTACAATGAATGGCTATAAAGACTTTTTTTCCAATAGTATTTACATTTTAAGTTTAGTTCCAATAAGAGGGAAGAACCTGAATCAGCCAATTAAAAATCATTTGCACTGGACTGTAATGCTCAAGTAATTATGAGGTTTATATAATGAGATCTCTAGAGTCTTATAATTGTGTAGTTATCTTGAGTGGAAACTATTCCTGCAATATTTAAAAAAACTAAAATTAAAAATCACAAGGAAAGATCTTTAGGTATGCAAATTAATTTTGTGTGTGTTGTGTGTTTGCAGTCAAAATAAGAGTAGTTCAAAGTAGATTGGAGCAATGTTACATGTGGTTAATTAAGAATGGGAAAATGTGTTAAGGTACATAACATTCAGAATAAATTATAAGACTGCCCAGGACTCTCATAATTGGATGGGTTCTGGAAGAGGTGAATCCATCTTTTAAAGACGGGATTGTTCCTCCATGATGGCTCATCCTCACCATCATTGCATCCCACCATGCTCGACAATTTTCAGCAAGTATAGATAGGGTTGTAGAAAAAGTGGTTTTGCAATAGTTTTAGAGGTCCTTGGATGAAGTGGATTTTTAGACCACTTTAAATCAAGGCTCAGGCCCAGATATGGAGTGGAAATGTCTTTGGTTATGCTTTTGAATGATCTCTGGTACACAATAAACGTTGTGCATCCATCTACCTGACATTGTTCTATAAGCAATCCGGTCTCTCTGTTGGAAATAAGGGCAGCATATAAATTTATTAAATTAATATAATATATGGGTGGAAAATATATATGTGATCAAAGCAGGTTCCAAGAGAGAAAAAATACCTCAGTCTGTGCATGACTAAATAAATATTTATTTCTTTATTAAAATGTGAGTTATAGCATAAAAACAAGGACTGAGAAGCTAAGCAGAGTACAACACCTCTCAGAAGGAGAAGGTACAAATTTCAGTTTAAATACCATATTTTTCGGAGTATAAGACGCACTGGAGTATAAGACGCACCTTAGTTTTGAGGGAGGAAAACAAGGGGAAAAGGCCTCTGCCCTCAAGCAATTTGCCAAACAGCAAACAGCACAGGTGATATACACTGTTGCTGTGTATTTCTGTGCATGTTGCCTGACCCATAGAAATAGCAAAGAATTGGAAAAATGCACATTATGCCAGAAAGTTTTCTTAAATGTAGTCACACTAACTCCTCCCAATTATTTAAATAGATCTACTCCAAGGTAAGTCAGGATTTAACTCTAATACTAAACAGGACACTGTTACATTTCGGACTATACTTGTATAGAGCTGTTAAAACTAATTAAAATTTCTGGAAGTATACATTATTCTCTATTATTTAAAAGGAGATACAATAGCACTGCACCTCTTCAGAGCAAGCATTTATTTTAAAAAGCTTCTTTATTTTGTTAAGTTGTCTAGAGGTCTCCCACCTTGGCAACTTTAAGACTTGTGGACTTCAACTCCCAGAATTCCACAGCCAGTAAAGCTAACAAAGCTGGCTGTGGAATTCTGGGAGTTGAAGTCCACAAGTCTTAAAGTTGCCAAGGTTGGAGACACCTGGCTAGAACAATAATAAAGCAGTCTTAAAAAAATTAGTCTAATAATTTGAACATTCTACAGACATTTATAGTTATTCACTTACCCCCTTGCATCCAGCAGAAAATAAAAATCTGCCTGTCTCTCCCAGCTATTTGCCTCTTTGCAGTTTCACTTTCATTTTCCCACGTGGCAAACCTAATCAGCTGTAGGTGGGGAAGCTGCTACTGACTTGGCTTTACAGGCTCTTAATCAGCTTGGCTTTACAGGCTCTTCTCTCTTTCCTGCAAGCAGGTAAATTGCTGGAAGACAGAGGCCAAAGGGTGGGGGTGGCTGGCTGGCTGGGGCTGCATTTGGTGTATAAGATGCACCCAAGTTTTCACCCTATTTTGGGGGGTAAAAAAGTGCGTCTTATACTCCGAAAAATACGGTATATGAAGAAACTGCAGATTTTACCATCCTTCTTCCTTTTCTTTCTACTCTTCCCACACACCTCTTACCATCCCTTTTCTTCATCAAACTCTAAAATTGGAGATCAGCATTAGTATAAATAAAGTGTAGACAGGGCAAAAGAGGGGAGAAAATGTGGCTGAATTAGGAGTCAATTTATGTTCCTTAAGTAACCAGCACTAAAGTGAGGAAATTCTTAGGTTTATGTTCATGCATGCCCTTTATTCTTTTCAGGATGCAGTGTACTTAAAAGTATTGCATATACAGTACAGTCAGGGTGAAATACATGATGCAGCTACAAAAACTGGATAGTCTCCCAATCAGAAAGAGGGAAATTGTAGTTTTTCTACTTTATCCTTTTCCCTGAATCAGAAATGTTCTGTGTACTAGTGTAAAGTCATTTGGGGGAAAAATGTTTTTGGGGGTAGGTGGAATTGCAATCATAAACTACATATAAGGTTTTATTAGTTTTGGCAGTAAGTAAGTGATCATCATGAGTTTCTGTGTAGCAAGATACCTTTCTTGTCCAAATCATATAAAAGCCTCCTTGCCTCAGTAATATGATTGTTTTGTAAAGCATTCCAGTTCCTATGTTTTAAAATAATTGCATACGATGCACCTGTACGTAAAAAAATATCTCTATAGAAGCTATAAGCAAAGTTAATTGCATGATAATATTTATGCCTGAAATTTGCCTGTGGGTATTGATATTCATATCATGTTCAGTCTAGATAGAAAGAAGCAATGAGAATAATAATTCAGTCTTATAAATACAGTTTTGTTATGCTTACCGTATTTTATGGCGTTCTGGACTGTGCGGTGGGCTTAAAAGCAGGCAAAGCCGGCCGGCTCTTCTGTCTTCTGCAGATGAAAGCCTTTAGTCCAGTGCAATCCGTCTGGAAAAACAGCCTTTTGGAACACAGTCTGGGGATATCCCGAAGTAAAACCCCAGTGGACGACCCTATGAGTTTGCTCTACAACATGAACGACTACTATTTGAAGCTGAAAGAGCTGGTGCCCAGCATTCCTCATTACTATCAGAGCGGTAGCGCAAACATGCCTCTTTCACCTATCTGGCCCGCCCTTGTATCCTATTACGGTACCTCCTTCTCTGCCCCTCAGATCTTGCTTCTGAGGACTGCAGTGAAGAGGGGTAGTCTTATATGGCGAGTATATCCCAAACTCTATATTTTAACTGGAAAAGTTGGGGGTCGCCCAGTCGTCTTATATGCCGGAAAATACGGTATATCAACACATATATAAAAGTTGTGGATCTTATATCTCTCTCTCCTTTCTGTCTTAAAATGCGTGTGTGTGTCTGTGTGATTAGTATATATTCATTCATAAAGAAAAAAAAGCACTACCCTCTTTCTGACTGCACATATTTTATTTAATCTTCTACTTGAAAATGGACTAGATCTTGCATGCTCAAAAACTGGAATGGTTCGTTATTTTTATGTTTGTTAATTAAGGAATATACAGTAAACTTGGTCATGTTTTGTCCACTGTTCTGCTTAGCATATACTATATTTCCATCTATACTTATTTCCGTTTTCAGAGTTTAGTTAAAAGAAAGGGCTTTAAGAAGCAGGTATATAAGATGTATGGGAAATAGGGAGAATCATCCAAAAAAACCTCTATAATCTGCTATTCTATAGTATTCCTTGGTTTACTAAGGTGCTTCAAGATTTGAATAATTAATTAAGCAGATTATCTGGATTCTTTTGATTGGCTTTCACATGAGAATATTGGACACAAACTATGGTCAGTCTTGCGATGATCTCTTTTGGGAGATGGCAGGAAGGAATTTGGCCCTTCAAGTCCGATAAGACCTCACACTGCTATTCAGAACTATTACATCTTTCTGAACCATCTACAGGTATTAAAAATGAATACTTTTTTTGGGCTATTGAGTCACTGCTGGCAATTGCCTGGAAAACACATGCACAGAAGTTGCTCGCCATTGCTTTATTTCTTAAGCAGAGAATGACTAGCCCAAGATCACCCAACTGGCTTCATGCCTAAGAAAGGACTAGAAGTCACAGTCTCTTGGTTTCCAGCCTGCTGTTTTAGCCACTTGTACATTATACATCAGAAAACTCACTTAGCAATTTTTCTAATAAATGTGAGATTGAATCCAGATTTTCACATATTTAGAGGCTAAATCCATTGAAATCAATGGGAGATTATTATTACACCCAGATGCAAGAAACTATTTCAGAAATATGGCTATATGATGAACACTATGATGAGAAAAATAAAAACAATATTATAGTACATACCTCAATGGTTTCTTAATTGACATATGCAAAGAAAATTATGAATAATGTTTAAATAAATAGTACAATGAAAATCACTGTTATTAGATATAAATGACTTTGCTCTTAGAATTGCCAAAAGTGATTAAAATGCATGAAGTAATGAAAAGAGGAAATAAAACACCAGGGAGAAGATTTTCAGTAGCAGCTGTCACATCCTGTGTTCTCTCAAGGAAACCATGCTTGTTAAAATAATGCCAACATGTCATACTTGGTAGCTGTTGATGCAGATAGGAATGAATTTATGCACAGAATACTTTCAGCAGGTTTTTATTTCATTCTTGTGGACGTGCATTTTAATTATTATGGGAGGCATCTTGAGTAACAAAGCTATGCTTAAAATACAGTTAGTGCTGAATACAAAGGAGAAAGTGTCCAGAGAAGGATTGACAGGGTAGGGACTTACTGTGTCATTCTGTCACTGATAAGATGGAAAATATCTATTTCTGGAGTTGAACTTCCTAGTGACCAGCAAAATGCCATTTAAAGTGCAGTGGATAAAGTACAGGAAGATCTATAACAGGAAAGCTTAAAGATGTTCACTTCCCTCAAATAAAGTAACACTACATTTAACACATTGTGTTGATTTCAATAAAAGAAGAAGTAGCAATATTTAATTAAATACCAAACCAAACTGAATGTTTTTTCATCTACTGAAAAGAGCAAAAGATAAATATTTGCATAACATCTCAATGTTATCCACACATGTAATGTTATTATTATTGGTCACTTTTTCTGAAATGTGGGGTTTTAATTATTGCAAGCGGTGCAGTAATAAATAAAAATTAAAGTAAAGTTAAAGTAAGGTAAGTAAAAGTAAAAAAGTTTGCTTTTATGTACAGTAGAGAGAAAATGAGAGAGCACTTAGTGATGTTAATTAACAAAGATGTCTGATGTCATTTTCTGTTGCTTTTCAAAAGTTTTTCTCTACATAGTTATTTAAAACCTAAATAGGTATGAATGCATCATCCATACATAAATAGTAGGTTTAAATGGTGTGTGTGTGTGTGTGTGTGTGTGTGTGTGTGTGTGTGTGTGTGTGTGTGTGTGTATGTTTATTCCAAGCCATTTTTTTCATGGAATGGCTGCTTCAGGGAATATCAGAGACACTTATATGGAAAACCAAATGATTACCATTCAGGATTTAGGTTGCTAACTGATTCTTAAGGACATGGTTTTAAATGCTTCCTGGATACGTCAGGAATTGGCTATAATAATTGCAAACAGTGTATATGACTATCTTTCCAGAAAAGGAAAAAACAGTCCTCCATGAGTTATAGAATTCAAATTAAGAAAATGATTCCAATTTATCCAGTTGGGTTTTAGCTAACATGCAAAGCATTCGTAACTTATTTATTTCAATCATAAATGAAATTATTGAGCATCTAGTTGTGAATTTTATAATTTTGATATTTTTTTATTTTTTGTTTTATGGGTTTTGAAATGAATTTTAAAATACTTTATTTTTTAAATAGTGATTCTACAACAAAGCTTGCTTATTGTAGAAAGAAATGAGAGGGAGAAATTGAAATTTATTTTTGGAATTTAACACAATTTAATAGACAAAATATTGCAAGTGGTCCATCACCTACTCTAGGCATTGGGGAAGGTTTTGTTTCTTAAAATTAAGTAGATGCTGTATAATTTCAGATGGAATGTGGTTCCAACATGTACATATCATTAGTTTATTCTTTCCCATTTTTGTATGACAATTTAGGAAGTTCTATTAGAACATACAGGTTTCTGAGCTTGCTTGTTTTCTTGCATTTGTTTCATTATCCAAACTAAGTAACATAATCAGTGCTAGTCCTTTTTTTAGGATCCTGTGTTCTGCAGTGGATAGTGGGCGGTTGGACATGTTGACCACCTATTCAGGCTCTGGTGTTTTTTTGGTTCTAGAATTGAGTTTAGGGAGTTTGCAGTTTGGTTTTTCTTTTCCAAGTATGTCTGTTGGGTCTATTCATGATGGTTGTGGCCAGTCTCTCCATGTGCTCTGGTAAGATGGTCTGTTCCAACAGTTCTTTGTGGCTTGCTATGGTGTGCAGATATTTGTTTAATCTAAGGCAGGGGTAGGCAAAGTTGGCTCTTCTATGACTTGTGGACTTCAACTCCCAGAATTCCTAAGCTAGCATGATTGGCTCAGAAATTCTGGGAGTTGAAGTCCACGAGTCATAGAAGAGCCAACTTTGCCTACCCCTGATCTAAGGTATCCATCTGTGATCATATCATTTTTTTGCCCACTTTCTTGGGCTATTTTCCATCCAGCTGAACAGTTGATTGGAGGATTGTACCTAACACTGGTAGGGAGGGCACACTGTCATAGGCATTCATGCAGGAAGAAAAGTTGTTCTTTGATGGAAGTGTGCCTGCAGGCAAATTTTTCCCATTTGTGTCCTGCCTGAAGCATTTGATGCCCATATGTGGTACTAATAAAGGAGAATATTTATTGCTCAGGGTTGAGGAGTCCTCAGTGTTTTCTGAGCTTGCTTGTTTTCTTCCAGACATTTCATTACCCAAACTAGGTAACATCACTGTCTTTAGATAGCGCTGGGTCCCTTGGCTAAAAAATGGAGATGAGCACCACCCCCTAGAGTCGAACATGACTAGACACTGTTACCTAGTTTGGGTCATGTCAACCCTGAGCTACAAATATTCTCCTTTTTTCATAAAGGTTTCCCTGTCTAGTCATACCCAGCATTGTCCAAAGACACTTCCATGATCATGTGGCCAACATGGCTATATGCCAAAGTGTGCAGAACATTGTTACTTTCCCACCAAAGTGGTACCTATTTATCTACTCACATTTGCATGGTTTTGAACTACCAGATGGGCAGGAGGTGGGGCAAATAACAGGAGCTCACCCATAATGTGGCACTTGGGTCTAAAATTGGGACTGTCAGATTTCCAGCTGAAAAGGTCAGCATCTTTACCAGCACTGGATGAAATGTTTGGACATTCTTGAAGAGCAGTTCCATGTAGACCATATTACCATAGTCATGTTGATAGCTGATGAGAGAGTGAATGATTGTTGCCAGTAACTACATTTAAAGGAATGTACATAAATAATACTGTGCATAACTAGTCCAAGGAGTCCCTAGATCAGGGGTGGGCAAACTATGGTTCTTTGAGGACCTGTGGACTTCAACTCCCAGAATTCCTGAGAAAGCCATGCATGCATGGCTGGCTCAGGAATTATGAGAGTTGAAGTCCACAGGTCCTCAAAGAGCCATAGTTTGCCCACCCCTGCCCTAGATTATACACCAATTCCTTCTGAGGGAGTACCATCCCATTTGATGTAATAGCACCCCATTTGAATCTAAATTTGAAATTATCTGAAAATTGATTAACTTCTGGTTAACAGCCACTATCTTTTTTGGGTAAAGTGTCAGACACTTTTCTAATATAGGTCAAAACTTCTGTATTTCTGTTCAGTATGATATTATCTATAAAATTTTCAGATTTCATTCAACCCTCCCTCCTATTGCTGCAGCTATTTCATTATTCTTAGTGAACAGTAGAGTCATTCCTTCAACTTTGACATATTGAAAGCAATTCTGGTATAATTTTTAAAATAAACATATAGTGTATGTAAGTTTGAATTAATGTTATGTTATAAATAAGAATTATCCAAATCTTTGATAACTATCCAATCTTTTTTCTGGGATAAAATTTAATGGTTCACTCTTTGAATATTTAAAGTTTGTAGTGGCTGCTTCTGACCTCTGCTCCAAATGCTATAAATTTCTGTTTGGTCATATGGGTATTTGTTTATTTGTGTACAGTGTCAATATGCAAAGAACAGTTATATTGCTACAGTGATTTGAAATAATGCTTCATTGAGCAACTAGCTTGCTTGCTCTTTTATATCTATAGCCATATATTCTGCCAGCCAATCAGTACAGTAGTATTAAATTAACAAGAGACTTGACTGTCCTATCAGGGTGCTTAAACTGTATGGTTCTACTTATAGTACTAGGTTAAGATAACTTATCTTTGTGGCTGCTTTTCTTTGTTTATAGTTTTTACTGTGCAGCTTGCCAAATCCGCAGTTCCTTAGCTGCTTTACAGCAAGATCTTTTGTTTTTATAGAGTGGAACAATATTTTAAAAACTTTTGTGAGCGTGGGAAATAAGAGTTGGAGCTGTCTTATCCCAGGTTTTGAAAATTACCAGTATGGTAAATCACTGAGTGAAGAGTAAAGAAATACAACAGAAAGCAATCCATTAAGTGATGTGAAGCTGTATAAGGCAAAAATAATGTACCTTTATGATGAAGATTATGAAAGGGTAAGCTGTGAATGTATATGCAAAGATGGCATTGATAAAGTTGTAAAATTTGGGGAAATGTTTCAGTTATAGGAGCAATTTTACATCTTTTTAAGAGAAGAAAGTGTTTAATGTGAAAAAATGTGTAATATTTAATTTTGAAGTATAAATGACTATTTGGTTTTCAATATAATTTCTATTATGTATACAAATATGTCTTGAGTTTTAGCAGTTGGAGATATGGGAGGGAATAAACTACAAAATGTCATAAATATTTTCCTATGTATATTTAAAAAGAGAATGTAAGCCAGTATTTTAATTCTAGATTGTGGAAAAATTAAACAATTGGTGTCTTCACTTTGGTTACCACTCAGAACATAGTTACATATGTAAATTCTTCTACAGTTTTTCTAAACCTAAATATAATACTCCCTTCTTTTAGATTCTTAGAGAATCTTAATATCAAGGATATATTATGAATTCCTCCATCTTTTCTAGTCGCTAGGAAATTGTTGTCTTTGCACAATTGGTCCTAGACAAACAGAATTCTCTGTAATTATACTTTGTTTTTCTTATAACTTTTCTCCTGACCATTTTTTTTTTTGGTTCTAAGCTTGTTAGTTTTTTGACTGGGGTTGAGTTAATGGTGATGAGTTTCTTTCAGAAATGTGTCTCCACTGAGAAAGAAATATTTTCATAGCGTTATCCCACACAAGCAATTATTTGAATCACTATATGTCAAAGTACAGCTGGAAATGTGACAGAGAAATTAGGAGGTTTCTTTAAATTTAAATGTTAATTACAACTACAGTAAAAGATTAATTCTAAATTTCAGTAATGTAATTTATAAATCCAATGGTATAAATTTAAATTATAGTACTCAGCAAACTAAATAGTAACTTCTCTTTGTGCCATACAAACCTACTATTTGCAAAACAATGAAACAGTAATTTTATCATTACATGTAGAGAGGAAGTCACCGTCTCATTGTGTTTCTTTTGGTATAATTTTAGCTCTTTTTGCTTTACGAGAAATACCCATAAAATGTTCAAGTTATTTATAACACATATAAATAAGAGACATCCTTATATATTTTATGTTTAGAAGATTATCTTAGAATACATCATTATATAACTTTAGTACCTATGGTTTTAAGAAGTATTTAAAATTTATAAAATTAATGCAATTATTTAAAGATCAAAGAGTGGTAGAAAAGTTTTTTAAAAATATTTAAATATTTATGATTATGCATCAAACTTTATTGAATTTAGAGAAATTTCATCATTCCGGAATTTTAATTTTAAGCATAATCTTTCTCCTTATACATTGTATGAATTAAATGAGGGTCTGGGAAATGTTACAACTGTATATGCTTTCCATTAAACCTCCATATCATGGTTTTATCCTGGAAGCAGAGTTGAATCAATTCCTCTGCCTTGTCATTATTAAGAATCATAATTTTCATTAGACTGCCTGTTGTATTGTTATATTCCTAATTCCAAGCAAAAACACACCAGGAGTGTTTATGTGAGCACACACCCACGAGATTATAAAGTTTTATTTTATATTTTTTAAATCTTTCTTTCAGCTGTGTGTTGGCAATAGTCCCAGGTTTTGTGAATAATTTAATTTAAATTTGTAAAGCTGTTTAACTCCATAGCGACTCTAGGCAGCATACTATATTAAGAATATTAGGTACAAAATTAACAGCAACAATAAAACAAAATTAACATAATGAACCATTCTTAAAAAGTATAAACCAGCACAACTCTCAGTATGCTACATTCTTACATAAGACCCACCACTGACCTAATCCAAGCCTGAGGAACACCCAGGTTTTAAGACCTTGTTTATATGACAGCAAAGTAGATGACATATGCATCTCTGAGGGTATAATGTTCCAGAGGGCAGGCAGGATAATAGAAAAGGTTTTTTTTAAGTGATGATATTTTCTTAGTGGGACCTAAAGCTTGCCAAGGATGAAAAATCATTACAAGTCCAGTGATCTCTTGGAAAGCCAGAATGTATCCAAGAACCCTTCACATATGATAATGAGCACCTTAAATTCCGAGTGAAAGCAACATGTCCTGGGATAATGTTGCAGGATCCAATCTGGGTTGGTCACCGGCACCAGAGGTTACCACACACAGAATAGTCTAAGCACACAGTCTGCTAGAAAGAAGTTCCATAAAGATGGAGTCCAATACAAGTCCAAAAGCTCAGAAGGCAAAACCTCTGGCCTGGTGACCAACCCATATTGGATCCTACAACCTTAAGTTCTATTTGCTGCTAACCAATGTAGCTCATAGAGCAGAGTATAACGTACTATACTATGCCTATAACAGTCTGTCTTGTTGCTTTCTGCAGTAGCTGCACCTTTATGTAGAAAGCATTGCAGTAGATTACACCTGAGATGATTAAAACCAGGATAAATATCCAGAGGGCGTCACTATCCAGAAAGACAAATTAGTTTACTTGCAGAATGCTTCTGTAAATTGTTCAACTTTTCATTGCAAAATTGATGTGCAGGCTCTATACTAACCTTTCAAATACTGAATGATGTAGGTTATTTCTTTTAGGGTTCTTAAGCCTTTGGAACTATTTGTAATATGTAAGTTATTGCGGCATCAGAGGTGGGTTCCTCCCGGTTTGGACTGGTTCACGCAAACTGGTAGCAACCCGCTGGTGACATCACAATGATGTCACGGAACTGGTCCGGTTGGTGCCAATCTGTGGACTCCGCCATCTTTCTTTTGAATTTTTTTGGGGGAGGAATTTTTTTACGGTTTTCTTTTCTGAGCATGCGCAGAAGCCGAGTTTCCGGCACTGCACATGCGTCACCATCTTGTTTTTGGCTTAAAAATTTTTTTAAAAAAAAAATTGGGCACGCGGCACGGGAGGAAACAAACTGGCAGCGAGGTAAGTTAGAATCCACCCCTGTGCGGCATATGTACTAAAAATGTGAAAATATGCCTCTTTATCTTTTCTATATGGATTACTTTGTTCTTTATCTAATTTGGTGAACAATTTTGGTTAGATTAATATAAATCATCTTGGTTGGGGATATAAATATAAAATACTATTTAACAGGTATATAAATAGTTTGCATTGGAATATGAACATAGCTTAACAGATGCTACTTAATCACTAGCAATTTATTAATTTCTAGCATATTCAGTATAACTAAAATGTAGGATTGGATGTACGTATTACTATTGGAGCATAGATGATTTTCCACAAGAGTTCCAAATTTTTGTTCAGAAATGAGTAGTGTTTTCATGGAAACTGTTATTAAAAATTATGACAAATTAGACTCGTTTAAAGCAGTCTTCAGCAGAAGAACTGTTTTAATAAACTGTTCCAAGGAAGAAATCTGAGGTAGCCAAGATAATGACTAATATAATTATTGAGATTTGAAACCTGCAATTATAGAGTCTTCTACTGAGAAATGGATAAAAGCCTGAGAGGTTTCACTTGTCATGGTGAATTATTTGTATTCTTTCTTTATAATTTACTTTTTAAGTGGTACTGTGTTATTTCTTAATTCCAGGTTTTTTTTTAAAAAAGGATAAAGTTTATTTCAATGCAATTAATTTATTTGTTTTTATTGTAAACCTTCACTCTAGACTCAGTTTGGTTGTATGATTTTAAGGAGGAAAATGTTTTTAATTGTAATGTGCAATCATAGGCAAGTTGATAATAAATATTCTGATGATAGGCAAGTTATGTCGAACAGTTAAAGTTATCATTTGTATTGCTCAGAGAGAAGAGGGATTTGATAAAGAAATAAACAACAATTTGTAAACTATTTTTAATTATATAACCACCATTAGTAATTTTCTTTTGCATTCTTTCCTGGTGACATAGCAAAGTAAATTGTTGTATTAGTTTAAGATAGAAAACATTCCTAGATTCTTTTTTTGACCACCACAAGCATTACCTAATTTTACAGCTTACTAACAGCTCACAAAATAATTTAATTTCCACTAAATACAGGAAAAAGCTTGCAAAAGATTTAGCAATAAAATCAACATTATATGTTCAACTAGTTATTAGATACAGTGGGTAATTTATCATGGGATAAAATTTATGGGTATGTGAAACAAATGAGTCAACCTAGGTAGATCAAAAAATGTGAACTAAAGAACGGAATAGAGGACAGGTTGTAATCAATTAAGATTATGAAAAATTGTCTTGAAGATCAAACAGATTCCTTGTCACTTTTAAAATAGAGCAAAACTCTACAAATATGCAGTGTGCTCTGACATAAAAACAACTAGTAACCGGATGTAAGATTGATAATTAGAATCCCAGGCCAAAGATCGTATAAGTACAAATCTAAACCTTCTCTATCAAAATATGTTACTTCTCCATAGTGGGTGGAGCTAACATCCAAGGATGGGATGATACCATCCAGACAATGAGGACTTAGTCTTTCAAATTGTAGATCTCCACCTCTGCCTCCATTTCCCCCTCTTTGGACTCCGTCCTCAGTCTGAAAGGACGTGTGTTTTTTGTCTCCCATCCTGAGAGAGAGTCCCACCATTCTACGGATTTATTACACAGAAATTTGTGAGTTTCTCCCCAGCTGACTCCTTTCAAAATCTCGGAGTCGCTGGGTCAAGTGTGGCATGGAGCTTCGGCTCTTGCCGTTTCTGTTGCTGAGCCTCCAACCAAGGCCATTTGAAAACTCGGGGGGGGGGTTGGGTCCCCATCCCGACTGCCTCAGGAGCTTTCAGTTCCCTGAATTCGATCCCGGCTTATTAGAGGCGTTTCAGGTCTGGCCATGGAGTTTGTGTGCTCCATGAGCATTGCGCCTTACAGCTGAGAGAGGTCTAGCCGACCCTGACATTTTAAACTCTGCATTATCGGGACTTAGTCCTTTCGTCACAGGAGCACTCTACTTGAGTGACCACCGGCCAGAAGAGCCTAGCACTCTGCTTCCTGCCTCGGCAAGGGCAGGCAGCTTGGAACTGAGAAGTCTGCAGGATCAAGCACGTTCGAGCAACTTGCTCTCTTTGTCCTCAGGTGCAGGGGTCTTCCGGCTCCGTCTGTTGGCCTTTGCCATCCCCTTCAGCCAGGGGTTTCCCCCACGAGTGGTTGATTGCCTGATAGCCTCAGTGGCCTCTTGACTGCCCACAGCCGCTCACGCCCATACCTGATGACTGCCAAGGTCTGCCCTACGACAGATATTCCCTTGAACGTTCTGTGGGGTCTCGGTTGGAAGTGTCCATGGAGGAAGGCCAAATAGACCTGGATCTTTCCGAGGATGAAGGGATCATCCCGGACTCCCCCCTACATCATGGATCCTGTTCAATCCAGGTCTGCTGAAGTCACTGTTGTTCAAGGCAAAGAACACGGCCAATTTGGGTTCATCCTCAGGGTCTTATGATCAGATGTCGGGGTCCAAAGACCCTATCTTTGATGAAACAACTGCTAAAACCAAAGTACTCCCGGCTCTACCTCTCTTCATGGAAGCGGTTTTGCTTCAATGGCACTCGCTGGCATCAGGGCCTGTTCCATCGTTGGCAGACAGACGCTATTATAATATCGCCTCTGAACTCGAACAATATCTCCAGACTCCCTCTGTGAATGCCCCGGTCTTGGCCTTGTATTCCACAACCAATATGCCAGGCAAACCTGAAGAGCTCCTGTGGCCGGAGGATAAGAGAATGGAGCACGTGCTCAAGAAGGCTTACCAGATGCCTGCCTGGGCGATATGAGCATCCACTTCCATCTCCTTTATCTCTCATACTTCGTTGAAGTGGCTGAGACAAAGTGGCACGCAGACACCCATCATAAGTGGCGTCTGGCATCCGCTCCTTACAAGGGACAGCTGTTGTTTGGGGAGGCTTTGGACTCCATCCTAATAGAGTCCCGGGATAAGCGGAAAATCCTACTCACCTTCACTCAGAAGAGTTCCTTTTGTCCTGCTCCCTACTCTAGGCATCCCTTTTGGGACCCTGACCATGTGTCTGGCTACCCTAGGCCTCCAGGTAAGTATCGGTCCAGACAACGACAGCGCCAAGACAGGGCGCGCAGGGGCAGGCAATACTGGCGGTCGTTTCGAGGCGGAGGGGGGCGCCCCTTCCGATATGCAAAGTGAATCCATGTCTGATCCTCCCATTGGCGGTAGGTTAGCTCTTTTTGCCAGCAGATGGGAGGAAACTACCTCCTCTGGTCTCTCCCTGAAATTTCTTTCCACCCCCTCCCCCAGAGTTTTTTCATAAGATGCCCCAGGTCATCCAATCCAGACAGGCGAGCCCTCATGGCAGCAGCCATCCAGCACCTGTTGGACATTCGAGCCATCCAACAGGTGCCGGAGGACCAGATGGGGCAGGGGTTCTACTCCATCTTGTTTGTAATCCCCAAATCCTTGGGCGGGTGGAGAGCTATTCTTGATTTAAAACAATTAAATAAATATATCATTTGTAAAAGATTTAAAATGCACACCCTTCAAACGATATTTAGCAGCATTCGGAAGGGGCACTTCATCTCCTCGATCGACCTCACTGAGGCCTACCTGCACATACTAATTCAGCCTTCCCACCAAAAGTTTTTGCGATTTTGTTATGCAGGTTGTCATTATGAGTATCGGGCCCTCCCATTCAACCTCTCCTCAGCACCGAGGGTTTTTACCAAGGTGCTAGCTGCGGTGGCTGCCTACCTTACCCGTGCATGTCCAATGTTACCTGGATGATATCTTAATCCAGCCTTCATCTAGTCACCAAGTGGTGGAAGACATCCAGGTAACGATTAACACTCTTAGACACCACAGGTTTTCCATTAACCTTGACAAGGGTCATTGTTCTCCAGCCACACGCCTGACCCATTTGGGGACCATTGTGGATTCTCTGGAGTGCAGGGTGTACCTCTCCCAGGAGCAACTGGACAGTATCTTAGCGCTGTCACATCAGGTTCTGCAGCAGTACAGTATTCCCCTGAAACTGCTTTCCACGCTCCTGGGTAAAATGATTTATCTGGTGCTCAAACAGCTGCGACATCTGACTACTGGACAGCATGTGTTAGTTCTCACAGACAATGTGGCTGCAAAAGCCCATATAAATTGGCAGGGGGGACCATGTCCAGACAACTCATGGCAGAGGCCAGAACCCTAGGTCTTTGGGTGGAATGCAATCTACTGTCTCTAGCCGCGGACCACATCTCTGGGGTATCCAATGTGACTGCAGACTGGCTCAGTTGGACAATGATAGATCAGGCACAGTAGAGCCTCCATTCCTCCATCTTCAAAGCCTTGATGAGCCGGTTCGGTCTACCTGTGGCAGACCTGTTCGTCATCCCGGAGAATGTCCAACTGCCCAGATTTTATATGAGGTACAGGACCCAGGGTGTAGAGGGGATAGACGCTCTCTGATGCAACTGACTGCTGGCCTCCTGTATGCCTTCCCCCCACTGACTCTCCTCTCCAGGGTCATCAGGAAGATCCTGGAGGAGAGGGTGGAAGTGCTGCTCCTGGCTCCCCACTGGCCCAGAAGGGCCTGGTTTGTGGACATGAAATCTCTGTCAGTGTGCCAGCCTTGGTGGATTCCACAGACAGAGTCGTCGCTCTGCCAGGGGTCGTTGGTCCACCTGGACCCCCAGTGGTACCAACTGACTGCCTGGCGCTTGAGCAGTGAGCACTGGGGCACCGATCCATTTCAGACTGTGTCATCAGGACCCTCCAGGCATCCAGGCGGCCTTCCACCAATTGGATTTACTCTGCCACATGGAAAGACTTTTGTTCCTGGTGTTCCAAGGAGGGCTGCTCTCTGGTAGATTTGACCTTGGCTAAACTATTGGAATTCTTACAACAGAGGCTTAATAAGGGGCTGTCGCCCAACACAATCAAAAGGCAGGTGGCGGCCTTATCCACTGTGTTGTACTGTCACTCCATGGTCTCTCTGTCAGAAACACAGATTTATGAAAGGGGCTACTAACCTGTGCCTGCCTGTGGTTCATAGATACCCCACCTGGGACCTTACCATGGTGCTCACTTCCCTCACGAGTATCCCTTATGAGCCTTTAAGATCGTCTTCCCTTCGCCATCTTACTTGTAAGGTGGCCTTTCTGGTGGCGATAACCTCCGCCAGGAGAATTTCTGAGCTAGCAGCCCTGTTCATGAGGCAGAACCTCTGCATATTCCACGCAGATAGAGTCATCCTTCTCCTCGACCCTACTTTTGTGCCCAAGATAAATTCCTTGTTTCACAGCGCTCAGGAACTGGTGCTCCCAAATTTCTGTCCCAACCCCACTCATGCCTTAGAGAGACAGTGGTATACCCTTGATGTTCGGCGGGCTCTCAAGATATACCTTAAGCGCACATCCACACTGTGAAGGACAAAGGCTCTTTTTGTCTCCTTCCAACCCAATTCCTTGGGCCAGAAGGTATCCCCTTCCATTGTTGGGAGATGGTTACGTAGCACCATAGCGAGGGCTTACAACCTCCAGTCCTTACCAAGACCGGGCCATGTGACAGCGCACTCAACATGCAATGCGGCGATGATGGCGTAGTCCACGCAAGCGTCCATAGAGGAGGTCTGCAGAGCAGTCACTTGGGCCTTTCCAACGCCTTTTATCTGCCACTGCAAAATAGATGTTTTTGTATTGGCGGAGGTGGCCTTTGGTTGCCAAGTTCTTTAAAGAGTACATTCGCAAATAGGGAATGACAACCAGACTTAACTCTCCCAGTGGACAGATGGCTTTGGTATGTCCCATCCTTCGATGTTAGCTCCACCCACTATGGAGAAGGGACATTGGTCTTATCTGATATGCCTCTTCTCATAGGGTGGAGCTAACATCCAATCCCACCCAAAGTCAGGCTGGTCTGCATTCCAGGACGTCAAATTGTGATATTTTATCTTGTGAGTGGAACTTAGGAGAACACACGCCGAGTCTGTACATTGGTCTTCGCCAAAGAGGGGGAAATGGAGGCAGAGGTGGAGATCTACAATTGGAAAGACTCAGTCCTCATTGGCTGAATGAACAATGTCATCCCATCCTTGGATGTTAGCTCTACCCTACGAGAAGAGGCTTATCAGGTAAGACCAATGCCCCCCCCCAGCCAAAATTAATTCTTGCAAAAGGTGAAGATGTGCTTATGAGAAATTTTTCATGCTAAGATGGATACTATAGTACATTATTAAATATCAGGAGGGCATCATGTCAGACAAGTAAAAACAACATCTAACACATCAAAGGAGAAATGAAAAGATGATATAAAGGGATAATGTAGCCAGATGTAAGCATGCCTAAGATAAAATGTACACTGTACTGACATTGTAAGCTTGTACTTCCTACTGTAGTGAAGCAAAATTAATATACATTGTCAAATCCCAGGGTAGCCATTTTAGATCAGGTGTATTCTATGTATTATCAAATAAAAATTATAAAATAAAATTAATAAATATTGACTTGAGTCGACTCAAATTCCATGTATATGGCATGACCAGGAAAGAACAACATAGATTTCTATAACTATATTTAATACTTGAATAGGGTAAATACTGGAAAACAGTAATAGAAATTTCGCAGTCTTCTTTATAATGTGTTAATTAAAAGAGATGGGTTGAATTGCTATTTATGAGATAAGTACTTGTTTGCTAGACTTCCCACAATTTTCACAAATTGAATTACAGTAAAGCCTTTATGTAGTATATAATATAATGGTATATTTGTTAATTCTGAATTTACACAATTTGCAACAGTTTACATAATTTGTGTAATTATGTCATTGATATAAATTATGACAGTTACTGTAAACACTCAATTTAACAGAATCTGAAGACCACTAGAATTAATTCATTAAATTATTTTATTACAATGAAATGCCAGTGTTGTATGGTGAGTATGTTCAGTATTGTATTAAGACTGGGGAGACAGACCATTTGTTATTCAGTCATTTCTAAGTCTTCATGACCACACTAGATATCAATTTTCCCTAGTAGTAAATATTGGGAATGGCTACCATTTCTTTTTTTTTTTTTGTGGATAATATTTAGTCTGATATGTCTGTCATAACTATTCTTTTCTGACATGCACACTCCCATCAGTGCAGCTCATTGTATCACTGGATTGCTCAAGTCCCTCCATAATTAGATGATCCATGAAGGTACTGTTCAGTAAAGCAGCTTGTATTGCAATGGAGCTCATCGGAGAACCACTTGTAATTAAAAAAAGAAAAAAGAACAAGCACTGTTAAGTAAAGAGAAATTCTGTGCATGATCTATTTTTTGAAAACTTAGATGCTTTCCGGACAATGTAAAATAAATTATAGACAAGATATAGACAATACATCCTCTAATTATTTGCGGCATTTAAGAAGAACTAGAGTTTTGAATTTTTGCCACTGCTATTCATAATTAATTGAGGGGGGGGCTGTGTAGAATGCTGCTGTGAAATAAGTCGACATAAACCAACATGTACACAGACCTTGACACCTTTAAGATATCTGTTCATTTCATATTTACTTTGGTTTTGGAATCTTTGGTTTGTCTGATTAACTAATCTACTATTATTCAAGATACATAGATACCTGGAATGGAACATAATTGTTACGAATGTATATGAAATCAGATTGGCTTGGTCTTAGATTTCAAAATACCAATGTCACAACTGTTGTAGAAAGCATTATAGAATAACAGAGTTGGAAGGGACCTTGGAGGTCTTCTAGTCCAACCCCCTGCTTAGGCAGGAAACCCTACACCACTTCAGACAAATGGTTATCCAACATCATCTTAAAAACTTCCAGTGTTGGAGCATTCACAACTTCTGGAGGCAAGCTGTTCTACTGATTACCGTATTTTTCGGAGTATAAGATGCACCGAAGTATAAGACGCACCTTAGTTTTGGGGGAGGAAAACAAGGAAAAAAGGCCTCTACCTCCCAGCAGTTTAGCAAACAGCAAACAGTACAGATGATATACATTGTTTGCTGTGTATTTCTGTGCATATGTGCCTGACCCAAGAAATAGCAAAGAATTGGAGAAATGTACATTATGGCAGTATATTAATCCCAGAAAGTTTTCTTTTTTCTTTTTTTTATTCAAAAAGTTTTATTAGTACAAAGTACAAACATTTTTCTCTTTTTCTCCCCCTTCCCCCCCCCCCTCTCTCCCCCCCGACTTCCCAGAAAAAGCACAGGGCATACTATTCATTAAAATAAATTTAAATTATACTAAAAAATTCTTAATTTCCACATTTCTTTAAATCTTTAACTCCTTGTTGTTCAAAACTGTTTAAGCATAATCTAAAAATCAAGCATATTGTTAATCAAACATCATTTCAATATCTCAGGCTGCTAATTTACTCCACTAAATATCTTTCCTTTATATAATCTTTGTGTAATCTAGTATAATAATAAAAAGAAAAAAGAAATCTTTCTTTCACCATTTCATTCAGTTACAACCATCAACATCATTTCCTCAATATTAAGAAAAAATTTAGTAAATATTAAATAAATATTAAGTAAAACTTCTTTCTTCATTATACCTCTTCAATGTACATAAAGATTTAAAATATTCTAACAAAATGTTAATACCAATATTTCTGGATTTCTTTAACCCCTTATAACTCAGAAAATTTTAAACTTAATCTTAGAATCAAACACATTATTAATAACCTAACATTACAATATATCAAGTTACTAATTTCACAAAAATTCTAAATCTTTAATTATTTTAAGATATAGTAATAAAAAGAAAAAAAAGGAAAGACAAAGACAAAGCAAAAGAAAAAAGAAAAACACAACCATCAAAATCATTTCCTCAATAATCTGCAAAATGTCAATTTTCGTTCATCTCTCCATCTGTCCTATAATGTCCCACACTAACACCAAACTCTAATCCTTCCTTCCTCTCGATCGAATTTTGAATCTGGTTCTTGCAGCCTTTTGTAGCTTGGCAATTTTTGATTTGTCAGCTCTACTCTTGTCTGACTCTGATCCTCTGTCTCCTTTTCCACATTATAAACATCTCTCTGGCTCTGTAAATCACCTTGAATCATCAAAGCTCTTTCCGTTTGAACAACTATCGATGAGTCTCCTTTCTTCTCTTCTGTTGCTTTCATGCTTCTCCCGATATATTCTAAATATTCTATTTTGGATATATCGGCATTTAAAACTTTAACATAAAAATCAGTAGCTTTCATTGTCATGTTGAGCCAGTATCTCTTTTCGAAATATCTCACCACTATCCCCGTTGGGGCATCCCATTTGCACTGTAGGTTCTGTTTTTTAAGTTCTTCCACGAGAAAGGTATAATCCTCTCTGGCTCTGAGCATTTTAGGAGGAATTTCTTTCAGTGTCATTACTTCCTGTCCATTTACCTGAAGCTTATTCTTGAAGGTTGCCTGTAGGATTTTATTACGTAACGTCCTTGTAGTAAAATATATTACAATGTCCCTTGGCAGATGATTTTGTTTGGCAATCCAAGAATTAACACGGTATATCTTATCAATTTGCATGACCAATTCTTCTTTAGTCATTCCTAACACATGCACCAGAGCCTCCAACATCCTCCCTTTCAAATCTTCATGTTTTTTCTCTTTTAAACCTCTTATTCTTAAAGCAAATTCGATGCTTCTGAATTGGGTCATTAACACCTCTGTTTCAAAATTTTCAATATTGTTTTGAGTTTTGTCTATGTTTTTCTCCAAGGTTGTCATAGACTGTTTAATTACTTCCACATCCTTCTCCAAAATTTCCATATTTACTGCTATTGCTTGAAATGCAAATATCATATCCTTCCTCAGTTGTTGTTGTCTAATGTCCATCTCCTCCAGGGCAGTCTGCATTTTTTATTAATTTCATTAATTTTTGAATTAAATTCCATGACCAGTTCATTCTTCATAACTTTTTTAAAGTTATGTATTAAATAACTTAAAAACAATTATTTATGTATTAAATAAATTTTCATGTGTTAAAGTCTGTGGGGGTGTTAAATAAGAAGTGGATTGCATTCTTGAAGTATAAACAAAGGGATGCTCAAATCTTTTATTAAAACAGTCATTCCAGGTTTAGAAGCCATTTAAAATTTTAGATTAAGCTTTTAGTTTTAATCCAAAATTAGAGAGAGAAATGAGTTCCTCAAAGTCCAGCATTTTCAGAAGTGTACAAAAAGAAAACAAAATCCATAATTGAAAAGATTCTTTCCAGATGCTGAAGCTATTTAGATTTTAAAATTTGAATTCTTTTAATCCAAAGTCAAAGTTAAGAAAAAGAAAAAAAATTCCTCAGAATCAGAGGTTTCCATGAAGAGGGCTGCAAAATGAAACTTCTTTATAACTTTCGCTTTTCCACGCCCTTTTAAACTTCAATCACCATTTTTAAACAGCTTGCTAGTTTGTAACTTCCGAAATGAGAATCAACATAGAGTTAAGTATGGTTACTTGCCCAGCTTGTCTCCTGGCTTTTTCTGCTGCTGCTGTTCCAAAAATTGAAATCTGTTATTTAAAGCAGGGTTGGTTGCGATCTTCTTGCTCCGCTAAAAGCGGAGATGTCCCGGGTCTGGAGCATTGGACAGGTTTCCCGGGAGCCGTTGCCCTTCGCGCCCCAGGATTTTCTCCTGGGACACTTGGGGGACTCTACCTGTGCCTACCTGCTCTTCACCCTCCCGTTTGCCCGGGGAGGGGGTTTTCGGCCGCCAGTCAGCTGTTTGCCGGCTGTACTGGCGGCTTGAACGGAACCGGGGACCGGCGCTCGACGAGGAGTGTCTTCGGAGAACGTGGAGCCAAACCGGAAGACCAGAAAGTTTTCTTAAATGTAATCACACTAACTCCTCCCAATTATTTAAATAGATCTACTCCAAACATGACTAAGTCAGGGTTTAATTCAACAGCCTTATTTTAATACTAATACTTAATACTAAAACAGGACATTTCAGATTATACAGATACTTTTACAGATCTTTAAAATTGATGTGGCTTTCTGGAAGTATTCTCTGCTATTTAAAAGAAGATACAATAGCACTGGGCCTCTTCAGAGCAAGCATTTATTTTAAAAAGCTTCTTCATTTTGTTAAGTTGTCTAGCACAATAATAAAGCAGTCTTTAAAAAATAAGTCTTATAATTTGAACACTCTACAAACATTTAACAAAATAACATATTAACAGAATCTGCCTCTACTTAGGATAGAACTCACAACCTCCTGACTGTGAGGCAAGAGCTCTACCTCTAGGCTATAGCAGCTATAGCTTACCTCCTTGCAATTTCAGCAATGTAACATTGCCAGCAGTTTATCTCCCAGCAATTTGTCTCATTACAGCCACCGTAGTTTCATTTTACCACGTGGCTTGCAAGCCTCAGTCAGCTGTAGGTCGGGAGGCAGGTAATCTCTTCTTGTGCCCTGTTTGCTGCAAAGAGGTAAATTGTTGACAGGCAGAGGCCAAAGGGTGGGGATGGCTGGGTGGGGCTACATTCGGTGTATAAGACGTACCCAAGTTTTCACCCTCTTTTTGAGGGTAAAAAGGTGCGTCTTATACTCCAAAAAATACGGTAATTGTTTCAACTGTCAGGAAATTTCTCCTTAGTTCTAAGTTGCTTCTCTCCTTGTTTAGTTTCCACCCATTGCTTCTTGTTCTACCCTCAGGTGCTTTGGCGAATAGTTTGACTCCCTCTTCTTTGTGGCAACCCCTGAGATATTGGAACACTGCTACCATGTCTCCCCTAGTCCGTCTTTTCATTAAACTAGACATACCCAGTTCCTGCAACCGTTCTTCATATGTTTTAGCCTCCAGTCCCCTAATCATCTTCGTTGCTCTTCTCTGCACTCTTTCTAGAGTCTCAACATCTTTTTACATTGTGATGACCAAAATTGAATGTAGTATTCTAAGTGTTGCCTTACCAAGGCATTATAAAGTGGTATTAACACTTTATGTGATCTTGATTCTATCCCTCTGTTAATGCAGCCTAGAACTGTGTTGGCTTTTTTGGCAGCTGCTGCACACCGCTGGCTCATATTTAAATAGTTGTCCACTAGGACTCCAAGATCCCTCTCACAGTTACTACTGTTGAGCAAGGTACCACATATACTGTACCTGTGCATTTTGTTTTTCTTGCCTAAATGTAGAACCTTACATTTTTCACCATTGAATTTCATTTTGTTAGATAGCGCCCAATGTTCAAGTCTGTCAAGATCCTTCTGTATCTTGAGCCTATCTTCTGGTGCAGTGATGGTGAATCTTTTTTGCCTTGGGTGCCAAAAGGGTGCGCAATAGTGCGCATGTGCGTGCCCACACCCATAATGCAATGCCCTCCCACACATGCATGCGCACAACCCCCGTGCTTCCCCCTGCATGCGCACAACCACCCATGCTGCCCCCCGGTGTATGCGCACAGGCCTCACTGAAACCTCCGGGTTGGGCCGTTTTTCGCTGTCCCCTAGGTTCAGGAGGCTTTCCTGAAGCCTGAGGAGAGTGAAAACGGCCGAAAAGATGGCTGAAAATCAGCTGGCCAGCGTGTGCATGCGCTGGAGCTGACATAGGGCAAAGCCTCGCGTACCCTCAGATATGGCTCCACATGCCACCTGTGCCATAGGTTCAACATCACTGTTCTGGAGTGTTGGCTATTCCTGCCAGTTTGGCGTCATCTGCAAATTTGATGAGTTCCCCATCTATCCCCTCATCCAAGTTATTGATGAAGATGTTGAAGAGTACTGGGACTAAAACACAGCCTTGGGGTACTCCACTGCATACTTCCCTCCATGTAGATGCAGTTACCTTGAGCAACAAACGTTGAGTGCGGTTGGTCAGCCAGTTTTGAATTCATCTGGTGGTGTTGCTGTCTAACCCACATTTTTCTACTTTATCAAGTAGTAGGTTAAGGTCTACCATATTTTTCAGAATATAAGACGCACTTTTTTACCCCCAAAAAGAGGGTGAATACTTGGGTGCGTCTTATACACTGAATGTAGACCCAGCCATCCCCACCCTTTGGCCTCTGTCTTCAGCAATTTACCTGCTTGCAGGAAAGAGGGAAGAGCCTGTAAAGCCAAGCAAGTCACTAGCAGCTTCCCGACCTACAGCTGATTAGGTTTGCCACATGGGAAAATTAAAGTGAAACTAGCTGCAAAGAGGCAAATAGCGGGGAGAGACAGGCAGAATTTTTATTTTCTGCTGGATGCAAGGGGATAAGTGAATAACTATAAATGTCTGTAGAATTTTCAAATTATTAGACTTATTTTTTAAAGACTGCTTTATTATTGTTCTAGAGCCAGGGGTCTCCAACCTTGGCAACTTTAAGATTGTGGACTTCAACTTCCAGAATTCAACAGCCAGCTTTGTTAGCTTTGCTGGCTGTGGAATTCTGGGAGTTGAAGTCCACAAGTCTTAAAGTTGCCAAGGTTGGAGATCCCTGTAAATCTAGACAAGTTAACAAAATAAAGAAGCTTTTTAAAATAAATGCTTGCTCTGAAGAGGCCCAATGCTATTGTATCTTCTTTTAAATAATAGAGAATAATGTATACTTCCAGAAATTTTAATGAATTTTAACAGCTCTGTACAAGTATAGTCTGAAATGTAACCGTGTCCTGTTTAGTATTAGAGTTTAGTTACCTTGGAGTAGATCTATTTAAATAATTGGGAGGAGTTAGTGTGACTACATTTAAGAAAACTACATTTAAGAAAACGTATAATGTACATTTCTCCAATTCTTTGCTATTTCTATGGGTCAGGCACACATGCAGAGAAATACACAGCAAACAGTGTATATCATCTGTGCTGTTTGCTGTTTGGCAAATTGCTTGGAGGCAGAGGCCTTTTTTCCTTGTTTTCCTCCCCCAAAACTAAGGTGCGTCTTATACTTCGGTGCGTCTTCTGCTCCGAAAATTACGGTACTTTATCAAATGCTTTACTGAAGTCCAAGTAAATTATATCGACAGAATTCCTATGGTCCACTGATTTTATCACTTTGTCAAATAATGCGATAAGATTAGTCTGGCATGATCTGTATTTGACAAACCCATATTGGCTTTTGATTATTACTTTATTTGCTTCTAGGTGTTCGTTGATTCGTTGCTTGATTATCTTTTCCAGAATCTTCCCTGGTATTGAGGTCAGGCTGATAGGTCTGTAGTTTCCTGGATCTATTTATTTTTCCTTTTTTGAAGATGGGCACTTTTACAGTCCTCTGGCAGTTCCCCAGTGCTCCAGGATCTTTGAAAGATATAGTTCAGTGGTTCTGAGATCTCGTCTACCAGTTCCTTCAGAACCTTTGGGTGTAATCCATCCGGTCCTGGTGATTTGAACTCTTCTAGGGTAGACAGGTGTTCACTTACCATTTTCTTCCCTATTTTAACTTGTATTCCTAATCTGTTTTTTGTGGTGCTGTTTTTGATAGGTTGATTTTTCCCTTTGTGTAAAGACAGATGCAAAAAAATGAGTTAAGTAGCTCTACTTTCTCCCTGTTGCTTGTCACCTTCTTGCCACTTTCTCCCAGCATTAGACCAAATGTTTCCTTGACTTTTTTCTTGTTTTTAATGTGTTGGAAGAATTTTTTTTTTGTTATTTTGTGCTTTTGTCACAAGCCTTTGTTCATTGTGAGCCTTAGTTTTCCTCACTTTATCCTTAGGGGCTCGGGCTATTTGCTGATATTCTGTCTTAGTTATTTCCCCCTCTTTCCATTTTTTTTACTTGTCCTTTTTGTCTTTCAATTTGTCAGAGAGTTTTTTATGTGGCCATGCTGGTTTCTTTTGAGAGCTATTATTTTTCTTCTTCGTTGGTATTGTGCTAGACTGGGCTTTTATAATCTCACTTTTCAAAATTTCCCAAGCTTCTTGAGTTGTTTCCTCCTTGAGCATTCTCGTCCATGGAATCCTTCCCAAGCTTGCTCTAAGTTTATTGAAATTATCTCTCTTAAAGTCCAAGACTCTATTTGACTTTGTTCTACTGCTTGTGTTGTTCTACTGCTGTGTCCTACTGCTTGTCTGCTGCATTCTTTATCTCTTTCCCAGCTCTAAAATCTACGACTGTTTCAGAACAGTAGACTCCTTGCTCTGAGATATACTAATGTTCCTATTGATTGTAGTACTAATGGATGATAGATATGAAAGCAGAGATGGCGCAGCGGTTAGAGTGGGGTATTGCAAGCCACTTTAGCTGACTGTGATCCGCAGGTCAGCGGTTCAAATCTCACCGGCTCAAGGTTGACTCAGCCTTCCATCCTTCCGAGGTAGGTAAAATGAGGACCCAGATAGTTGGGGGCAATATAAATACACATTGCTTACTGGTGTAAACCGCTTAGAGAGTGCTTGCACTGTGAGGCGGTATATACCGTATTTTTCGGAATATAAGACGCACCGGAGTATAAGACGCACCTTAATTTTTGGGGAGTAAAACAAGAAAAAAACAATTCTGCCTCTGCCTACCAGCATCAGGATCAGCTACATCCTCACTTCCACTCAGATTTTGATAAGGAGCAGTACAGATCTTTTTATCCATTTAAAACAAACCCTATCACCATATGGGCATTTAACTGAAGTGGGTAGGGTGGCATTAAGGGCAAACTAACTTGCAAAAGAGCGATATGTCATTATTGATAAATTATAAATAAGGATAACAGCCCTATGCTAATTTGTTAAAATGGGCTCATTCAACAAAGTGAGGATTTATTCCTCAGGATTTACTTGCATGTTTCTAGAATGGAATTTTATCACTAGGTCCATCCATAATGAATGATTAAGTGGTTTCCTCTTTTGATTTCTTCTAAGTGCCATAGAGAATGGACAAGGATGAATAGGGGCAAGACCAGAGCAAAGCTTAACTTTTGAAATGGGGGGCTGGGAATTACCTGAGCTCCGATGATGGAATGGGATACACAAAGGGGAAATCAACTAGGGCAGCCAAGAACAGGCTGTCCTGAAGTAATAAAGGCAACATAAGTAGATCAGAGCTACAGGTGAGATCCCGGCGAGTCCGCTTCCTGCCAGGAAAGGAATGCGCATAGGTGATTCCTCCTCGGATGCATAAAAAAGCCCAACCAAAGCACACCCCTCCCCTCCCCCTCGCATTGTGCTGGCAGAGCAACTCACCCTTGTTCGCTCGCGCGGGAGAGTGTTTATCGCTCCGGCTTGGTTGCCATAAGAACGGTTTAGTGAAGGGTAGTTTCTAACAAGCCTCCTCTCAGATTTTTGGCATGCCTGGTCTTTCTTTTTCTTTTTCTTAGAAACGTGTTTAATCAATATAAAGAGGAAACAACTCATACAAAAAGGGAGACTCAAGCAATGGGATTCTGGTTTTCGATCCCGTCTGCAAAGAGGATCGAGGACTTTATAAAAATATCTCCTCTCTGCCCTTGGAAAAGCAGAGACGGGTCCCGTGGGAACCAGGAGGGAGGAAGAGGGTCTCTACCCTTCGTTGGCAAAGCTCCTCAGAAAAACCATCCTTGAGATTAATGTCTGATATTGTTTTCGGGATATTCAAGCGCTCTCCATCTGCTTTCCATCCTGGGCAGCACGTTTAGAAAAATAAGGGACAGGCTTATGAAGGCTAAGCCAGATTTACTTGTAACACAATTGCTTGGGGAGGCCTGGGGGGTCTTTCCCGCAGACGGGGTCCTTTGCTGGAAGAGACCAGCCAATGCCTCCCTTGTGGTGGAGGTCCCAGAATGGATGGGAGACAAACTCGAATGGGAATCGTTTTCAGCCGGGGTGGGTGGTGTTTATCTTTGCATGTGTCTAACGAAAGCCTGCACCAGCTGGAAGAGGGGCTTTCTGGCCCCAGCTTGGAGGAGGGTTTTCCCTGGGGAGAGGGCAGAAGGCCCCCAGCAGGCGAGGAAGGACCACGACGATGGAAATAGCGAGACAGGCTGGAGAGCAGCGTGCTCAGCTCTGAGCTGAGTTCCTGTTTCATGTGCTGTTTATCTCGCCGGTGCACCGCCACATTCCCTATTTTCAATTATCGTCTCGTTCCGCTTTTCCTGAAATAAAGTTCCCCGCACCACGCATTGTGTCCCAGACATATAATAAACTGTCCGAGCCTCCGCTCCGCACTTTTTTGATCGCGATGCCCTTCAGGCCAGCGGAGGATCCAAGCGGCTTCTCTTCCTGTGGGGCTGAGAGGGGACTCGGTTGTTTGGGCCCCCCATTTAACTCCAGTTAACCTCCGAAGGGTGGGGGCCAGCGGGTGGGTAGGGCTACATTCAGTGTATAAGACGCACCCAAGTTTTCACCCTCTTTTGGGGGGTAAAAATGTGCGTCTTATACTCCGAAAAATACAGTAAATGTCACAAACAAACAAACAAATAATTAAAAGCAGTAATAGGAAACCTATGAAACAAACACAACATTAAAAAGTTATGGTATTTTTGTAGTTACTTACCAAGCACATCTAAATTATATTAAAATAACAAAAATATATTTACAATCCCCGAGGCATGTCACAACTTTTGAGCACCAAAAGTTTCCAAACCCCTAATGTTTGGAAATTTAAAGTTGAAAAAATTGACACACTCTACTATGTCATTCATATTCATTGTCCAATATACATGTGAAACCAGTTATTATCCTTCAGTATTATTCTTTAATACATGCAGTGAGCCATGTGTTGTCAGGTTTTTTTGATAAAAATAAAACATTGATGACACATATAGTGTTACTAATATTTATGTTAGATGTTAATCAAATGAAAACATCAAGAGTAATTAGAGGTGGTCTTTATTTTTACAATATAGTTCTGTTTTTCAAATTCAATAAAGAACACAAACAATTGTCATGTATAGCAAAGAATAAAATACTGTATTAGGTATTTCTGCTTTCTAAAAACAATATTGCTTTTCAGCAGTTTACTTTTGAGATGTAAAATGGTAATTTGTCATAGACTAGCAACACAGTGTGATGTGAGCTTCTACGTAAATGGCTGTATGTATGGAGCATGCCCAGTTCTGTGAAAAGGTTTTAAATACTGCTCCCCCCCTGAAGAGAGGAAATGAACTTTGCACTTTCAAATGTTACATTTTGCACAGAGTTCCTAGAGATTCTTTTGTAAACATTGAATTTACATAGTAAAAGGGGTGGGGGGAAGAGCAGTGAAGTAAATTCAGAAATGCATGCACCAAAGGACAAAGCATACAGTCTGTCTAGGTATGCTGATTACATTAATGTGGTACTGTATCTCTTAGAATATACTTGGTCTTGATTTTTCTCCAAAATTAATAAAACATCTTTATATTTTGGTGGCATGGCAAATTTAGAATTTACTTACATTAGAAGACAGAGAAAGGTTGTTAAGCTGAAAAGAAAGATCTTGCGACAGAGAATGGATGTGCAAAGAACTGTGATTCTGCGGTGTTCAGTGTTCACATGTATGAGAAACAGTGCTGGGCTCTGCAGCTGCAGACAATAACTAAGCTGGCTGGCTAATGAAGGCCACGTGGATCAGGCTTCTGAAAAGAGCCAAAGGCGGACGGCTGAAGAATTCAGATATCTGTGTAAGCTATACGTTTCAATTTGCTGGCATATTTTGCATTGCAGGTGAGCTGAGAAAGGCACTGCTTGCATCTATTCTGTTTGAATTAGCAGGTTTTCATTCCTCTGACTGTATCGGAAAAGGGTGGGGATAGAATCAAAGATATATGTTGTTTATGTAGTTATTTGACATCATTACCTGCAGTTGATTATTACTTGACTTTCAGATATACTGAAATCCTTTCTATTTTTGCTGAATGGTTGAGACAGACCTGAGTCATTATTTTCTGAAGGAAAAGGGTATCATTTGAAGAGGTATTTTTCAATTAAGATACTATCTGCAGCTCATACTATCTGCAGTTACAATCCTTTTCAAGGATCATTCCTACCAACTTTGTATTTTTAATCTAGTTAGAGTAAAATTGCTTTGCTTCTAGTTTGCTGATATAAACCTATTCTTGAAACAGCTGCACATCCTTTAGTCTGCAGTGCACATTCATACTATTCCACAAAACCTATCTTTGCAAAGCAAAAATCATTTGCTGAGTAGAAGGAAGGACAAAAGAGTAACCATAATTCTGGACAATGAACATTGGTTTTCAAATTAAAACTGTTTCTATGCATTAATTTCTTATGGAGGCTAACTGCAATTACTGCCGTTAAAAAAAACAAGAGCAGGATTTTCTGAAAAAGAAACCTCACAGAAACATTCTGATTTTTTGAAACAAGATCATAATTGTATTTTTCAATCTCTGTTTTTATTTTGCTCAGGGTTCAGCGGACTCATATACCAGCCGTCCGTCTGATTCAGATGTGTCTCTTGAGGAGGACAGAGAAGCGGTGCGGAGAGAGGCTGAACGACAGGCCCAGACACAGCTGGAAAAAGCAAAAGTAAGAGGTGTGGGGGGATGATTCAGGGGAATGATTGTTCTAATAAAACAATTACCTGATTAATTTTTGGTGGCATCGTTCTTATCTGTATAAAAACGTACATCACAAAGTTGGTGTTACTGTATACAAACTATGTCTGCAAAGCAAAAAAATATTTACCAGTTACAAGTCTATTTAAACTGTATAGGACAAGCAGTTCTAGTTTCTAGTTTCTGTGCACCGTGGGAACCTTCATGTATATGTGCACTAGAGCCTTGATAATGCAGTGCAAATATCCAAAGGTTACCATACAAATAAATAGTACATATAACAAATTGCACAGTAATTGTGAATGATTGGTCTTTCATTACATCACAATATATATTTGAGAGGAGAGGATTGATTATTGCTTCTCACATGATGCAAATCACTGTCTCAAAGAAAACTATTCTCTGTTTTATTTCCTGTGGAAAGATTACAAAATAAGTAGTTTGCAAAATGTAACCAAAGTTCTCTTACAATACTTTACAAACTATTTGAATATTGCATGTTAGAAAAAAACTACTAAAAGGTTATTCATTATAGTAACATATTCTAGAGCACTCCGCAAAGCCAGAGCTGCAAATGCTGCAACAATGGTGTCCACACATGTCTGCCCAACATGTGGCAGAACATTTCGTGCCTGTATAGGCCTTACCAACCACCTGCGGACACATCGTGGACAGCCCACAACCTATTAAATGTCAAGGTCCTCTTCGAACACGATGGACGAACATCTAGATATAGACAGATATGATTTCCTTCTGAATGGTTCAGTACCATAGGGCTAGTGAACTTCTGATTCCTTCTGTTAAACAATGTCATTGATTAGGACTCGAAGGGTGCCTTTGTTGTTGTGGCACCTGCACTCTAGAATTAGATTCCCCTGATAATATGTGGTTCCTGCCGTGATAGTGTTCTGTAAAGCCTTAAAAATCTGTTCTCTCAGACCTTGGGATAAGGAGGTTTGGTCCCTGCTAGATTGTGTATAGATTGATCTGCCACAGAGTCTTATTTTTTATTTCTTTTATTTAATTATTGCATTGTATTTTTATTCTATTTGGTTTTATTGTACACCACCCAGAGACACCCAGAGTTGGACAGTGCCATGATAAAATGAATTAAATTAATATTTATAATATTTGTAGCATTTCATCCTGGGAATTCTGGATTGTATCTGTACAGCACCATGTGCACACTTTTTTTTAATAAAAGAGAAATTAATACATCATTTATTCTGTTATGATTACCTAATTTCTTAATTCCATGTTTCCATCCTTTTACTTCCCTTCTACATTACTAATCTCATTCTTACTGTTTTTGAAAAATAGCTATATTGTTCTGAATATTCTTTGAATTTTTCCTTATTGCTGTTTATCTTCAAAAACAACTAAGTTTTTATTTTAAAACTGATTCCCTAATCATAAGCTCTGAATTTTGATTAATTGCAGGCCAACCATTAAACTTAGATCCACCTGATTAATTTTTTTAAGAGCAAAGACAACATAGGCATTTAAAATTTATTTTATTGCTTTTTTTCTTTTGAAAAAGAAAAGAAGACAAAAATACAAAGATAGTTATAATGCCATACATAGAAAAACCAAGCATAAAAAGTGCTTAAAGAGAAAAAAAATACAACAAAAATATATAATACATCATAGCAATTAACAATAATTCTATATATAGTTATATAAAGTTATGTAAATATTAAATACATATTTATTAATTTCTATTACATTTGTATAACTATAATTGTTTTTAAAATTACATTTTGTATAAATTAGTTCCATATTTCATTATAAAATCTACAAACTAGTCAACCCTATAGAGATGGCAAGTGTAATCAGGTCTACAACACATTGAGTGATTAGGGCCATTCATTTATATGCTCAATGTTGCAATATCAGGTTTTTTAGCCATAACAAGGCCTTCGAGAATCCATTTATGTTATTTATGCTTGAGCACTGCTGGAGGAAAATTAAAAATGAAGCAAACCAGACATGGGTTAGAGGCGCAATTAAGGCCTACATTGTGATGGTAGAAGTGGCAAAACATCACTATTTCTCCAGTATGATTGCATCCGCAGAGTTTCAACTGACGGTCCTGTTCACATTCACCCAGTCACTCCTTGGGAAGGAGGACTCAAACAATCATTTACAGGGCTGTGCAGAGGAACTTGTTGAATACTTGATGGATAAAATTGTTTGGATCCATTCTCAGTTTGAGTCCATTGGAAATGCCTGTGGAATGGATTTGCCAGATTATCTGTGAACAGTTTGACTCTGTTAGACTTGAGGAAGTGGACAGGATCCTTGGAGCTGTTAAGACACCACCTTGCTTATTGGACCCCTCTCCCTCCTGGTTGGTGAAAGCCTCCAGGACAGTAACCTGTAGGTGGATCCAAGCAGTAATTAATGCATCTTTGTAGGAGGGAGTGTTTCCAGCACTATTCAAGGTATCCCTAGTTAGCATCATCCTCAAGAAATCATCATTGGACCCAAGCTCCTTGGACAACTTTTGTCCAGTGTCCCATCTCCCCTTTTGAGGATAGGTGGTAGAAAAAGTGGTTGCCTTGCAGCTCTAGAGGGTCTAGGATGAAACAGATTATTTGGACCTCTTTCAGTCGGGTTTCAGACAGAATTATGGGATGGAAACAGCATTGGTCATGCTTGTGGATAATCTCTGGGAAGAGTAGGATGAAGATACTGCATCCATTCTTGCTCTCTTTGATCTTCAGCAGCTTTTGATTGACCATGGTATGGCTACAGGGAATGGGAATGGGCAGCACAATATGGTGCTGGTTCAGCTTCTTTTTTTAAGACCAGGCCCAATCATTGTTAATAGGGATTAAGAGGTCCACTCTTTTGTGGGATGTCACAAGGCTTGGACTTTCTTCACTCCTTTTTAACATCTACATGAAACCACTGAGTGAGACCATCTGAAACCATGAGATGAGATATCAATATGCCAATGATAACACAGCTCTATATCTCCATCCTTGGTGATCCAAGCGATACTGTGACTGCCTTTTCTAAGTGCCTGGAAGCTGTAAGCATCTGGATGGCGGTCAGTAGGCATCGGCTGAAGTCAGGCAAGACTGAGTGGCTCTGGCTACAGGGGATCTCTGGATTAAGCAGTTTATTAATATTAACTCTGTATGGGATTGCACTCCCCAGACAAATCCTGTGTGCAGTTTGGGAATTCTCCTGGACCAATGACTCTTGCTCAAAGAGAAGGTTGTAGTTGTGTCTAGGAGGGTCTTTGTGCAACTTCGCACTGTAACCCAGTTGCCTCTTACCTGGATCCTGAGGCTCTGTGCATGATCACTCATGCCTTAGTCATCTCTTGGCTGGATTACTGCAATGCTTTCTACATGGGCTACCCTTGAAGAGTAGCCCATGTAGAAAGCATTGCAGTAATCCAGCCAAGAGATGACTAGGGCATGAGTGATCATGCACAGAGCCTCAGGATCCAGGTAAGAGGCAACTGGGTTACAATGCCAAGTTGCACAAAGACCCTCCTGGTGCAGAATGCTCACAGTCTTCGGAGCTCCTAGGGCTGTACATATAATGCATGAGCTGCATTAGTTGGCAGTTGCTTCCAGATCCAATTCAGTGTTGGTCGATACTTTTAAAACCCTACATGGCATGGTGTACAGAGTATTTGAGCAGCCATCTGTTCCCAACGGGACAAGCCAGCCCAGCTTGTTCCAGAGAAACAGGCCTATTACGGATCCTATCTGTTAAGGTATTGAATGAGGCAGGATCAAGGAGAAGAGCCTTTTCTGCTGTGATCCCATCCCTGTGGAACATTTTTTCATTGGAAGTGAGAAAGGCCTCCTCCCTCTTGGCCTTCAGAAAGGTATTAAAAGCTGACGTTGCCAGTTGACCTGAGGCCCTGAGGGGTTTTCACTGGAAGTGATTAACAGAGTAACAAGATCTCATCCCTGTCCCAGCCATCTCTTGGCTCTTTTAGCACAGTTCTTAATAATATTTTAATGTTGGTTCATTTTAATTTTTAAATTATTTTTCAATTGTAAGCCGCCCAGAGTCACTTTATAGGGGAGATGGGTGGCATAGAAATTTAATACTTACATACATATGTATATGTCACGCAGTGATTTTTATTGCCTGTTATATGTATATGCAGGGAGATGCATCCCTATTCATTATAATGGTTTATTCCTGAGCACGTGATTGATATGTTCCTGTACGCATGTGTACATTCCATTCTTTCCTTCTGTTCCTGGCTTCCATTGAAGCAAGACCTATTTTTATATCAGAGATGTAGATAATGAGGATTTATTATTTTGTACCGAAATAAACATTTTTACTTAGACTCTTAAACTGCGGTTTCTTTTCTAATGTCTGATGTCTGGGAAAAGATCAAACTTCTCCTTTGTGAGATTAATTATCGCCTCTGTCAGTAAATGCATACATACATACATAAAATGTTGTTAAGTTGACAAATTCCATATACTTGATATATAGTTTAGGATAATATTACCCTCTGAACATTTTAACTTTTGTCGCACATTCATTATGTAGCCCATCACTTTCTCCCAAAACTTTTGTTAAGTATAGGATATTGTTTTAAAGAAGTATTATTTTTGTAATATCTTCAACAAAATTCTATCTTAGGCAATCCTTTTTCTACAAATGTAATGGAGCTCAATAAATTCTGAATATTTTTATTTATAAGTCATAATTTGAGGTCTATTGGTCCTCCTTAATTGCACAACATGTGGACAGACTTCACCATAGTTTCAATTGGGAAACTGTGAGCATCCTAGACCAAGTTGTTGACCTAGACCAAGGTGTTGATGGTTACCTTTAAAGCCCTACATGGCTTAGGACCAGTTTACCTCCGAGACCGCCTTCTCCAACATACCTCCCTAAGACCGATTAGAGCCCACAGAGTTGGTCTGCTGGTGGTCCCATCAGCCAAACAATGTCGGCTGGCGGGCCCACGAACAAGGGCCTGCTCTGTGGCGGCACTGGCTCTCTGGAATACACTACCTCCCGAGATCCGCATAATTCCCACCCTGCCAGTCTTCAGAAAAGCATTAAAAACATGGCTTTGTTGACAGGCCTAGGACCAATGATTTTAATACAACACCGATTATTCTTGGCCCCATGAGTGAATTATGGGGTTTTTTAATTGTGGCTTTTTAAAATGCTTTAAAATGTTTTAATTGTTTATATTGTTTTAATTTTGCTCTTAAATCTTTTAACAGTTTTGTAGATTTTGTATTCAATATGCTGTGAGCCGCCCAGAGTCCCATTGGGAGTTGGGCGGCATACAAATCTATTAAGTAAACAAATAAATAAATAAAATAAAATAAGCTAAAGTTAAAAAAAAAAACACATTGGACAATTCCGGGAAGCCTGGACTCAGACAAATCAGGTGCATAGAGATAAATAACATCTACATACCATTCAAAAGAGACAATCAAAAAGCTGAAAGACCATAGGACCTTCTTCCCAGCAATTATCCAGATAAGCAGAGATTAATGCCAAAATTAATACCATTAATACTACAATAATCAAGAAGTAAACAATATCCCAATCAAAGAAATACTAATGCAGGTTAAAAAAAAGTTAACAGAAAATAACAGCCCAATCAAGAAACCATCAAAACAACTCCCATCCATATTGACAAGGGAACTCACATAGAGACTTTCTAACACTGATTATATCACCTAGTTGGGTAATGAAACTTCTGCAAGAAAACAATCAAGCTCAGAGAGCATCATGACCCCACAATTCAATCCTGAGCTACAAATATTCTCTATTGGTATTGACTAGGCAATATAGGAACTTCAAATTCTTTATCCCGCTCATTTCTTAGCATCTCTATATCAAATTAATTTATTGATAACAAATACCTATAAAAACTAATAGGTTTTATAGTTTTAAAGAATTTAACAAATTGTTCTAATATCTCAGAAACTGAAAATGCTGTTGCTTCAAACAATGTTGCTGACAAATGTTGTAACTATATTGCCATTGAGTTACATCTGATAGAAGATATTTATTCTTAACATAGCACATCTTAAAAATTCATCTTTATTATCTGTTAATTAGTCTAAAGTCAATATACCTTTCATCCAATTTTCCATATCACCATTTTTTTCATAATTTTTAAAGTTGAATTTCAGATTTTTTAAATTAGCCATTACATCCCAACTTTCTAATTGACACAGTTCTCAGAAACAGGAAAGTTATATTGTTTAGTCTGTAATACTTTTCACCCAGCCAAAGATGCACAAATCAGAAAAGTTTTACTTTACAATAATTTCAAATTACAAGTTTTAATTTATAATATTTGCAAATGTGTTAGCCACCCAGAGTCCTTTGGGAGTTGAGCGGCATACAAATGCAATAATAAATAAAAAATAAATAAAAAATAAATAAAAAATAAATAAATAAATAAATAAATAAATAAAATATTTCATATTTGACTATAGGTAAGGACAATAATAATGTTCCAGATTTGGAGGCAGTAAACCCAATGTTGGCTACAAAAAATTATTTAAAGAAGAGTTATGTTGGCAATATACTGAAGGAACTAGTGATTAGGCCTAGAATTAAAAAACAATATTGTATTCTATGAATTTTGTATAATTTATTCCATATCTGGAATAAAATGCTACAGTGGAGATTGTCTACCAACTTCATTTTCTGCCCCCCACCTTTTTTTTTTTGTCGGGGAAGGGGAAGAAAACATATTGTAGTACTTCTTTTGATTTGAATTCTGTTTTTCCGTTTGAAATGCCCTTGGATTGCTTGATGTATACCATTTGCTGTAAAGAGAAGGAAAGAAAAGCAAATGGTACAATTATTGACTCAGATCGCAATGGCTTTTAGTACTGTTCATAATGATGTCTTTATAAAATGTTTCATTGACGTGGGATTAGATGGTACCCTGCTGCAATACTTCAGTCCTTTATGAGTAAGTAATCATAAAACATCGTCATTTGTATATGGGGTTCATTTCCTGTTCAGCTGTTTAGATAGCTTTCCCGGGGGGAGAATATCGCTAGTTTATGGATGAAAGTGAACTCTTCTCAACTAATAGCCAGGAAGCTATAGAATTCGTAAACCAGTGAGTCCAAATATAAATGAGTAATATATAAGCTTCTTTGGAAATGGTAAATACTCCATATTCTGAATCTGGTTTATATCATCAAGTGATGAGATTTGCAATTTGCAATTGTTTTTGAACTCTGCTAAATATCCAGTTGACTGCAACTAAATTGTCTTGCCCTAGTTTTAGAAGTATGTTTCTTTTATCTCTGACTGACTAAATATACATTTGGTCATGCTTTAAACATAGCCTTAGCTACATTAAATTTGGCATATTACAATGTCTGTATGTGAGATCATCCTTAAAATATCACTGAAAACTTTAGAAAGTTAAAATGAATATTAGAATACTTAGGCTAGAATACTTAGGTACTTGAAGTTATTTAGTTATGAATTCTGTTCTTTCTTTTTATTCTGTTTTGCTTGTTTCTGCAAACAAATTATTGTGTGGATTCTTCTTATCCAGAAGCCTTAAACCAGCACTTCCCAAATGTCTCTGTTATGATTGGGTATTGAGTTCTTGTGTTGTTTATTCTAAGAAAAACTACTTTTATCCAGTTTGGAAAACACTGCTCTAAACAATTTAGAGCTGGTGGAGGTCCACTATCTACCAGTCAAGGGATAAGAACCTAACACATGTGAAGAAGCTCTGGTACAGTGAAGACTTAAGACTTGATTGTGGATTAAGCAATTGTGAGCTGCGCAGGTCCTGATGCAACATAGCAGTCCCAAACCATAATTATAGCAGTCCCAAACCATAATCTTGATGCAACATAGCAGTCCCAAATGCTTTACAATTGGATTGGGCTCTTTTGGTGAACTGCTATCTTTGATTTTTGCCAAACATGTCTTCAAACATGCCTTGTCTGTCCAGAGTACATTGTTTCAGAAGTCTGGGTCTTTGCCTTGGTGTTCATGAACGAACTTTAATTTTGTCCTGATGTTTTTTTGAATAACAAACCTTTACTCTTGGCACAACTCCCTCATAGATCTACCATATTTTTTGGAGTATAAGATGCACCAGAATATAAGACGCACCTTAGTTTTCAGGAAGGAAAACAAGGAAAAAAGGCCTCTGCCTCCAAGCAATTTGCCAAACAGCAAACAGCACAGATGATATATACTGTTTGCTGTGCATTTCTGTGCATGTGTGCCTGACCCATAGAAATAGCAAAGAATTGGAGAAATGTACATTATGCCAGAAAGTTTTCTTAAATGTAGTCACACTAACTCCTCCCAATTATTTAAATAGATCTACTCCAAGGTAATTAAACTCAAATACTAAACAGGACACTGTTACATTTCAGACTATACTTGTACAGAGCTGTTAAAATTACCGTATTTTTCGGAGTATAAGATGCACCAGAATATAAGACGTACCTTAGTTTTGGGGGAGGAAAACAAGGAAAAAAATGTTTTCTATGCAAAGCCCATTAAAAGTCTTCTACTTACAGTGGGCAGAAGTAAAACAAGCCCAAAAGTGATAAGCAAAAGGAATTTCAGCAGGTATATCCTGCTTATCATCTGTCATCCTACATAAAAATCATTCAAACAAGCAAAAGATTTATTTAGGATATCTTTTTCAATAAATTATGCCCAGAGATAACAAGTATGACAGGGACCTTGACAGACAAAGAAAGGAGAACTTTCCTATAGTACTTTTTTTTCCACTAAAAGGAACTTCATTCTGATTAAAACTGCCATAAACATGCTGCTATTTAGATATTTAGTTGTCTAGATCTTAAAATTATCAGACACTGCAGTGACTGCTAAAAGAAAATACTGTAAGTAGATTTGCAAATGTTGGAGAGAAGAGTTATAAACATCCATACTATGTTTTCTTCTTAAAAAAAGGGAAATACTTCTGAGGAATATTTCTGCTTCTTTCCAGTACACTAAAGCAGATATAGGAATAATAAGAATCAATAAATAAGATTGAGAAGTAGTACTCTGCTATTTAAAAGAAGATAGAAAAGCACTGGGCCTCTTCAGATCAAGCATTTATTTTAAAAAGCTTCTTCATTTTGTTGTCTAGAACAATAATAAAGCAGTCTTTAAAAAATAAGTCTAATAATTTGAACATTCTACAGACATTTATAGTTATTCACTTACCTCTTTGCCTCCAGTTCAGCAGAAAATAAAAATCTGCGTGTCTCTCCCAGCTATTTGCCTCTTTGCAGTTTCAGTTTCATTTTAGCACGTGGCAAATCAGCTGGGCATCGGGAAGCTGCTTAGGACTTGCTTGTTTTAACAGGCTCTTCCCTGTTTGCTGTAAACAGGTAAATTGCTGGAACAGAGGCCAAAGGGTGGGGGTGGGTGGGTGGGTGGGTCTACATTCGGTGTATAAGACGCCCCCAAGTTTTCACCCTCTTTTGGGGGGTAAAAAGGTGCGTCTTATACTCCGAAAAGTACGGTAATTTGTGTCGCTTTCTCTTAATGGTAGACTTGTGTACTTTGTCATACATAATGGTGAGAGCTACCTTAAGTTATGTTATGAGATTATGGGGTTTGTAGAAACTTCATTTTGCATCTAAGCAACTTTGCAGTTTTTTGAAGTCACTTATGGATGATCATCTGGACAGTGGAATGATTGTTGTCAAATTGTTGGGTGATTTTTAAAAAATCGTTCCAAGACTCATAGGCATCTATAACTTTCTGAAGGCCTCAGAGAGTTCTTTTCATCTAGATGTAGTAACGCCACACATTTCAACAACAAAGAGCAAATAAAACTAAACGTCCCAGTTTTGAATTTAAAAGGTTCCTCTCAGATTTTCTCTCACAATGTTCTAACCATTTGCATCTGATCTGGTGCCCTTGATTCTAATTTTAGAATTTTGAGGTAAAAGTAGCCCTCAACCTATGACTGAAACGGAACTCCAGAGCTTTTGCACAAACCATTTTAGGGAAGCAGAATGGATAGCTTTGGTGTGATGAGAAGCAGGGCCAAGGTCTGCATGGAGATAGGATGAGGGAATGAAAGAGATCGGGGGATTTGCAGGATCTTGGAGGTTGCTCATTAGGGCCAATGACTGTAGGGGCACTGCAGCAGCTGTAATTTTGGGACTGAGTCATAAATAACATTATGGCAGTCTGCTGTAACTTTGAATGGCCACTAAGTGACAGGTTTCAAGTTAAGGACTACCTATAATGATAAATATAGTGGTATATTTATTTTTTCCATACATAAAATTTACATTTTTAAAAATTTAAATTACACAAGGAACTACAAAAATGTAAATGGTACATGGTATTTGTTATAATATATCCCTTTTATTAGTATTGTTGAAATGAAAATCAGATGTCTCTGTTGAAATAAGTCTCTATGATGAAAAGTCAAACATTTCAATGGAGCGTACTTTTTCACACAGCTGTATAGTCTTTGGTGACACACAATGGCATTGAATAAAAAAACCTCTGGACATTTAAATCTTTAACATGACCGACCTACTTTTGATAGGGTTTATTTATTATTTTATAAAAATGTGTAATCTCTTCCTCTACTGATGGACTCTAGACACTGAATAATATAAGAAAAAACCCCATAGAATATAAACAGCTAAAATTAATACAATTTTTTTCTAATACCATCCTATGGTTGGCCCCTCCATCGTCTTGGGCCAAATTGTCTTCTATATGTCTTCTAAATGCCCACGAAGATAGGCCTTTTCTGTGATAGATTCTCTTTGTGGGCATTTAGAAGGCAAACAGTCTTAGTTCATCGTGCCTCTGACCCAGAGGGGCCAACAATCAAAATTTGAATTATTTTAAAATAAATTCTTCTAATGCTGTTTTTAGAAGTAAATATTTCTCTGTATTAAGATGCTTGTAATTGTGAATCATCATGGGAGCCATTTTTGAAGGCAGAATATATAAACAATTTTATAAAGAAAAAATATTTCTTAAATGGACTGATCTATTAATTTCTTTCAATGTGTCTAAATCAACTTGAATCCTTGTAGTTCTCCATTTTCTAAAAAACTACATTATGCTACTGACTTATTTATTATAGCATGTTTTATTAATATGCTATTAATACAAAAAAGAGTTGTCCATAAAAGGATTCAAATTGAATTTGCAGGATTTACAGGAAAACCGAGTGGGTAATAGCACTCATTGCTAAATTAATGCATCTTTTACTGATGAGTAAATCTATGTGAATTTTGCTAAGGAATTTGGCTTAGTGATACTGAGTTGGATGCACGGCTAACTCTTATATAATATTTATGACCTCTGACAAAGCTACCAGCAAAACAAGACTACTTAAAACTGTTATTTGCATGCATCAGAACAATGTTCTCCCTTCAGCTGATTGAGGAGCAAATTCCACATCTGATATTGTACTGACTGTGAGACAACTTGTAAACAAGAGAAGTAGGAGAGCACTGACATTATCAAGCTGCTGTTTCAGTACTAGAAAATTTTAATGGTGTAACTTACTTGTCTGTTAATAAAACAATACTGACTGCAGGAAAATATTTTAACTAGATGTTGAAACTGTATAGAAAGATAATTATATGTGAAAATTGCAAATATTCTTTAAACTTATAGATAAGATTTATTTTTACCTACCATCTTTGGAAAGAAAAAAAACGGGCAAATTCTTCAAAAGGGATACAATGCAAAGGAAAGAATACAAATGACCCATGTTTAAATTGTTAAAGTGGTTGTTCCTTTTCTAGATCCAATAGTTGCTTGTAATTCACTTCCCATTTCAATATGGGAGGAGCTTACAACCTTTGTTAGCCAGGAAAAGATGTGACTGCTTTAACATTTTAAAGAGAAGTGCTTTGATTATTATCACACATAGTACAATATTGCAGCCTTACTGAAAATGGTATCTTCAAGCTGCCATTGGTTAAATCATTTCTCTGGATTTTGTTCTTTCTCTTGCTTTCATTACTATTTTTTTACTTTTTCAGTTGTAAACATTCTTCAACTTCAACTTGAATTCTGTTGTGGGTTTTTCCCCCCAACATATGAATTGTTTCTTCTAGGTTGTTTTTTAAACTTCCCACTCTAGGTTTTTTTTTGTCTACTCCTTAGAGATACAGTCTCTCAGAATCAGAAATGTCAACTGATGTTTTTAACATTGTGCAAAACAGAATATAATCAATACAGTTAACAATTTTGTTCATAAATATGGATAAATATTGATATAAATGAACTGAGAAGCAACAGTAAGACAACGGGGCTATTTATTTAAAACAATTAAAGGGGAAAAAACATAGTCAGTGACCTACATTGAGAATACACTGCTATTGGATTATAAATGCTGGTGGATTTGGAGAGTTGTATGCAAATAGAAAACTAGTTATATATAAGCAGTCAAACTTCTTTAACATCTAACTACAATATTATATAGTGTTCTGAAACCTGAATTTGATAAGAAAATATTATATAGGAAAGAATTCTGCCTTACTACAGTATATTTTGATGTTTCATATCTTTTTTCCTTTGTATCCTTTTTAAAGTTAATACATCTCAGAAAATTGGCAACAGAAAAACAGAATGAAGGGCCAGGTTTATACAGCCATTAGCTATTTTCCATTCAGGAGATGGAAAAAAAGTTATTTTTTTAAATTTGAACAAAATGGCTTAGACATATTTCTGACAAACAACATAAGAAAAATATTTAGTTAATTATTTGAGGACATTTTCACTTTTTTAAAAGGCAGAATAACGATACATGTCACTTTGTGTTTTCTGATTTGGGTATTAATATAATTCATAGAAATCTTGTTGATTGTGCCAACAATTACAGCAGCTAGCAAATTAAGAAAGTTATGATTATAGTATATTGAAAGGGTATGAATAAGGTTCTAGTATTTTCAATATTAAGCAAAAATCAAGGATAGGGGAGCATAACCACAAATTGACAGGAGGGTAGTTCAAAACTTGATATATTAGAAAGTATTATTTCACAGGAAAACTAGTGGAAGCTCAAAGCCAATTTCCATTGGAGCTAGTGGGTTAGTCATCTGTAACTGAGTTTAAATAAGCTTGGGATAAATACATGCACATAATCTGAAAACAACAACAACTACTACTACTGTTGTTGTTATTGTTATTGTTGTTGTTGTTATTATTCATAATAAATAAATTAAGAAGAAAACAAACAAACACTCAAAGGGCAGAGTCAATGGATCACTGGGTCTTTTTCTGCCATCAGTATTTTATGTTTCTATATTATACTGGGAATATAATTTTACTTTTTCTATGCATAGCTTACTGCATTTGCTTAAAATAGAAAAAAGAAAATGTGTGTCTAAGAAAAAGTGTTCCTCAGCAATTTATATTTTAGGAAAAATCTTTCTTCCCTCTTTTTTACCAAATATTATTCAGATATTTCAGTTATTGAGAAATTTCAGCTCTGGACATTAAACATCACAGTTATGTGACATCATTGAAGAAAACTGTAAAGCAAAACAAACCAACATAATGATGATGATGATGATGATAATGATGATGATTACAACCAAAACAACACTCAGGGATATGCAACTCTTTTAAACTCCACCTCTTGCCACCACATGCTTTTGAAGGAGCAGGACAGTCCATTTTTAGTTAAATGAAATCAGCTTTTCATTAATTGGAAACTGGGATGCAATAAAATAAAGGTATGCTTCTGCCATATTTATTTCCAAGAGTGTTTCTGGGCCTATATTTAAGCATGATAGGACTTCCGGTTCCGGTCTCGTCGGCGTCGCCGGCGCTCCTCGCAGGGCGTCCTTCTAACTTTCTGTAAAAGCCGCCAGATCAGCTGTCTGGCGGCTTGAAAATCTCTCCCCGGGCGAAGGGGAGAGATGAGAGCGTGACAGGTGGGGTAGAGCCCCCCTAGTGCCCTAAAAGTCAACTTAGGGCGCGTAGGGTGAGGGCTCCCCACGTAGCCTGTCTGCAGCTCCGGGAAGCTGGAAGCCTCCACTAGAAAGCGGAGCAAGATGCCGCGGCCACCGCGGCTGTTTTAAAGAGGTACAACTATTTTAAAAATACAGAGAGCAGCCAGAGAAAGACAGGAGTCCTGGAGGTACTAGCTTGTTCTTTAACTCCATTCCTGGGTTTTCATGATGGAAGAAACAAAGTAACTTAATAAGGAGTGGCAACAAGATGGTGATTGGAAACGTTGGTGTAGAAGAGAAAGTTATTTTGGCTTTGTTACCAGCCCTTTCCTCTGGAAACCTTTGATCTGAAGAATGAATTTTTTTTCCTTTTTCCTTTTTTTATGAATTAATCTATAGTTTTATAAAAGATAAAATTTAAATGGTTTTGGACTTGGAAAGGAATTATTTTTTAAAGTAAAGATCTGGGTTTCTTTTTCCTCTCTTCTTTGTCTTTTTTTTGAAAACATTGAAATGGCTTCTAAACTTGAAAAGACTGTAGTGAATAAAAGAACTGAGTACTCTTTCGATCATATTGTAAAGAAGCAATCTATGCCTGATTTAACATCATCAAAGTCTTTAACACCTGAGACTATTTTTAATACTTTAAAAGCAATGAAAAATGAGTTAATTTTAGAATTTAATTCAAAACTTGCTGAAATAGAAAAAAAATGCAGGCTGCTATGGAGAAGATGAATTTACAATTGAGAGCGGATGTGGTGAAAGTTTGCAAAGGATTAGCAGCAAATATGGAGATTTTGGAGAAGGATTTGGAAAAAAATAAGCAAAATTTAACAATTTCAGAGGGATACATAACCAAGGTTCAAAATGATATATCAAAATTGGAAAAAGAAGCGATGATGTCCCAATTTCAAGAGATGAAATTCGCTATAAGAATCAGGGGCTTGAAAGAAAAAAAATTTGAAAATTTGAAAGAAAGAATGACAGAGGCACTGGAGCAGGTGTCTGGACTGTCTAAAGATGAATTGGCTACACAAATCGATAAAATTTATAGAGTTAATTCTTGGTATGCAAAACAAAACCACTTGCCAAGGGACATTGTAATATATTTCACTACCAGAGCTTTGCGGAACAGAATCATACAGGCGACTTTTAATAATAATCTTCAGGCAAATGGTCAAGGATATGGAAAGAAATTCCTGCCAAGATGCTTAAAGATAGAAGAGAATATTCCTTTCTGATCCAGGAATTAAAAATACAAAATTTACAATACAAATGGAATGTACCAACAGGAGTAACCGTAAAATTCTTGGGAAAAAGATATGGACTAAATACAGTAAAGAAAGCTACAGAATTTTACATCAATGTTTTAAAGGCTGATATCTCTAAAATCTCAGTAAAAAAAGGCATGGAAATAAGGGAGGAGGAGAAGGGAAATCCAGATATACATGATCAAGAGGAAATAATTCCAAAGATTCCAAAAGAGTGGCAGAACCAAACAGATTTAATTTAATTTAATTTAATTTAATAGACGTTCTTATAGGCCGCCCAATCCCGTGGGACTCAGGGCGGCGTACAACAGAATAAGAAGCGTACAATAAAAACAATTATCATAATTTAAAATTAAAAGGCATAGTTAAAACAATTATAAAAACAACATTCAAGGGGGGAATCTGATCTTCCTATTCACCCCGCCTGCCGGAAGAGCCAAGTTTTTATGGCTTTACGGAAGGCCAGCAGGGTGGGGATAGTCCGGATCTCTGGTGGGAGTTGGTTCCAGAGGGACGGGGCTCCCACAGAGAAGGCCCTCCCCCGTGGCCCCGCCAACCGACATTGTTTGGCCGATGGGACCCGGAGGAGGCCCTCTCTATGGGACCTAACCGGTCGTAGGGAGGTATGTGGTAGGATGCGGTCCCGAAGGTAACCTGGCCCTGAGCCATGTAGGGCTTTAAAGGTAACGACCAACACCTTAAATTGCGACCGGAGACTAATTGGCAGCCAATGCAGCTGGCGAAGAATAGGTGTTACGTGGGTGTATCTCGGTACACCCACTACAGCTCGCGCAGCTGCATTCTGTACCAGTTGGAGTCTCCGGATGCTCTTTGAGGGTAGCCCCATGTAGAGCGCGTTACAGTAGTCTAGCCGTGAGGTGACAAGGGCATGAGTGACTGTGAGCAAAGCCTCCCTCTCCAAGTAAGGTCGCAATTGGTGCACAAGACGAATCTGTGCAAAGGTCCCCCTAGCCACAGCTGAAAGATGTTGCTCCAATTTTAGCTGTGGATCTAGGAGGACACCCAAATTGCGGACCTGTTCCGAGGGAGTCAATTTTTCTCCCCCGAGAACCAGGGAGGGACAGTCGACATAATCCTTGGGAGGCAAAATCCAGAGCCACTCAGTCTTGTCTGGGTTGAGCCTGAGTCTGTTCACTCCCATCCAGACCCTCACATCGTCCAGGCAGCGGCACATTACATCAACTGCTTCACTGAACTGACACGGGGTGGAGATGTACAACTGGGTATCGTCAGCATACTGCTGATACCTCACCCCGTGTCGTCGGATGATCTCCCCCAGCGGTTTCATGTAAATGTTAAACAGGATGGGCGAGAGGACCGAACCCTGTGGCACCCCGCAAACCAGGGGCCTAGGGGCCGACCTCTGCCCTCCTGTCAACACCGACTGCGTCCTGTCAGAGAGGTAGGAGGAGAACCACCGTAAAACAGTGCCTCCCACTCCCACCTCCCCAAGACGACGCAGAAGGATACCATGGTCGATGGTATCGAAAGCCGCTGAGAGGTCAAGTAACACCAGGATGGAGGAATGACCCCCATCCCGTGCTCGCCAGAGATCATCCATCAGTGCGACCAAAGCAGTCTCCGTACTGTAGCCGCGCCTGAAACCCGATTGAAAGGGATCCAGATAATCAGTATCCTCCAATAGCCGCAGGAGTTGGAGCGACACCACTTTCTCTACAACTTTACCCAAGAAGGGTAAGTTGGAGACTGGACGGAAGTTCTTTAAATCCGCTGGGTCCAGGGAAGGCTTCTTGAGGAGGGGCCTCACCACCGCAGCTTTTAAGGGCTGCGGGACGGACCCCTCTCTCAAAGATGCGATCACAACAGCCTGGAGCCAGCCGCGTGTCACCTCCCTGCTGGCCGAAACCAGCCAGGAGGGACACGGGTCCAATAAACAAGTGGAGGCGCTCATCGCTCCTATGGCCTTGTCCACATCCTCAGGAGTGATAGGCTCAAACTCCTCCCAAATAACAGGACTAAGACTCGCCCCTGTCATCTCGGCCTGCCCTGTCCAAATGGAGTCCAGGTCTGTCCGAATCTGAGTGATTTTATCCGCCAGGAACTGGGAAAATTCCTCAGCTCTACCCTGCAAGGGTTCTTCGCCCCCCCCCCCTTTGCGAGGAGGGAGCGCGTCACCCTAAACAGGGCGGCTGGGCGGGAGTCGGCGGACGCAATAAGGGCGGAAAAATGCGCACATTTTGCCGCCCGTATCGCCACTAAGTAAGACTTCATGCAAGTTCTTAAAAGTGTCCGGTCAGACTCAGCTTTACTGGCTCTCCATCGTCGCTCTAGGCGTCTCTTTAGGCGCTTCATCTCCCGGAGCTCCTCAGTAAACCAAGGAGCCCTCCGGGATCCGCTGCCACGGAGAGGCCGCAAAGGCGCAATCCGATCTAAAGCCCCTGTTGCCGCCTGATTCCAGGCAGTCACTAGAGCCTCAGATGAATCGTGTACCAGGGAGTCCGGTATTTCCCCAAGTTCCCTCTGAAATCCTTCGGATTCCATTAGGCGCCTGGGGCGGAACCACTTAATCGGTCCCGCCTCCTTGCGGTGGAGGAGTGGCGCCATGAAATCCAACCTCAGAAGGAAATGATCTGACCACGACAAGGGTACTGTGACTAAACCCCTCAGCCTCAGATCATCTCTCCACTGCCCCGAGAGAAACACAAGGTCAAGCGTGTGACCTCCCTCATGAGTCGGACCCTGAACTACTTGGGTCAGGTCCATGGTTGTCATGGAAGCCATGAACTCCTGGACTGCCTCTGAGGTTTCACCGGGCGATGGCAGGTTGAAGTCCCCCAGCACCATCAACCTGGGGAACTCAATCGCCAGCCCTGCTACCGCCTCGAGCAGAACAGGCAGGGCCTTTGCAACGCAGCTAGGAGGCAAGTACGTTAGCAGAAGGCCCACCTGAACCCCTAAGTCCAGCTTCAGAAGGAGCGTCTCACACCCAACAATCTCCGGGGCAGGGCTCCTTCGAGGATTTAGGTTCTGGCGAGCTATAATTGCCACTCCTCCACCCCTTCCCTGGGGTCGCGGCTGATGCTGAACTGAGAACCCGTCCGGGCACATCTCGGAGAGGGGAACCCCCCCCTCCTGGCCTAGCCAGGTCTCAGTAATACATGCCAAGTCCGCCCCCTCTTCCAGGATTAAATCCCGTACAAGGGGGGCCTTGTTAGTAATCGACCTGGCATTCAACAGCAGCAGCTTGAGCCCAGGGCCCTGACATCCCTGGTTACCAGGTACTCGGGCTGAGCTAGATGGAACCAAACCAGAGGGGCCAGAACAAGGAATCGCTTGAAGATAGCGAATTCTCGTTCCCCGAGAGCGGCCTACCCCCCTGCTCCCGCCATACCTACCTCTCCCTGTTATGACCTTAATACTCCCGTCCCCCCTCACACCAGAGATCCCCTCCTCTCCCCCACTGGTCCCCCTCTCTCCCAGCAGGCCATGCATCCCAGTCATACTGAGCCTGGGGGAGGACTGGAACCCCCCTCCGCTTCTGTTTACACACTCAGCAGAGGGGGGTAGAGACCCAATCCCCAGCTCACTCATTCAGCCACTAACAGCCACCCAGTCTCTATCAACCAATCATAACACATTCATAACCCAGACCATTAATAAAAATCACAATACTTCCGGGGGTTAAAATCAATAGAAACAATAGGAGGCAGATGCAGGCAACCTCCAAACCCGATATAGCTTAGTTCTTAATATTGCCTTAATCTCAGTCTTTTTGCTTTCTGTGTATCCAAGATCTATTGCCTCTGCTGCAGCAATAACAATGTCCAACAGCTGCCCCCGTGATGATAGTGGGGGGACTGAGTCCCGTTTAGCACTAAGGGGGATCGCTTGGAAGCCAGGCCCATTCCCTCGCCTAGAAGACTGTTGCCCCAGGATTGGTCGCCGCCAATCCTGCAGGTTATAACGGGAGAGTTGGAGATCTAAAATCCAAACGCCGTTTGTTGTTAGTCTGAGGTTCTGGCGGCCCGCCTGGAAACCAGGCTGATCCAGTCTCTGGGGAGTTCTTTCCGAAGGGCCTCTCGTCGCCAAGATGACACGCAGCGACATCGAGATGGCCGTCCAAGGAGCCAATCTTGTCAGACTCATCTGCAGAAAGTCCCAGCCCTAGCTCTTGTCTTTAAAAGAGCTGTTAAAAGAGCCGGAGTCCACCTTGCCACGTAGCTCTTCCAATTTCCACCAGGCACAGTTTAAACAGTCCGTCCTGAGCGTGCTATCCCAATATCCCGGCTCCTTTATTAACAGATATTCTCCAGAGAAGCTGATATCAATTTGTCCCTTCAGTAAAGATCGTAACTTGCTTTGTCCCTTCAGCAAAGATCGTAAATCTTTCAGCAAAGATCGTAACTTGCTTTGTCCCTTCAGCAAAGATCGTAAATTGCTTTTATCCCTTCAGCAAAGATCGTAAATCTTTCAGCAAAGATCGTAAATTGCTTCCTCACAGCTGGGTTTGTTGCGCAGCTGAAAATGGCGCTTCCTATTTCAGCGTTCAGCGTTCGGAGCTTTCGAGTCCAGAAGCCCCCCAACTACGAAACCAGGCAGGTCTTAAGTTGCCTCGATTGTTCCCTGGGGTCTTCCTATCTCCCAAGCCCCCTTCTAGATGGAATCTTTTGGGCTGAATCACTAGGAATTTAAACGAATTTAGAGGTTCGGGAGAGCAGAGCTCTGCTTACCCGACCGTTCGCTGTGGCTCCACCCCGGAAGAGCTCTTTTGACTTACAAATATGAGTATACACAGTATAGATATCCCTGAACTCAGCTCTCTGCTTCAAAAGGCTCACATCAGGGCGGGCAGATGTTTGTGACGTGGAAAAGGAGACGGAGGAATGGGATCAGATGACAGCTGAAGCGACAGATTTGAAACGGTCAAAGGACAGATGGTGTTGAAACTTATAGGATGGTTGGAAAGATGAACAAGATTGTAAACATTTTTTTTCTTTTTTTTCTTTTCTTATTTTGTATTAATATTGTCTATTAATGGTATTTTATTTTATTTTTAGATTATTTTATAGATATATATTATATATTTTGGAGTTATAAATTTGATATAGTGCATTTCGTTATCATTAATTTGAGGATTTGAAATATTAATATTGTTTATCAATGGTATTTTCATATCAAATATTTTGAGGTTATAAACTGGATATAGTGTAATATTTTGGTATCAATATTTTGAGGATATAGGGATTAAGTTTAAAATTTTAGAGGCATAAGGAGTCTGTTCTTATTATTATTATTATTATTATTATTATTATTATTATTATTATTATTATTATTATTATTATTATTATTATTATTATTATTATTATTATTATTATTATTATTATTATATATTTTGGTTATTATTATTAGTATAGTAGATAATATATATTTTGAAGCTGATACCTTAAGGCAGTGGTTCCCAACCTGGGGGTCGGGACCCCTTTGGGGGTCGAACGACCATTTCCCAGGGGTTGCCCTGGCATCCTCAGCTCCCCCCCCCCACTGCCACAATCCTGGCCATATTGGCTCAACTCGCCCGAGCCCTCCGAGTGGTCAGGAGAGGTGCCATTCGGTGAGAGGTGTTTGTGATGCCTGGCGGCCGAGCTTTGATGGCATCAGCTAAGGGGTGGGGTGTCTCAAGATTGCGCACTGGAGAGTACAAGGCGGTGCTTAAGACATCTGTGGCCGCCCCTGTCTCTTGCTCGCAGCGGCAGGAACGGCCAGCCAATGACCAGTTAAGTTTCACAGCGCATGACGGTGGGAAGGAGGACAGCTGGATCGGAATCGTCTGTCTGCCCTCTCGCCCTCGGCTGGCATGGAGACCCAGCGAACAAAGAGGCAAACAGGGAGGGAGGGAAGAGAGAGACTGAGAGATATTAGCGCAGGGCTAGCCTGATCATACAGCCTCGATGCTGAGGGTGCCACCGCCGGGGGCAGGACGAGCTAAGCCGGAGGGAACTGGAGAAGGAGGTGGTGCCAGAGCATGGTCCATCACCGCCGCCCTGCTCCGTATGATCAGGCTAGCCCTGTGCTAATATCGCTCAGTCTCAGTTTTAAGAAGAGTGAGCTTAAAAGAGGAAATTGGCTTTGGGGACCCTGGCAATGATTTTGGACCAATCATGGGTTTTTTGCCCCGTTTGCCTCCTGAAACTTTGGAGTCCTGGGAGAAAGCTACTAAACAGGGATTACTTTGCTGGAAGCTTATCTGATTTCTAGTTTTTCAACACTGCAGGCCACAATTTCTCAACCTCAACAACTTGAATATACCTGGACTTCAACTCCCAAAATTCCCAAAATTTGCTTTAAATTCTGGCAGTTGAAGTTCAGGCACCTTAAAAGTTGCTGAGATTGAGAAATATTGCTGTACACTTGTTGGTTATCAAGTCTAAATACAGAAGTAGACTTGTTGTGGAAGATGATATTCCTTGTGGTCTTGCAAAGACTGGCCCGAGAATTTCTGATCTGGCATAATTACATATTGTTTTTGTGATTAATTGCTATGCTTTAATTATGTTCAATTTGTAACAATGAAAATACATCCTGCATATTAGATATTTACATTACGATTCATAACAGCAGCAAAATAACAGTTACGAAGTAGCAACGAAAATAATTTTATGGTTGGGGGTCACCACAACATGAGGAACTATATTAAGGGGTCGCGGCATTAGAAAGGTTGGAAACCACTGCCTTAAGGTATAGGAATATTGTTATTAAGGTGTATTTTATGATTTGAGGTTTAGAAGAAATGTTATACATATAATATTATGTTATTAATAAGTTGGTGGATTTTAGGTTTAAGTTTAAGGGTGTTGAAATACAAGGGGTTAGTTTTTAATTCTTAATTTTTATTTTTATTTTTTTATCATTATTAATATAGATATATTAAATATTGGGAAGTTAATATTTTGGTATATTGTAAAATTATGTTATTAATATTGTTTGAGTTTATGACTAAGTTTAGTTTAAGAGGTTCATCTTTGTTTCTTTTTTATTTTATTTAATTTTTGTTTTTCACTTGTTTACTTTCTCTTTAATTTTTAATGTTTTGAATAGTTTTAAAAATTCGGAGTTAAAGATGCCAAAAAATGGGGGACTTAAGAAGTTATTTTAATCTAATTTAAATTTATGTTATGTTATTGAATATTATGCCCTGTACTTTTTCTGGGAAGTCGGGTGGGGGGAGGGAAGGGAAGGGAGTGGGTTGTGGGTAGGGGGGATGGGAGGGAGAAAATTGATAAAAATGCTTGTATTTTGTACTAATAAAACTTTTTGAATTAAAAAAAAAAGCATGATAGGACTTCTTGGAAATTAATAGTATTCTCTTAGGAAGGATGTTCACCTCTCCAAAAAAAAATATACCAGCCCCCTCCCCTCCTCCCCAAAAGGTATGTTTGGAAGGTAGAGAGCATGCTAAGGACCAATGGGCTTGGCAGTTAGCATTCTTTGCCAGTATGTTTTCTAGTAAACTGGTTATGGGAGGGCAGAGGATTAGGCATATCTATTGTTCTAGCCATTTTTAAAATAAACTGGTTATTCCCCTGAGAGCATGCCAAGAATGATTTCAGAAAATTTCAAAGGTTGTGTATACTTCAGCCTCAGAAGGTTGTCTAGCTGAGATTTAATGCACCCATAACTAATCTTTTCACTGCATTGCAAATGACTGAATGAGATAGAAATAATGTAAGAGGAAAGGTATGATTAAAATAATTTATTTGTTGCTTTTTAGTTTTCAGTCTATAAATGGAGTACCACATTCTTTTTCTAGCTCTGGATTTCATCAAAAGTTCAAACTATGTCTTTTCTCTATAATTCAGGGATCTCCAACCTTGGCAACTTTACGACTTGTGGACTTCAACTCCCAGAATTCCTCAGCCAGCACATGCTGGCTGAGGAATTCTGGGAATTGAAGTCCACACTTCGTAAAGTTGCCAAGGTTGGAGACCAATGGTCTATACCAGTGGTGGCGAACCTTTTTAGGCTCGCGTGCCAAAAAGGGGGGGCGCGCTCGTGCGCGCTCGCGTGCCCACACCCATTCCCTCCCCCCATGCATGCGCACAACCCCCCCATGCTGCCCCCTGCGCATGCGCACCCCCCCACCCCCGCGCAAAGGCTTACCGGAGCCTGGGACGACGAAACCGGCAAACCGGAAGTGCGGAAAAACTGCACTTCTGGTGTGCTGTTTTTTGCACTCCGGAGGGTTCAGGGAAGCTCCCTGAAGTTCTGGAATGCAAAAAACTACAAAACGGACAAACCGGAAGTGCGGAAAAGTGCACTTCCGGTTTGTCCGTTTTGTAGTTTTTTGCATTCCGGAGCTTCAGGGAGCTTCCCTGAACCCTCCGGAGTGCAAAAAACAGCTCACCGGCAAACCGGAAGTGCGTTTTTCCACACTTCCGGTTTGCCGGTGGGCAACCCTCGCGTGCCGGCCGCTATGGGTCCACGTGCCACCTGTGGCACGCGTGCCATAGGTTCGCCACCACGGGTCTATACAATATATTTTTGTGCATAATGAAAATAATTTTTAATTCATAAAGATATACATATAAAATACAGTAATAGTTGGAAAATATATATCTGTTATGTTATGGGGCGATAGAAACTTTTGTTACTTGAAAATTAGTTTGTAAGCTTAGCTCTTGCAGCTTTTAATAATTAGTCATAACTGATGTGACAGTATATTATTTCTTATTATAATGCGTATAATAGTACACTAAGAGGTCAGTTTGACACTGACTTCAGTAATTCTAGTTAATCATTGCAAGTTCAGTAAATTGAATATAAAAGAAGCAGTTCTACCCACATAATTACCTGGAGACATTTTCTATTCATATATTTTATTTCTAAGATGTATAAAGTGTACTTTCAGTGCTATTTGTCATTTCAAGGGTTGCCTGTCAACTAAACAAAACAGTACTTCAAAAATATATAACAATAATAACAGAGGAGATGGCAAAAGTATGTTAGTAAAAGTAGAAGTTTGCAGATTAAAAAAAAGGACTTTAAAAGTTTGGAAGATTTTAAATGCTGAAAAGAGAGAAACTTCCTTTTATTCCTAGCACCAAAGTTTCAATAAAATGGGTAAAAAATGTAGAAATTTTATATAGTATGCATCACCAGAAATGTCTTGTCAAGAGTTTGGTTGAAAATATTTGTGCATACTATATAAAATTGATATGATTATATGCTGCTATACCAATGATATACTGATTTAAAGTGGCACTATTAATATTGAATTCAGTCCAGAAACAGGATATGATCCATCTCCTAGTCTATTTTAGCAATCCATCACCAGCATTTTGCATAAATCACTGAGATTAATCGTTTTCCTTCCTTGGACTGTCATGCCTCTGTTTTTAAATTCAAAATACACATGCATCTTTTACATAGGTACATGTAGATTCCTTATTCCTCCCTTTGCATTGGCTGTATGTAAACTAGGGAGTTCAAACTGTATTTACTTTTTGTCTAGAGTGATGTTATGATTACCATATTTAAAATAAACAAGAATAGTAAGTCATGGTTTATAGCTGGATCACTATATTTGTTTTCCCCAGATAAAATAGGAAATATTTATTAATTATTGCTTGTAGAAAGTTTAGAACAGAGAAGTTGCTAATGCAGGCAAGAGGCTTTTACAAATCTCTGTTTAATAAGATGAGATTGGATGACGAAAGTAGGTCAATATGTGTCCAGTTTTGGAAAATATCATTTACTTTGGACACTTAATCTAAAATGTCTTGCTCATTGGAATTACTATAATCTGAGAATAACACAAACCATGCATGTCATAACTATATTAGTACTTAGTGAGCATTTCATCCATATCCATTCAGCTGCTCATTAGAATACATTTATCTAGAGGGTTTTTTAAATTCTATTTTACTGTTTTGCTTTATTTGTGACTGTTGTAAAATATTTCAAATTGGCCTTGATAATTTGAATATTTAAAATACATTTAACATGAAAATTAAAGCATCATAGTTCATTTTTGGGGAGACTAAATACAGATCATATTTGTTGCAAAAGTAAAAGCATGTCTCTCTTCCTTCCACACAACAGTCCTTTTTCGTTTTCCCTTCTTTTACCAACTTGTAATGAAAATGTTTTTTTTTAAATAATTCAACTTGCTTTTTCTCCTTCTCTCCCCAAATGTGTTACAAACTTTATCTGGATTCAGGCATTGATTTTGTTCTTGTCAGGCATAAACAACAAGCCCCACACAAATAGAATTCAAGTTAACTACTTTATTATGTTCTATCTGTAATATAGGAATGTTAGAGTTGCCTGTAATATAGGAATACTAGTGCTGAAGGTAATGACTGACCCATATTATCTAGCTAGTTTCTATGTTAAGAATCCTTCTAGTCCTTCTATGTTAAGTACTAGTACCCAGTTCCCCTATTCCTAGCTCAGAGACTTCACTGCTGGATGAAACTGGGTCTCTATATTCCCGTGATGGCCAACCTATGGCACGCGGAGCCATGTCGGAGGGTACGCGTGGTGTTGCCCTATGTCAGCTCCAGTGCACATGCGCGCACTGGCCTGCTGATTTTCAGCCTTCTTTTTGGCCATTTTTGCTGTCCCCAGGCTTCTGGGAAGCCTCCTGAAGCCTGGGGCCGCGAAAAATGGCCCAACGGGCCAACGGCAAGTTTGGAAATGAACTTCCGATTGGCCCTTGAACCGTTTTTGCTCTTCCCAGGCTTTAGGGAAGCCTCCTAAAGTGTGGGGACGGCGAAAAATGGCCCAACCGGAAGTTCATTTCCGAACTTGGGCTATTCTTCACCATTCCCGGGCTTCAGGAGTCCATTGTGAGGCCTGTGTGCATGCACAGGGGTGGGGGGACAGCGGGGAGAGGTTCACCATCACTGCTATATGCCATAATATAAAATGTTTTTTAAAAATGTATTTTTCCTCTTTAAAGTCTTACATACTTTTGAACATGATTGAAAAAGTGACTGTATCTAGATTACTTGGACTGGAAGAGAAGAAAACTAATGAAAATTTGTCAATGTGAAAATGTGAAACAAACTGTAGAGAAAGAAAAGCATGGTCTGAATGACTACATTAAGAAAAGCCATGAATCAGCCCATTCAGCTGAGGCTCCCACTAAAAGTGGATCTAAGCCTCATAAGCAGCGGGCAACCTCTCCCAAGGACTCTTAAGGCAGTCTAGAAAGCTGAAAGGCACAGGCCCAAAGCCTTAGATATAATCTGTGAGAGGGATGTTAACAAGCAAAGTCACAGACCTGTGACTACGGGGAGCCTGCTCAAGCATCCCACGCCCTATCATCTGGGGGAGCTGGAGACCTTCTATCTCCATTGGATCTGTTATTACCCAGCACTAATGCAGATTTATGGGGAAATGTAGCTGTATTACAGGTGGATACAGAAACCACTCATCAACCCTTTCATAGGGTCAGAGTGGAGCCTGCTGCCACATTTACGCCTACAGCCACTGGTCTCAGACCACAGGCAGAGGCTGATAATGCAATTCCTCAGTCCATGCAATTCCTCAGTCCATGCAATCATGGTTATGGACCTTAGGATGCAGCAAGATGTCAACAAGCTCATAGCTGTTCTACAGTTGTCCGCCGACGCTACCTTTAATGCGGCTAGATTTGCTGCCAAATCGATTGCCTCCACTGTAGCGTCCCACCGCCTACTTTGGCTAAAGCATTGGCAAGTGGATGCTCGCCAGAAGTGGTGCTTGGCCTCGACTCCCTTCTTGGGAGACAAGTTATTTGGGGAGGCATTGGACCCTTGGCTGACCGAGTCCAGGGACAAGAGGAATATTCTTCCCTCCTTCTCCAGGCATGTTGACTCACGCTCCTCCCCATATTTCCGTCGGCCTTTTTACTGCCCTAGCGAGTCAGGTGCGGGGTTTCAGCGTCCTCAAGGGTTTTTCTCACAGAGACAGGCAGAGGCAGGATAGGCTGGACAGAGGCAGGCCATTTATGGCCCTTTTGAGGGGGAGAAGGTCATGCCTATCGTCGTTCTAAGTGAATGCATTCCCCATCACCCCATCACAGGTCACTTGGCCTACTTTGCACCACTATAGACCAGGCTGAGTGGAGCCTTCACCCTTCCCTCTTCCAAGCCCTGGTGAGTCGCTTCGGTCTTCCCATCATGGACCTCTTCGCAACCCCGGGGAAAGCCAAGCTGCCCATGTATTTCACCCGCTTCCAGACCCAGGGTGTGGAGGGAGAGGACGCCCTCCGCTGCGATTGGCCAATACTGTATGCGTTCCCCCCTCTGCCTCTCCTCCCCAAAGTAATCTGGATGATTTTGGAAGAGAGGGCTGAGGTGCTGCTCCTTGCCCCCCATTAGCCCAGGAGAGCCTGGTTTGCAGATCACAAAGCACTCTCAGTCTGCCAGCCATAGAGGATCCCGCCGACAGAGTTGTCGCTCTGTCGGGTCAGTGGTACACCTGAATCCACGGTGGTACCAACTGACCACCTGGTTCTTAAGTGGGGTTCTCTAAGGTGTTGTCAGGTCCCGGAGGACGTCATCTGGACTCTCCAGGCTTTTAGGAGGCTGTCCACAGAAAGGATTTATTCGGCCACTTGGAAAGCCTTTTGTTCCTGGTGCTCGCAGGTGGGGTATTCCCCTGTTGATTTATCCATCCCCAACGTTCTTGAATTTCTGCAACGTGGCCTGACCAGGGGTCTTTCTCCCAACACGCTTTGACATCAGGTGGCAGCTCTTCTGTTTTGTCCTGCAGTTCTCTGGACACCTTGTGTCACAATTCCCTGTTGCGCAGGTTCTGGAAATGGGCTGTAAATTTGTGTCCTCCTATCATCCATTTGTACCCAACCTGGGACCTCTCAAAGGTTCTCATGTTTCTGGCACGTGCCCCCTATGAGACCCCGAGGACAACTTCGCTTCGCCACCTTACCTGTAAGGTGGTGTTCCTAGTGGCAATCATCTCTGAACTTGCTGCCTTGTCTGTTAGAGGGGATCTCTGTATATTTCATTCTGATTGAGTGGTCCTCCGACTGGACCCCACGTTTGTTCCAAAAATAAACTCTTATTTTCACAGAGCCCAGGAAATTGTCCTGCTCAATTTTTGCCCAAATCCTTCGCACTCTTTAGAGAGACAATGGCACAAGCTTGATGTTCGGAGGGGGCTAAAGAGCTACCTCAAGCGCACTTCCTCCTTGCGCAGAACTGAGGCACTGTTCGTCTCCTTTCAACCTACTTCCTTGGGACAAAAGGTATCCTCCTCCACCATTGGGCGCTGGCTGCATAGCGTAATAGCAAACATCAAGTTGGGCTCTGGCTGCATAGCGTAATAGCAAAGGCTTATGACCTGAAGTCCTTGCCATGACCTACCAGGGTGACGGCACACTCAACATGTAGTGCTGCAACGACCGCGGCTGCGTGGTCCACTCAAGCGTTCATCGAGGAGGTCTGCTGGGCGGTCACTTGGGCCTCACCAACTCCCTTTATTTGCCACTACAAAATAGACATTTTTGCGTCAGCGGAGGTGGCGTTTGATCATAGGGTTCTCCAACGCATGATGCCACAGTCTGGGGAAGCCAGCCAGACTTAGCCCTCCCAACGGACAGACTGCTTTGGTATGTCCCATTCTTGGAGGTTAGCTCCACCCACTATGGAGAAGGGGCATTGGTCTTACCTGATACGCCTCTTCTAGTAGGGTGGAGCTAACCTCCAATCCCACCCAAAGTTAGTCTGGTCTGGCCTTCAGGACATCAAATTGTCATCTTCTAGTTGTTGACTTTGGGAACTACACGCCGAGTCTGACCACTGTCCTTTGTCAAAGGGGAATTGAGGCAGGAGGACAAAGATATCAATTTGTCAGACTCAGTCCTCATTGGCTGAAGGGACGGTGTCATCCTATTCTTGGAGATTAGCTCCACCCTACGAGAAGAGGCGTATCAGGTAAGACCAACACCCCATTTGTGATTTGCAATCTTCCCAGCCAGCATCTGATAAGCAAAGTCAATTGGGGATACAATGGTTATGTGAGTTGTTTAAACACTGCTTTAAAAATGATTGTAAAGTTGACTCTGGTCCTCTGATGACTCACTTAACAACCACATTGCTTATCAATCAAAATTCCAGTTCTAATTGTGATCATAAGTCAAGGACTATCTGTAATGCCTTCAAAAATTATCTCTGTGATTTCTTTTGCATTACCAATGTAAATAAACCTATAAAACTGAACAAGCATGCCACTTAGTGCCAAACGCTGACATTAATTATATTCTGTTGACTCCTTCATAAAAAAGAAACAAAAGAATGATTGCAAAAAAAGTCTTTATATTTCAAGAATGTCTAGAATAACATAATTTGTTCAGCTAATGTATTTCATAGAGTTGACTGTGAAGTGAGTCTTAGGTTAAACAGAAGAGATACTATAATTAGAATTTGAAGTGCCTCTTTTACAGTGCATTCCTGATCTTAATTTTTTTATACAAGGATTTCAGCAATCTTTATTGCCTTATATATTCAGATTCCTAGCATGGTTATTGTTCCATCTGAGGAACTCGTATACCGTAAAACAAATATTTCCAAGAATGACTTTCTGCTACCAAGCCTTGTTCTTTGCCTCCTCTTTCCCCTTCCCTCCTCCTTCAAATCAACCAAGTATTGATCCATTGTTTTTATCAGGGATTGGACTAGCTTATTGCCTGAACCTGACATGAACTGGGAGAGAATGATTGACAAACTCAATCAGTTGGTTTTAATGCTGAATTAGAATTCATAGTTTTCTGGTGTCTAGTCTGGTTCCTTAACCTTGGACCAAGCTGGCTTTCAAAGACTCCTGGTGTTTGGATGTTACTATTTTCTGAATCTGTACAGATAAAATTGAGAGATATAAATTACCTCTTGCTTGCTGACTGATACTATCCAGAAGGCTCTGAGTCTAGTTTCTCAAGATAATTGGGGAATCCTGCATACTCTAGAACAGTGATGGCGAACCTTTTTGCACACATGTGCCCACACCCATAATGCAATGCCCTCCCCCGCGCATGTGCGCACAACCCCCCTGGGCTGTCCCCCCCGCGCATGCGCGCAGGCCTCACTGAAGCCTCCAGATTTCTGGTAGGCCCGTTGGCCCATTTTTTGCCCTCCCCAGGATTCAGGAAAACCTCTGGAGCCTGTGGATGGCGAAAAATGCGCCCAACGGGAACTTCCGGTAGGCCTGTTGGGTCCGTTTCTTGTCATCCACAGGCTCCAGAGGCTTTCCTGAAGACTGTGGAGGGCAAAACGGCCTCCCCCTGCCCTCCAGAAGCCCAAAAATTAGCTGGCCAGCTGACATAGGACAACGCCTCACGTGCCCTCAGATATGGCTCTGCGTGCCACCTTGGCACGTGTGCCATATGTTAACCATCAAGGTCCTAGAGCAGTGATGGCGAACCTATGGCACGGGTGCCACAGGTGGCACGTGGAGCCATATCTGCCGGCACGCGAACCGTTGCCCTAGCTCAGCTCCAGTGCGCATGTGCGTGCCCGCCAGCTGATTTATGGCTCGCGCGGAGGCTCTGGGAGGGCTATTTCAGCCTCAAGGGTGGCGGGGGTGGAGGGTTTTCGCCTTCCCCAAGCTCCAAGAAAGCCTCTGGAGCCTGGGGAGGGTGAAAAACGGGCCTACTAGGCCCACAGGAAGTCGGGAAACAGGGGAGTGGGGGGGTCGCGCATGCATGAGCAGGGGGATGGGGCAAGTGAGGGGCTTTGAATTATGGGTGTGGGCACACACACATGTGCGATAGCGCGCGCGCGCACTATTTTGGCACCCGAGGAAAAAAAGGTTCTCCATCACTGTCCTAGAGCTTTACAGTTTTGAGGGGTATTTTCCCATTTTGCTCCAGCAATTATAAAATACCATGATATAATGTAGCTTTTAAAAAACATTTTTAAGTCACTCAACTTATCATAATTCATCAATAGCTGTATGCAAACAGAATCACTGGGGATAAATTAATTTAGATGGTAGTTATATGATATGCAAAGTGAAGAGGAATCCCAAAGCTAATTTAATTTCAAAAAATGTACAGTTCTACAAATACGAATGTCAAAATATTTGAAAGATGGCTTGCATAATATTTTTTCTTGGTTATTGATTCCTTGCTTCCTTTGTAATGAAAATATGAAGAAATTCTTTAAAATGCATTTAAAGTATTTCATTTTATTCATTTGCTCTTTTCAGTTTAATATATACAGCAAATGAATATGCACAAAGTTTGTACGTGTTTGCATGTGTTTGCATGTGAACAATATATATGGATAAAATATAGGATGAGCATATTGGAATGTTGTGTTGAAATAATAAGTATTATGTGATATAGCAATGTTTATGACTTCAGTACTTTAATGGGGGATTATTAGCAATGGCAATAGCAATAGCAATAGCAATAGCTCTTATATACCGCTTCTCAGTGCTTTACAGCACTAAGCAGTTTTCAGAGTCAGCATATTGCCCAACAATCTGGGTCCTTATTTTATCAATCTCGGAAGGATGGAAAGCGGAGTCAACCTTAAGCCGATCAGAATCAAACTCTTGCAGTGAGTTAGCCTGCAATACTGCATTCTCCATAGTGGGTGGAGCTAACCTCAAAGAATAGGATGACACTGTCCCTTCCGCCAATGAGGACTGAGTCTGACAAATTGATATCTTCGTTGTCCTGCCTCAATTCCCCCTCTTTGACTCAGTCCTCAGTAGAGATATGAAGGCCTGGAAAAAAACTGGAAAAATTCGGAAAAAAACGGGTTTTTCCCATTTTTTTCCTGCAGGCTTTTTTTGTTTTTTTCCCAAAAAATTGGAAAAATTGAAAAAGAAAAAAACCACATGTGGAATATTTTATTTTAACATAATGAATAAAATATTTTAAGACAGGGTGTTCAAATATTTTCCAAATCATTTCTAAAAAAAAGTATGATATCAGATTATTCTAATTATTGTGCACTGAGTGAGGACAAGCAAGTCCTAGGTAACAAACTGAACCCTACAATGCAAGAACAGTATGCATTTCTTCCTTTAGGACAGTGTTTCCCAACCTTGGCAACTTGAAGATGTCTGGACTTCAACTCCCAGAATTCCCCAGCCAGCGAATGCTGACTGGGGAATTCTGGGAGTTGAAGTCCAGACATCTTCAAGTTGCCAAGGTTGGGAAACACTGCTTTAGGAGATGCTGCTCTATTGTAACAACAAAAAGGTTTCAGTTTTGCTTTTGCATGTTAGTTTGGTTTGTTCTGTCCTTTTTACTAGGCCTCAAAAGCATTGGAAGAAAATACAGAGCAACAAAAAGGACCTGAAAGTAAACTAGTAAGCAGTTCAGGAGATTGTTGCTCTCTTTGTTACAAATAAATATTATAAAAAAGTAAATTCTGTTTGCGATAATTGTTTGGCTACACTATATTTTTAATATGCTAGTTGTGATAATTTTATGCCAAGTCAAATTGTCCATAGTCATATTTTCTGTTCCTAAAGTAACAGAATGACTTTCAATCTTAAAAAGACAAAAAAGTGCTAATGTAGCATTTTTTCAATTTTTCCAAAAATTTCCACACACCCCCAAAAAAACGAAAAAAAAAAGGGTTTTTTCCAGGCTTCAAAATTTTTGGAAATTTTACATCTCTAGTCCTCAGGCAAGAAAGGACGCGTGTATTCAGTTCCCATTCTTGAGGTTAACTCCACACAGTCATCGAGAATCGCAAAATTGTGAGTTTCTCCCCAGCTGATTGCCAGTCCATTCTGATCGCTGGGTCGAGAGCGGCAATGGGTTTCGGCTCTGGCCGCTAGCCGTGCTTCCAGCCGAGAGCCTTTACCTGCTAATTATTGATTGCCCTTTAGAGCATTGCTCTTTAATTTTCTGGTTGTTCGAAGGCAAAGCGGTCTGGCCACGGAGCTTTCATTTGACTCAGCTCCTCAAACTTCTGACAGCTAGTCACATGAGCCTTGCGCTCAGGTGACCAACAGCCAAGGTAGCTACGCACTACATTCCGCTCGGATAGGGAGGGATGCCTCGAACTTTGCTGTTAGCCGCAGAAGTCTTACACTTGAGCGGCCACCGGTTTTCTCCCTCCAGTTGGGGTGTGTTCCTTTTCCCGTTAGCCGGCTCGGCTCTAATCCTCCGTGCGGGTCCGTTTGTCGCCAGACTAAATTGACGGTCTTCTTTTCCTGGCGCTTAATCTTCCCCCCTAATTGCAACCGCTGCCACCGCCATTGGCCTCGCTCGACATACATCGGAGCATCGGCCATTTTGCGGGTCACTCGACTACCTTCACAGCAGTGGCCATTTTGAAGGGTCCTCTTCACTTCTCCTCAGAAGCGTCGGCCATTTTGCATGCCGCTCAACCTCCTTCACAGCAGTGGCCATTTTGAAGGGTCCCATTCATTCCTCAGTAGGAGAGTCGGCCATTTTGTGTGACATTCGGCCTTTTGTGTGACAGTGGCAACCATTTTCTTCTCCACCTTCGGCTTAGCGCTTAATTACCCCATGGCTGATAATGCTGCTAAGCATGACAAAGGCCAGTCTAAGATAAGGTGACCAGATTTTAATATTTGTAAAGCGGGACACCGTTGACAGGGGTGGGGTTTCTAGGGGAGCAAGACGGGAGGGGTCCGTCTCTCTTATCCTGCAGCTTTGTGCACCCCCCAAACACCCCCCTTCATCGCAGCTGTTACCGCTGCCATGGCCGAGGCTCACCTCTGCTGTGTCTAGCACGGAGAGGGACAGCGGCAAGAGAAGGAAGAAAGCAAACCGTGGCTGTGGTGCTTCGGGAGGGCGGGTGTTTGGGGGGGTGCATCTATCTATCTATCTATCATCTATCTTCTCTCTCTCTCTCATCTCTCCCTTTCCATCTCTTTATCTCTCTCTCTCCATCCATATCTATCTACCTATCTACCTATCATCTATCTATCTATCTATCTATCTATCTATCTATCTATCTATCTATCTATCTATCTATCTATCTATCTATCATTTATCTTCTCTCCCTCTCCTCTCTCTCTCTCTCTCATCTCTCCCTTTCCATCTCTTTATCTCTCTCCATCCATATCTATCTATCTATCTATCTATCTATCTATCTATCTATCTATCTATCTATCTATCTATCTATCTATCTATCTATCTATCTTCTCTCCCTCTCCCTCTCCTCTCTCTCTCTCTCTCTTTCTTTGGTGGCTGTGGCGGAGGCTGGGGGCTCCTCCCCCCCGCAGCTCCCCCCTTGGCAGCAGAATCACTAACAGGGCAAAGGGGAACCATGTGAGCAGCAGCCCTGACTCACAAAAAACTTCCCACCGCTATACTCAGGAATCTCGCCAGGAAACCCAGACAGGAACTCCTACAGCCTCCTCACAAGCAGCGAAGCACAATGGAGCCGAGATCACGTGAGCGGAAGACCCGACTCACAGCTGAGCTACTCTTGCAAGTAGTTCCAAAGGCTTGCCGGAGCTCTGGACAAGCACTCTCGACAAGCCGGTGGGAGGGTTGGAGTGAAGCAAAGCAAGAGGGGACGCCTTCCGCTCCACCTGCCCTCTCAGGCTCCGAGCGTGGGGGGAGTAGGGCGCTCTCTCTTCAGTGCTTGATCTGCATTCTTTCAAAAAATCGGGACTTTTTAGAAATGCCGCGGGACGCATGACAAATGTTTAAAAAGCAGGACTGTCCCGCCAAAAGCGGGATGTCTGGTCACCTTAGTCTAAGACCAAGCGTAAGGAGAGGGTGGCTCCAGTTCCCAATGACTCCAGCTCCGGAGCGGCCAGACCCTCCTCCCATAGGGAGCAGTCACCTTCGGAAGATCCCAGTCACCTTCGGAAGATCACAGCTACCATCCTTGGACAGCTACCATCCTTGGCCGGAACTCTAGAGACCGAATAGCGGATACAAAACCTTGGGGGAATGGAATGGAATTCAATAGAGAGACCTGATGTAATGGTCTCTCGCACCCAAGCGTCCGTAGAGGACTCGCCCCATCGGTCCGCATAGTAGGCCAATCGGCACCAATGGGGTGCTCCAGAACACATTCACTGGGGGCATCGGGATGAACGACCTCCTCCTCCTCGAAAGGGCCATTTAGCTCTAAATGGGTGGTCCCTTTCAGGCCGGTCTGGCATTGGCGAGGCCTCTGCCCATAAAACCCTTTTGACCATTGTGACATCCCACCTGAACCATACGATTGGTAGTTTGGATATCTGGAGTAAGGCGATGGTCTATAATCAGGATGCCTGGTAACAGAAGGGAGGATTTTCCTATGGTCCTTAGTCAGGAGAGATTCCAAACATTCTCCAAATAGATGATGTCCCGCAAAGGGAGATGTAGCTAATTGCCACTTGTGGCGGGCATATGCTTGCCAATTTTTAAGCCATAAAAATCAAAGACCTTGATGCTGGAGGCTCATCAATTAATATTTTGGGCAGAGCAAAATCTTCTGCTATTCGAGCAGATCACATTTCGGGTGCTGCCAATGTTCAGGCAGATTGGCTCAGCCGGACATTTGTAGATCAGACCGAGTGGATATATTCCGGGATCTGACAAAGAGATTTGGTATGCCGCTGGTGGATCTTTTTGCAATGCCACAAAATGCACAGATCAACCAATATATAACTCAATTCGAGACACCGGGCACTCTGGCGACCATGCGCTCCGGATTGCATGGCCCAAAGGACTGTTATACGTGTTTCCTCCTCTTCCGTTAATACCTCGAGTAATCAGAAAATAATTGGAGGAGAAGGCGGAGATTATACCCATAGCACCATATTGGCCACGAAGACCTTGGTTTGCAGATCTCTTGGGTCTATCAGTGGAGGCACCCTGGAGGATACCGCAAAGTGCAAAGAGTCCCTCAGCCAGGGGTCACTACCACATCCGGACCCGCAGTGGCTCAAAATGACTGCATGGCGCTTGAGCAGATTACTCTAAGACAGGACAATTTACCATCTGATGTCATTGACACAATGCAAGCATCTCGAACAATGCCACCTGGCACATTTTTTGTAGCAAGTGCAAGAAGGCTAACATTGTACCATCGCAGGCATAAGCGACTCATGTTCTTATGTTCCTACAGGCAGGTTTGGACAGAGGACTCAGACCAAATACTTTGCACCATCTGGTGGCGGCATTGTCTGTATTGTCTTACAGATGCAACTCACCCCAATATACGCCGTTTCTTGCAGGGAGCTTCTAACATAGCACCACCCGTCCACCGTTACCCATCGTGGGATCTTCCGAAGGTCTTACAATCACTCATGGAAACTCCATATGAACCATTGATGGAGGCTGCTTTGAGTCACCTTACATGTAAGGTGGCATTTTTGGTTGCCATTACATCGGCCAGGAGAGTGTCCGAATTAGCGGCATTATCGGTCAGGTCGGACTTGTGCATATTCCATTCAGACAGAGTGATTCTAAGATTGGATCTGGCATTTTTGCCGAAGGTCAATACATGGTTCCATCGTGCGCAGAAGATAGTTCTCCCTGATTTTTGTCCATATCCCATTCATACGTCGGAGAAACACTGGCATACATTGGATGTAAGACGTGCCTTACGGTTTTATATCAAAAGAACAGTGGTGTTTCGAAAGTCTGAGTCACTGTTTTTGTCATTTCATCCGTCTTTGATGGGACGCAAAGTTACGCCTTCAACAATGGGACGCTGGATTCGATCTACGTTAACCAGATCGTATGAACTTCAATCGAGGCAGGCGCCCAACAATATCACAGCACATTCGACACAAGCGTCCATTGAAGAAGTTTGTTGTGCTGCGACATGGTCATCGCTGTCTCCATTTGTGCGACACTATAAACTTGATGTGTATGCTTCTATAGAAGAATCCTTTGGTAGGAGAGTGCTGCAACAGGTGGTTAAGGACTAAAACCTTAGCTCCAGTCTACCTAAAATTTTCACCCACCCGGTTGGACAGCCAGATTTGGTATGTCCCATGCCTGGATGCTATATCCACCATGAGGGAGAAGGAGCGTTGGTCTTGCCTGATACGCCTCTTCTCCGAGATGTGGATATAGCATCCAGCCTCATCCATTATAGTCAAAATTGACTATGGGCTTCAATCAGGAGAAACATGTTTAGATTTAGGTATATAGCACAACGGCATCTATCGCTTTACTTCTTCATTTCAAGCTGTCAAGCATAGCAACAGGGGAATGACCTGAACAGCTTTGATAGACTCAGTCCAATCAGAGAGCAGACGGAAATATCCCATGCCTGGATGCTATATCCACATCTCAGAGAAGAGGCATATCAGGTAAGACAAACGCCCCTTCTCCAAAGCACCTGAGGGCAGGACAAAAAGCAATGGATGGAAACTAATCAATGAGAGAAGCAACCTGGAACTGAGAATAAATTTCCTGATAGTTAGAACAATTAATCAGTGGAACAATTTGTCTCCAGAAGTTGTGAATTATCCAACACTGGAAGTTTTAAAGAAGAGATTGGACAACAATTTGTCTGAAATGATATAGGGTTTCCTGCCTGAGGAGGGGGTTGGACCTCCAAAGTCCCTTCCAATTCTATTGTTCTGTTCTGTTCTATTCTGTTCTATTCTATTCTATTCTATATTCTCTACTCTACTCCACCCCACCCCACTCCATTCCATTCCAAGAACATTATTAAGTTAACAATTTAATCATAATTTTCTGGAAGATTTTATAATCTATTATTAAAAAATATCTTGTCATGGGAATTTACTCAATTTCATTTCTGTTGTTTCATTTGTCTTGTCTTCTGCAGTTCCTTTATTGAGGACTTCCTTTTGTTGATCTGTAAATTTCATAATCTGTTTCATATTTGATTCCCCCCCCCCCGATTTAAGACCTTTTGCTTTGTAGTTGAGAACAATATTAAACATATACATAATCATCTCTTCTGTTGTTGATATATTCCTCTTTCCATCTCAGATTGATGTAATAATTGTTTATTTTGTTTTTCACAGTTTGATAAACCAGCAGAATGTATGGTTTATTGCCGTTTTCAAGGAATTTTGCTTAGAAAAGAATATCTTGTTATAAGTTTTATTTACTTACTTCCACTGGATTGAATTGGTTACAATTACTTTGATCTTTTGTTCTAAACCCCAAACTAGGTTCAGTTACTTCAAGTCATTTATCAAAAATGTCCTTTTGTTCGTCCATGACTTTGTTTTTATTAGATGCCAGAGATAAACAATCCTCTCATAAATACTTTATTAGAATCCCATACAGTATATTAAAAGATGTCAGGAATTAAAGTGGTTTGGAAAAAGCACTTTAATTGACCCTTCAATTTAACATCTTCTTATAACAATAGGTAATTCAGCTTATACCTTTTGATCTAAGGGTTCCTTTTTGCAGTTTTACAATTATTGGATTATGGTATGTATAAATGAGAATTATAACTTGCACATCTATAAATTGAATTAATAATGAAGACAGATATAATTTCTGCAGGAACTCAGATATCCTTGCATGTCAAAGCTAGAACAAGGAACCTGCCTTTTACCAGTAATACTTCTGGTATTTTTTTCTGTGCATGAACTTCCTTCAGAAAATTGACATATAAGGAAATGTTCAGTGTCATTTCTTACCAATAAACTATTTCAAATACAATTCCATTTGCTAGCGGTCAGGTCACTACTTTTGCTGTACTCTCTCTTAAATTCAGAGATAATTTTTTAAATTCCAAACTAGCATTGATTTTAATTCAACCTAATTTATGTTTAAATTGCACTTCTTTTTACACATGTTGCATTGTTATTTCTATTATTTTTATTTTTTCTGTCATGCTTATGACTCCAGTCACAGTAATAAATTACTTGGCAAAATGTATTTATTTATTTTACATATTTATATCTTTAAAGGTTCTAGTGGCTTGAAAATACAGTTAACATATCTATAAAGTTTAAATGAAAAATAGGATAACATTAAAATAGTAGCATTAAAAAGCCTGAGCGAATATTTCTGAGCCTCTCCTAAGGCATAGTAAAGTTGGGATTTGTTTAAACTGCAGTGCAATTTTTTTTCCATTATCAAAAAATGAAAATTACCAAGTGTCCACTGTAAGTTACATGGATAACTGAAAAGTAATAGATGGACTTTATGGGTTTGGGTAGCCTCATAAGCAGCTTAAGTGTAAGGTGGACAGGTCTTTCTTAGCTTGGGAGAAAACCAATATGCACTGAATTGTTTCATCAAAGAATCATCGTTCATCAGCATTACTGCTTAGGCCCGTGATGGCGAACCTATGGCACACGTGCCACAAGTGGTAGTGGAGCTATATTGGTGGGCACGCGAGCTCAGGTCCGGCATGCATACGTGTGCCGGCCACTGATTTTCGGGCCTTCTGAGCCCACTGGGAGTCGGGAAACAGCCTGTTTTCAGCCTCCTGAGGGGGTGGGGAAGGCCTGTTTTTTTGCTCTCCCCAAGCTTCAGAGCCTTTCTAGGACCCTGGGGAGGGCGAAAATGGCCTCCCCCCCCCGGAGGCCCTCCGGAGGCCAGAAATGGCCCATTTCCCAACTTGAAGATGGGCCCATTTCCCAACTTCTTCAGGTTGGGAAACGGGCCATTTCTGACCTCCCGAGGGCCTCCAGGGTGAAACAGTGAAGCCGTTTTTGCCCTCCCCAGGCTCCTAGAAAGTCTCTGAAGCCTGGGGAGAGCAAAAAAAAGGTTCAACTGGAAGTCAGCAAATGGAACTCAGGTCTGGTGTGCATGCGTGCACCGGCCAGCTGATTTTCGGGCCTTCTGGGCCCACTGGGAGTCAGTTAAACAGCCTGTGTTCAACCAGAAGTCGCCAAATGAAACATTTCCAGCCTCCGGAGGACCTCCGGGGGGGAGGCCGTTTTCACCCTCCCCAGGCTCCCAGAAAGACTCTGGAGCTTGGGGAGAGCAAAAACGGGCCTTCCAGTTCAACCGGAACTTGGCAAATGGCCATTTTCTGCCTCTGGGGGAGAGGCCATTTTCGCCCTCCCCAGGCTCCTAGAAAAGCTCTAAAGCCTGGGGAGAGTGAAAAACCATCACGTGCCGGGAGCAGGGGGATCACGCGCGCATGCGTGGGGGGGGCACATGGAATTATGTGTGTGTGGGCATGCACACGTGTCTCCCCCCGCGCCCCCTTTTGGCACGCAAACCCAAAAAGGTTCACCATCACTGTGCTATAGTATGGGCCAGCTGCATTTCTTGACTGACTTAGGACCACCATAAGAGTATATTGCAGCATTGAAACCTGAGTTATGAAGTCAGGATGTATCATTTGAAACAGATAAATGTTAAATGACTATTCAGCATCCATACTGGTTCCTAGAAAGTTTCTAGACTTGTTTCTTAGAGGATGTCTATTTAAATATTGAAGAATCCATTCTAGGTTATTTACATGTTTTAAAAAATAAAAATGCAAAAAAGGTAGAGATCTTTCCTACAAGGCTGTTAGTGGTAATGGCCCTATGCTATGAAAGAGCATTCCATTCAATGGTTAAATAAACTAAAGTGTAATACAAGTTTTTCCTCCCTTAAACCAGTAACTCTGAAAACATTTTCAGTCATACGTGTAAAATATTGCAGATTGGTCCACTGGTGGGCAAACTTTCAGCTTTATAGATTTTTTACTTGTTTTGCCAATTATCACTGTGTGCAAGAAGTTTTGAACTTTTATGTCTCTTAAATGCGTGTTGTTAATATAATAGGCTCCAGGAATAGACTAGTCTATTTTTCTTTTCCTATACATGATTGCCATGGAGAAATTGGAAACAACTTGCTATAAAGTGCCTATATTTAGGCCGTCATATACTTTGACAGCTGTTTCTTTTCAAAGATTTCTATTTTTCCCAGGTTTTTTTTAATACCAGTTGTATCATTTGAAACATAGAAAGTTGGTAACAAATAATACATAGATATCACTAAAGCTTCCAGAACATTTCAAGATATATACTGCAACTTTTTACAGTGCTATATATAGATATCAAAATTATTTCCTTGTATTAAGTAAAGACTGCCTAAAATTGAATACAAATTAATGGAACACATTAAGGACAGAAATAGAGCAGATTCACTTTGCAGAATGGTTGTGAAAATTTTTGAAAACTTGAGATACAAATATTCTATTTAGATTTTTATAGTTTGGAGCATTATCCTTACAAGTGTAGAATTTGTGGGAAGGTTTCCCTTACATATAGGCAAGGTACCTCCAATGATGCAAATACTGTATTTTTCGGACTAAGACGCACCAGTGTATAAGACGCACCAAGATTTTGAAGAGATAAGAAAGAAAAAAAAGTTTTTGTCCTCCCCAGCCCCCAGTAGCACTCTGCAGGCCTCCCAAACCCTCTGTGTGCCCCATTTTTCACAAAATGGGCCCATTTTCCACCCATTTTTGCGAAAAATGGGGCACACAGAGGGTTTGGGAGGCCTGCAGAGTCATTCTGGGGGCTGGGAGAAAGCAAAAATACCCCTGTTTTTGCCTTCCCCCTGCCCTCAGGAGTACTCTGCAGGCTTCCCAAACCCTCTACCCACCAAATTTTTGTGAAAATTGGGCCCATTTTTCTCAAAAATGAGACATGGGAGCGGGGCTTTTGGAGGCCAAAAATGGCTGTATTCGGTATATAAGATGCACCAACATTTCCACCCTCTTTTGGGGGGGGAAAGGTGCGTCTTATACTCCGAAAAATATGGTAAATCTTTTTGCCTTTTTGATTACCTGTTTTGGAATATTTTACATTTCTTATAGTCATAAATAAGACAAAGAGAAAATATTAATACATTTTTCTCTCATTTTTTCTATAGACAAAACCTGTTGCATTTGCAGTACGGACAAATGTCAGCTACAGTGCAGCCCATGATGATGATGTCCCTGTTCCAGGCACGGCGATCTCATTTGAAGCTAAAGATTTCCTACATGTTAAAGAAGTAAAATAGTTTACATTATTAATTATTGGAATACTCTTCTGACACTACTCTTAATTAAGATTGTTGTTTTATATATCTTGGATACAATAAACAAAACTGTTATGTGTGACAGAGATAATAGAGCAATTTATAAAGTTGTTTGGCAGGAGACCCACTGCTCATGCATAACATCTGGCAACTCCCATCAAATCCTTTCAATTATTTTGATTGACATAGTGGGATCTAGAAAATCAGTAAGTTTGCCTGAGACTAAACAAGGTAAGAGGGTGGGTTATACAGTATCTTTCATAGAGGACTGTTTAAAGCCAAGCAGTCCTTAGTATGAGGTGAGTATAAGGAAACATGAAGATGAAAGATTTTACTTGGAGTATTAAGGTTGTTGCCAAGTGTTCTACTGTGTTGGGCATGCAGTGCTACTTGAGATTTAAGAGGGACATGGATGGTAGTTAAGGGGAGGAAGTAGAGTTGTTATAGCCCACATTTATGCTTTTCTCTGTAATTTTTGAACCTTAAATAGCGTGTTGCCACTTTTATTTCTGAAAAATCTATCTTAAACCAAAGGAAAAGCCTCAGTTCTACCTTTAAGTCTCAATTCTCAGTCTAGTGAAGCAGAATTAGATATAATGACATAGTGATGGAAGACACTGTAATCATTGCTGTTGCATCAATTGCTTGATCATGAGACATGATGAAAAACATACAGCTTCGGTTTCAAAATGTTGTTATCCCTATATTTCTGAAAATGAGATAAAAATGGGGATGTCTTTTCCCACAAAAAGCTTCTTCTCTGTACATACACATTAAACAATTGGCAATACAGAGAGAAAAAGTCCCAAAGAGAATAATTTACATTTGAGACTGTCCACTAATCTGTTTTACCTATCCATGGACGTAGAATATTGTTTACAAAGGGACCCTGACTTTAGTGACACATAAAATTAGATGTTTATTTATTTATTTTATTTATTATTAGGTTCTTCTATGCCGCCCTACTCCCGAGTATGTTGAGTATTAGAATGAGAAATGTCACCCTTCTTGCTTTATCTTAAAAATATTCTTGGGACAATGAAAAAAATATATAGTGTGTTTTCACACAAAAATCTTTCACTAGCCTGGAATTTTTACATTTATAATTAGGATTTCTAAAATGGTAACTTCATGTATTTCAATTCCCCTATCATCTGAGAAAATAGCCACATCTCAAGGGCAAATAGAATAATTTATATTTGAAAAAGTGCTACCCTACCAATTTGTTCGCTGTAGGTAGAGATATCTTCTGAAAGAAGATTAGACCTTAACCTGAACACTGACAATTTCAAAAGAAATATTGACTAGACAAAGGAAATATCAGTGGCATAATCACTAGGTATAAAGGTATGAATTCTGCTAGATGAAAGGGCCAGAATGTCTAGCCAACTGGCAGTGGTCAAAATCTGAGGCTGTTTCACACAAAGATGGGGACTTAAGTGAATGAAGGAAAGATGTTGGGACTAGAGTCTATTAGAGCTGTGCATTTAATTATGAGATCTTCCTTAAAAGAATGTCTTGCAGGGCAGAAACGCAAAGTTTGCAAAAACTGTTACATAATTAGTCAAAGACTTGAATAGGAAGTGGGTTTCCACTGTGATTTTTTTCTGTGAGTTAGAAGATAGTTTAGAGAAGCACCCTAAGCAGGACTTTCCTTGATATTCTCTTCCAAGAGCAATTCCTAAGCATGAAGCAACTAAGTAGCACAAATCTATATAGGTGATAGGGCTGTACAATACTTCAAATTCAATTCCAAAAAGATGCTTAAGCGCACTTTCGGATAGCAGTCACACAGTGTTTGAAGAACTGTAAGGAGCTGCTTTGTTTGCAACCACACTTCATGAAGCACTTTTTAATTTTGATTCTCAGCATTGTACAACATGCATCATGATAGAGAATCAGTTACAAATATAGAAACATGCTAACTGTACACTGGAACTACTGCATAATGTAGTTAGTTCCTGTAACACCCTAGCTCCAAAGATTTTCTAATTATTTCTGAAAAGAAATGACCATTTTGGCCATATACTAGTTTATCGATAGTCATTCTAGCACAAATGTTTAAAATGTTGATTAACTATAATACAGTATCTATATTGGGATTCAATTTATTTAAGTAGAGGTATATATTTTTAAAATGAAGTAATCTTCCATCTTCCTTAACCTTTTTCAACTCTAATACATGATTAAGCTAAGTAGTCAGAGGAGGATATATTTAATGCCAATATCATAATATGCCAATGTCATAATGCCCTTACATAAATCATTGGTGTAACCCCATCTGGAATATTGCATGTAGTTTTGGTATATAAAAACTGGTATATTTTCAAAAAGATATAGGGGAACTAGAAAATGGTCAAAGAAGGGCACCTAAGATGCCTAAAGGGCTGGAGCAGCTTTTCTATGAGGAAAGGCTGTAATATTTGGAGATTTCCACTGTAAAAATGATAGGGGAAATGATTGAGATATATAACATTATTATGGCATAGATAAAGTGGACAAGGAGAAGCTATTTTCTCCCTCTAAAATTACTAGAAACAGAAGTTACCCAATGAGATTGTATGGAAGAATCAATAGGGATAAAAGGATTCTCCCCCCCCCCCCAACAGTCTGCCAGTTTTGTTAACTTCAAAAGGGGGCTAACCTGCTATTAGTCTTATTGGCAATTGGTTTGCCACTCTAAAAGCAGACTGCTGGACTAGGTGGGTATACATTCTTAAACCATTATAGATGCTTTGTTTCAGAAGTAAAAGCTGTAAATATAAATCCTACGTAGTGAATGGATGTGGGGGAGAATATGTATATGGTGAGAAAGAAGAGAGAAAGCCTTAAACCTTTTAAGTGTTTAAGTATTTTTTCTACTTGTTTCTTTGATCTCCTTTTTCATTGCACCAAAATTACAAATTGGCCAAATTCTGAAAAAAAGCAATGGAGAAGGCATTATTAAGATTAAAAACATGCAAGTAATTAACACATATTGTTTTCTATTTCTTAATCACTAAGCCCTGCTATTGTACAAATTTAGTGCAACCTGCATTTTAAATTTAAGTTCTGCATAGCTACTTTTAAATTTATTAAGACAGTATGCATCCTCTCCCTCCCTCCCTCCCTCCCTCCCTCCCCCCCTCTCACACACATACACACATAATATATGCATAAAAATATACAAATAGGCCATACAACTACATTGGGGGGGAGGCAGTGAATGAGGAAAGAATGAAAATTAGTCCTTTCCTAAAGCTGAAGCTATTTATGTATTATGGAGAATAATGTTATGCTCCTTGTAATATGTTAATTCCCCCTTTTTTAGAGACTGGAATTGAGTCCAAGCTGATTATAAAAAATATAGTTCACTTCTTTTATCATTGTCTCCTCAAAAATGGATAGCAATACATGGACAAGGAAATAGTTTGAAAAAGACTTTGTTTTTTTGGTGCTCTACTGTTTCAGAGTATTGTTAAAATATAACATTCCTTGCTAAATTATAATCTACTGAACTTTGGTGCTTTCTCAAATAGGGGTCTTAGCATTACCAATCGGAAAACATTATGGAGCAGTTTTTTTCTGATGAAAATTTTAAAAACTATTTGAAAAATAATAGAAGGAGCCAAATAGCAGTAATCCCTTGCATTTGAAATATTTTATAAAGATCAACCTCAGTAATTTTAAGCTGTGTGATTTCGATTCCCAGAATTATGCAGCAACTGCACATTCCATGTACAAATCTATTAGTGGCATTCACCCTGTTGTATTTCATGGAGAAATTTAATTCAAAAGTTTGAAACTATGTTGGTTGTACAATTACTGATACACAGTTTAATTTACATATGTAAATAAGGCTATATTCTATGGACATTTAATCATAAAGTAAATAGAGCTTAGTGAATTTTCTGAATATATTGATCTTGCTTGATAAAATACATTGATACTGACAAATACAAACAAAATAATTCTGACATTCTTTCTTTCAGAAATTTAACAATGACTGGTGGATAGGACGATTGGTAAAAGAAGGTTGTGAAATAGGATTTATACCAAGTCCAGTGAAATTAGAAAACATGAGGATGCAGCATGAACAAAAAGCTAAGCAAGGAAAATTTTACTCTAGGTAATTAAAAATGTATGTGAAATTATCTGTGATCAGTTATCAAGTTATATAACAAAAAACCATTATTTCTTTAATTGAAAGGAGAAAAGTGAAACATCTAAGAAAGTTTAGTTCTATTTACATATCCCCCAGCTTAGGCAGAGTTTTCACTATAGGAATGTGCATATCATCTCTTGATCTTACATGACTGGCCCCCAAAAAGTTCATTTTGGTCTTTTTAATCCTTTAATCCTAGGAAAGGTTTTGAGTGCCTTTATGCAGCTATAGCTTGCTGATGTTCACATACCATTTTTTACTTGAGTGAAACATGGAAAACATTATGACATCACTAAATTATTCATTTCACAGGCCCATGAAATGGCTATAAGAACATGCAAGACTACTTCTGTTCTCTTCTCTCTTAAAAACTACTTCTGTCCCAGCAATATGACTGAGTTGGTTTATTGTTTTAGAACACAGAATCAGAAAGCTTGATTGACCAGAATTCCTTCCTTAGGTTTTATGTTAAAACAATGAAGCTGTCAAAGGGGAAAAGATAATATTTCATGTTATAATGGTGGTACTTCATTGCCTCTATCTTTCTTACATTTGAAACTGCATGTTATTAGAACTTGCTTCTCATTATTAGAAGTTCAGCCTTAATGTCAACAGAAGTCAGCCACATTATTTCAACTAGCTAATTATCTGTTTAAGAGTGAAAAATCATGTGAAAAACATTCTTTATTTTTCCTTTGTCACCTTTGAGTGGTCACTGTGTCTTCAGCTGCAGCAATTTCAGAGTAGCCGCTGTAATATAATTTAATTGTTATTAAAATGCATACAAAATTACTTAGGTCAGCGACTAAAGGATATTCTGGTATGTAATTAAATAATCCCACTGCCTGCCATTTATTACATTGAAAGAATTAATTTTGATAGCATTCAGGGTTTTTATTCCCTATTTTTCTATCAGTGGTATATATTGACATTTTAATGTCTTAAATAATATGCTCCTAGCTAAAAGAAATCATGACTTTAGCTAAATAGTTTTATTATTAGTGTAGAATTCAAATGATCTTGAATTTACACTAGGTAAATTAGAAGGAACAAGACACTAGAACATTTCTAAATGTTGTAAAATAAAATTAAGACTTGTCCTCTCATATTCTGAATCATACTGCCAAGATTGCCTTCTGAAATATTGTATACTTTTATCGATTATTTGCCATCAAGTTGGTTTTGATCCTTAGTAACCACATAAATTTTCTCCTAGATGATTTGTCTATAACCTGGTCCTGCAAGACTTACAAAAGTATACCAATTGCTACAGCTAAGTCCATTTGCCTTGCTGCTGGCTGTCCTTATCTTATCTTTCCTTCTATCTTTCCCAATATTATATAGTTCTCAAGAGAGTTATGCCTGTATATGTGTCTGATGTAGGATAATTCAAGTCTGATCTATTTGTGCCTCAAGTAAAAATCCTGGGTCCATTAGTTTGTATATAATTAAACTATGTAATGTAATAGTTTGTGTAGGAAATAACTGTATTATGGACCAGAAATCCTTTTAAAACAAACTTTTAAATTGTATTTCTGCAATTTCACATATTTTAGATATCTATATGTATCATGGACTCCTTGGTGTTTTCTGAGTTTGGTTGTTTTTTTGTAGACATTTCATTACCAAACTAGGTAACAACATCAGTGCTAGCAAGGATTCAACAGTTCAACTCTGAGTTACAAATATTCTCTGCTATCAAGATCTATATGTATCTTTAGCAAAAAAAATTCTTAAGAATCCTTAATTTAAAAAAAAAACCTTTAAAAATCCAGATGTGTACGATCAAAGAGAAGATACCCTATGACAATCATTAAGTGTTGTACCTCACGATTCTTGACAAATGTATCTTTTCTTTTATGTACACTGAGAGCATATGTATCAAAGACAAATTCCTTGTGTGTTCAATCACACTTGGCCAATAAAAAATTCTATTCTATTCTACGAGGGTGAGTCAAAAAGTAATGCCATTTTTTTTAAGGACAGGTATAATTACCAACACAGGAACATGTAGCATACATCAAAATGAAGCTGGTCCTTTGTGGATCACATTCCTACTTCTCAACATAGTCACCGTTTCTCTCAGTAGTAATGTTCCACCTTCGAATGAGAGATGTATCCCTGTCTCGTAAAATTTTGTTGATTGTTCTTTGAGCCACTTCTTCACTGCAGTTTTCACTTCCTCGTCACTGGAATAATGTTTGCCTCTTAAGCCCTCTTCTTCGGCCCCATGAAAGAGGGTTTGAGAGGCAAACATTATTCCAGTGACGAGGAAGTGAAAACTGCAGTGAAAAAGTGGCTCAAAGAACAGTCAACAAAATTTTACGAGGCAGGGATACATGTTCTCATTCAAAGGTGGAACATTGCTATTGAGAGAAACGGTGACTATGTTGAAAAGTAGGGATGTGATCCACAGAGGACCTGCTTCATTTTGATGTATGCTACATGTTTCTGTGTTGGTAATTATATCTGTCCTAAAGAAAATGGCATTACATTTTGACTCACCCTCGTATATGCACAATCCTATAGTGAAAATTCTTCCTAAGCTGGGGGATATGTAAAAAGAACCCTTCATTCTTTTCCAGAAGTTCTCTAAAATGTACTGTATATCTTTTAGTATAGAATCACATAACTATTTGTTCAAAGTCCTTGTGATTTTTTAATGTTGATTTAATTCTATTTGAACTGTTAAATTTTTAATCAATAAAAAGGCTCCAATTTATTCAACAGAAAGTTTCTGATTTTTAAATAATAACTCTGAAGATCGGAAGAGGGAGGATTCCAGTGGCCAATTTCATTGTAGTCAATAAATCTTTGCTGAAGTCGTTCCAGCAAAGTAAAATTATTATCTCTCCTAGCCTGTTAATTCATTTTCTTGAAAGTTCAAAAGTTCTTAGTTCAGATATAGAAGCCATATCTGACTTCACAAAGCACCAATAGAAAATACAAGTTACATCCAACAGTAATACAAGCACCCATCATACAAAGTTGTTGTATAAGTGACACCTGTGGAAAATGATCATATTGAAGAAGAGCCATTAATTTTTTTTTGAGAAAATCAGATATTCAGTTTAATATTTAAAGATTAATTTTTTTGTAAGATACATAGCAATAAAAGTCTATCTTGATTGTGATTTTGGATTTTGAATGTTGGAGCCATTTTAAATATACATTAGAGCACTTCATTATATAATTATTTGTACAGATAAATTGTTTACATTTTCCTTGTGGTTTGCCATACTGGAATTCTATGATACATATTATTATAATTCTATAAGCATTCAAGGAGAAAATTATCATATTATCTCTTGGTACTGATTCAAGCAAATTATGAGATAATCAAAAGACTGTTTATTTATTTGTTTACTCTAGTAAATCAGGAGGAAATTCATCATCTAGTTTGGGTGATGTAGTACCCAGTTCCAGAAAGTCTACACCTCCATCATCTGGTAAGGGGTCATGTGTTCTTTACTATGGTCCACTTAATATGCCTATATCGATATATTTTATACTTTTCAATCAGGAGGCAAATATTTTTAGTGGTGGTCACCATTAACTTTTCCAAAATTTATTAGCAAGTTTAACATAAACTTAAAAGGTTAAATAATATATTTTTGTGCATATGCTAAAATTGTGACACAAGTTATATTTAATAATGAATTGATAGAGTTGATTCACGTGTTTGTGTTAAAGTAATTTGGTATATAAATAATGTGAGACCCAATTTGCTATAGTGGTTAAAGTATCAACCCTGGGAAGGAAACAATGACAAACCATTTTTGGAAAACCTTGTCAAGAAAATTGCAGGAACTTGTTTAGGCAGTGTCCAAGAATTGTTCACAATTGAACAGAAAAAAAAATATTATAAAGCCATAGGGTTGTTAACTGAATTTTTAAACTGAATGAATAACTAGACAACAACCAGTATCAATTGATAGCATGTTTGATAAATTACTAAAGGTGCAACTTTGTGTGGCTAACTGTAACCTTACCAGCATCAATAATGAGAAATTGTATTTATGCAGAATATCATGTTCTTATATCTTATATAGTAAAACTGCAGAATTGATGGTCAATCATGTAAATATTTTTTAAAATGGTATTACATAATATCTGGAATACAAGTCTATATTCTATATTCAATTATGAATTCTGTTCAATTCATAATTGAATTTGTTGTCATGTACTGTCTGTGGGTTTCCCACAGGTGATAATATATTATCTCCAAGGTTACTTACAACTCTTACATTATATCATTCTATTATCTTACTGGCAAATGTGGAAAATAAGGTCCAGCCAGATTTTCTACAAGTTCCTGTGAAGAGATTTAAGTTAGGGAATGCAAAAAATGAATTTGTGAATTCATCCATTTCCATAACTTTTATTGTAATATGCTTGTAGAGCTAATGCCTTGATTATGAGTCTCTCTTTATTTGTTTTTTATCTCTAACATGGAAATGTTAACATTGATTGCCCCTGATACTGTTGTTTTGAATGTTTTCAAATTTTGTTAAAACATTTTTGGTTTGCGTAAACAGTGTAGCCACATTTAATTTCAAAAACAGAAAGGAATTGTTTTAAATCTGCAAAATAAAAGAGTTTCCTACCATGAAATAACTAATTTTGATGCTACAGTAATATAAGACTGCAGTAATAGGTGCTTTTAATGTAATTTATGGGGGCATGATGGCTCAGCGGTTAAAGACGGTGAGTTATCACTTGGAAAGCTGACAGTCCGGATTCAAGATCTGAATGCCACTCAATGAGATTGCCCATTACTTGCCCCAGCTCCTGCAAACCTAGCAGTTTAAAAGCATGTAAATTCAAATAGATAAATAGGTACCACTTTGATGGGAAGGAAACAGTATTCCATGCACCTCAGTAGTCTTGCTGGCCACATGACCACAGAAATATCTTTGGACAACACTGATTTTCCTGACTAAGAAACTGAGATCCCCTATAGTCAGATATGAATGGGCATGGGAAATATTTATCTTTAACATAACATAATTAACAGGATTTCATTTTACTGCAAAATGTATTAAATATTTATTTTTAATGTGGATTTTTATTATTATTTTATTATTCTTACTTTAAATGATATTTTGTGATTTTGATTCCTCTTTTCTGTATCCTTGAGAGGTTATTATAATTGTAAGAATTATTTGCTTTTATTATATTATTATAATATAATATATAATATAAATATTTTGGATAAAGAACATGGTGGTCTCCAATCAACATGAATTCTACAGAACTTACAACAAGTAATAAAGTAGCCATTACAGTAAAACACAAATTAATAAATCTCATAGAAAAGCTTCATAAATATATATGCATCACAGTAAAACCAGTCAAAACTATATAATGAAATAGAATATTAAACACTTAAATTTTGATACAACAGTCTGTTTTCTATTTGTCGTTTTAACGTTAGTTACAAAGACTAACTTGATTTTCTTAAAAACAAAATTCAAAGCCACTGGTATGTGGTATTCCTGTCCTTGAATTCTCCTTCAACTATCACTTTTATTAGCTTTAGGATAATGTACAGGTAGTCCTTGATTTACAGCAGTTCATTTAGTGACCGTTCAAAGTTACAATGGCACTGATAAAAGTGACTTACGACAATTTTTCACAGTTATGACCTTTGTAGCATTCGCATGATCATGTGATCAAAATTCAGATGTTTTGCAACTGATTCATACTTACGACCTTGCTGTGTCCCAAGGACATATGATCACCTTTTGCAATCATTTGACAAGCAAAGTTAATGGGGAAGACAGATTCACATAATAACCGGGTTACTAGCTTATCAATTGCAGTGATTCACTTAACAACTATGGCAAGAAAAGTTGTAAAATGTGGTAAAAGTCATTTAACAAATGTCTCACTTAACAACAGAAATGTTGGGCTCAATTGTGGGCATAGGTCAAGGACAACCTATAGGGCTTTAAGTAATGGTGGTAGAGCCTGGATGATTTCATGAAGTAAAAGGAAATTTTTCAAACTCACTTGTCCCAAGCTTTATGCAACCTGAGCCCCTTCCTACTTTTCTACATAATACATAATATAGTCAAGACAATTACATACAATACTTTAAAAACAAACTCCCAAAACATCATCCAATGTTATTGCAATCATAATATTAAATATTCACCATGTTAAAATATGTTAAATAACTTTTTTTAAAAAAACAAAACAAAAATAAAAGCTGTTCTCCATCGTGGGTGGAGTCAGTATTTAGGATGGGTTGCCCTCGTCCACTCAGAATGAGGACTGAGTCTGTTACTTTTTGCCGGATCCGCCCTCCTAGGACCCAGCTTTGACTCGGTCCTTAGACTGGACGGGCGTAGCTAATTACTTCTCCCTTCCTGAATGCAGTATTTCCTTTCTATTTGGTTTTTGACTCAGACTGTTTGACATTGTGAGTTCTTGCCCCAGCCCTCTGTCTCTTGCGAGGTGCTCGGGCGTTTTTGGCAGCTGAGTTTCCACTCCTGCCGCGGCAATAGGTTCCGGGCCTTGGGACATCGACCGTGCAAGGCTTGCCCTGGTCTGTCCTTGGAGCAGGTTGCTCCCGGTGGCTAAGGTGGCCTGGACACTTGGGGGAGGCGTGGACTTGACAGCTACCGGCCCTAGCCTACGCGCATTGACTCTCGCCGATCACCCCCCACACGTTCGGCTTGGCCACAACATGAGCGTTATTTTCCACCCAGTTTTAGCAGATTGAAGAGTGGCTCAGGACAGTCGCTGGAGCTCACGCTCGCGCAGCCTCCTCAGATTCATCGCTTGATTGCCGCTGCCGGGGCGGACACCATTCCCTGCCCGTCATTCGGCTATTTTACAAGAGGCGTGGTCAATCGCTGGAGCTCACGCTCGTACAGCCTCATCCGCTTTGCCTGGCCTAATAGCGATTTTTTGGCCCTATCCATCGGCTACTTCTAGGTGACTGGACCACATAGGACTTGTCCTGGTCGGCACCAGCAGCGTATTGGTTCCCCTCCAGCCCATTTCTCAACCGTCAGTTGCAGTGGCCATTTTGTAGCTGGCAGCGGCCATTTTATTCAGCTGCTCTTCACATATAAGGCAGCATGGCAATCGGCAATTCAGCTGACAAGCCGTGGGGCAAGCAGCTTCACAAGACCAACTGCCACGCCCCAGACAAGGATCAACCTGGCACCTCTAGCCAATTGGTTGAGCATAGCGGCCGCGGCTCTAAGGCCACGGAGAGGGTGGAGCGCCGCAGGGACAAAGTCCTGAAGAGGCACTGTAACAAGGCAGTGGGCCATGATCCCCAGGATGGCTCCTCTTTAAGGGGCTCGGACTCTGACCAAGTAGCCCAACACCCATTAGGAGACCACTTATCCCTGGATAATCTGGTGTTGTATAGGGGTTCTGCAGATCCTTGGGGTTCAGCCGGCTTTTCAAGGCCCTCCACTTCTCTGGCCTCTTAGGTCCTCCTCGCCTCCGGGACTCAAGCACTGTCGTCTACTTCAGGGGCTTCCAGTTGCCCTGGACCCAGCCAACCTACAGGCCCTGATGGTAGGTTGGCCAGGTTTAAACAGGGCTTTACCGCATGTCTGCAGTCACTGAACGGTGCAGCCTCAGTCAGCTCCCAGGGGCCCCTGATCCGGCTAGGGACCAGTATTCACCATCAAAGTCCAGACCGCTAATCCGGTGAGTCAGATCTCAATGGTCAGGAGTCCTTGCTTGACTTGGACAGGGGCGATTATGTCCTCTCAAAGGACAAGGACATGCCACAGGAACACCAGGAGTTCTGGGCCCTGTTCCTTCTGGGACTTTTCAAATCTTTACTTTACAAAGCCTGGTCGGCTGCGGGGTTGGACAGTCCCTCTACCTCTGCTGCAGACTCCCCATCTCCGCACAGTGACCCGCTTTTTGATGAGTTCATGCCGGAGGTGGATTTTGTCCCAGCGCTGCAACTATTCTTGGACAATGTCCAAAGACAGTGGAAGGCCCCGGCGTCAGGGCCTATGGCTTACTCGCTCGACCGCAAACACTTCAATGTGGCTCCGGAGTTGGCCTCTCTTCTCAATGTCCCTAAGGTGGACGCTCCAGTTCTTGCCCTTCATACACCGACTGCTATGCCAGGCAGAGCGGAGGAGTTGTTGAGGCCTGAGCACAAAAGAACTGAGCAGGCCCTTATCAAGGCCCATCAGGCAGCCACTTGGGTGATACGGGCATCTTCATTGGCTTCCTTTTTTGCTCGCTCCTCCTTAATATAGCTGAGATTCCTCCAGGAACAAATCCCGGCATCCAATCTGCGAGCACAGCAGGATTTGAATAAAGTCTTTGCTGCCTCTCAGTTTGCAGCGGATGCATCTCTCCACGCGTCCCGGTTTGCCTCCAAGGCTATGGCCGCCTCACTGGTTGATAGGCACATGCACTGGCTTCTCCATTGGCCTGTCAACACCCGCCATAAATGGCGCCTGGCATCAGCCCCTTTCCAGGGACAGACCCTTTTCGGTGAGACACTCGACCCGATTCTAGTCAAGACTCGGGATAAGTTAAAAATTCTGCCAACTTTGTCTAGATGGGGCAATTTCCACCAGTCTCCCGATTCCCGGCGGCCCTTTCGGGCTCCTGACCAGGGCTTCAGCTTCTTCCGGCCCCAAGGTCAGTTCGGATCTAGGCAGGGCCAGCCTCAGGATAGATCCGGGAGGGGGAGGCGGTTCAAGCGAGCTTTCAGAGGAGGAGGAAAAGGTCGCCCCTTCCGATTCTCCTGATAATGTCCATTCCGATCCTCCCATAAGGGGTCGTCTTGCCCTCTTCTCCACTGTGTGGGAGCGGACCACCCAGGATAGATGGGTCCTTGAGACAGTCAGTCAGGGTCTCTCGCTAGAGTTTCTCTCCATTCCCCTGAGGTTTTTCATCCAATGTCCCTTATCCAAGGTGCCTTCCAAGAAAGCCCTTATGGATTCTGCAGTCCAACACCTGCTGAACATTTGTGCCATCCAGTAGGTTCCTCTGGATCAGCAGGGACAGGGGTACTATTCCATCCTCTTTGTAGTCTCCAAAGCCTCGGGGAGATGGAGGGCAGTTCTGGACCTTAAGCGTCTGAACCGGTATATCAAATATAGATGGTTCAAGATGCACTCTTTGCACTCTATTCTCAAGTGTGTGAGGCAGGGAAATTTCCTGGCCTCTCTGGACCTGACTGAAGCCTACTTGCACATATCGATTAATGCTCTTCATAGACAATACCTTAGGTTTTGCTATGCAGGTATGCATTTCCAGTACAGGGCCCTTCCCTTTGGCCTCTCCTCTGCCCCCTCCAAGTCTTCACGAAGGTGCTAGCGACCGTGGCGGCTCATCTTAGGCCCCTACCCGTGCGTGTCCAGTGTTACCTGGATGACATTTTGGTACAGGCGTCCTCTGAACATCTTGCGAGTTGTCATCTCCAGGTAACCATTTCAACACTCTGGCAGCACGGGTTTTCCGTCAATTTGGAGAAGAGCCAACTCTCCCCATGTACTTCCCTCCTTCACCCGGGAGCCGTTATAGATATCTTAGAGTGTAGGGTTCCCCTTTCCCAGGAGAGACAGGACAGCATCAAGAATCTTGTTCGTAGGGTCTCCCTGGCCCTCCTGTCCACTCTCCTGTGGAAAATGATTTCATGCATTTCCATCACCCCTTGGGCATGCCTACACTCTAGGAATCTTCAATGGTTCCTTTTACCATTCCAGAAAGCAGGCCGCAGCACCTCATCATCCAGAGTCCTGGTCCCTCTGGATGTTCTCCATTCCCTCGCCTGGTGGTGCTCGCCAGCAATCGCCCAGGGATGCCTTTTCTGGGAGCCGCTGAGGGTGGTCGTCACTACCGATGCAAGCCTGACCGGCTGGGGGGGCCCACTCGCAAGGACAGATTGCTCAGGGCTAGTGCTCGCAGCTAGAGTCCAGCTCCTCAATCAATTGGCTAGAGCTTCGGGTGGTTTTTGGCACTCAAACACTTAAAACGACTCCTAGATGACTGTCATGTCCTGGTCCTAATGGACAATACCACCACCAAGGCCCATGTGAATCGGCAGGGTGGCACCCGCTCGCGGACTCTGATGCAAGAGGCGCTGAGGCTGGGACTATGGGCAGAGCGACACCTCTCGCTTTCAGTGGACCATATCTCCGGGATTTCCAATACCCAGGCGGACTGGCTCAGTCGGACAGTAGTGGATCATGCAGAGTGGCGCCTGCACCTGTCCCTGTTCCACGACATCACGAGCCACTTTGGCCTTTCGCAGGTCGACTTGTTCGCAACCCCGGAAAACGCCCACCTCCCAAGGTTTTTCTCTCGGTTCCCGTCCCAAGGAGCAGAGGGGGTGAACACTCTTCGCGGACAGTGGCTGTTGGGCTTCTATACACACTCCCTCCCTTGCTGATCCTGCCTCAGGTCATCCAGAAAGTGCCGGAGCAGTGGGTGGAGGTGATCCTGCTGGCGCCCCATTGGCAGAGATAGGCATGGTTCACGGACCTGAAAGCCCTGTCGGTGTCTCCGCACTGGCAGATACCAGCGAACGAGTCATCGCTCAGCTAGGGGGCGTTGGTACACCCGGATCCCCAGTGGTACCAATTGACTGCCTGGCAGTTGAGTGGCGCACTTTGAGGCGACAGGACTATGACTCTGATATTATTCTCACCATCCAGGTGTCTCGTCGGTCTGCTATGGAAAGGATCTACGCCGCAATGTGGAAATCCTGCTGTTCCTGGTGCGCCTCGGAGGGCTGTTTGCCTTTACAGATACCTCTGCTGAAGGTCCTGAAATTCCTCCTGTGGGGTTTGGCCTTGGGTCTCTCTCCGAACACTCTTCGCCGACAGGTGGCAGCCCTATCCTCGGTCCTTTCCTGTGACCAGGTTGACTGACTCTCTGGCGCAATTTCCCACTGTTCGCCAGTTCTTGTGGAGAGCTTCCAACCTTCACCCTCTGGTTATCCACCGCTACCCAACCTGGGATCTCCCCAGGGTATTGCAGTCTCTAATGGGGCCTCTTTATGAACCGCTACGGTCGGCTTCTCTCCGGTAACTCTCCTACAAGGTTACCTTCCTGGTGGTGATCACGTTGGCTTGCAGGATATCTGAGCTCTCCACACTTTCTATTCGGAAGGACTTGTGTGTTTTTCATTTGGACCGGGTTGTTCTCCCGGTTAGACCCTTCCTTCATCCCCAAAGTTAATTCCACCTTTCACAGGGCTCAGGAGCTAGTCCTCCCCAACTTTTGTCCAAACCTGGCTCATCCGTCGGAGAGGCTTTGGCACACACTGGATGTCCATAGGGCCTTAAGCATTTATATTGATCGGACACGGCAGTTCCATAAGACTGAGGCACTTCTGGTGGCCTTTCTGCTACATTCCTTGGGTAAGAAGGTTTCCTTCATGACCGTTGGCCGTTGGATTTGCAGAACTATCACTAAGGTGCGTGAACTCTCTGATATACGGCAGGGGGTCATGGCTCACTCTACGCGTAGTGCGGCAACATCGGAAGCCTGGGCGACCCAGGCACCCTTGTCAGAGGTTTGTCAGGCGGCGACTTGGGCTTCCCCTTCTCAGTTTATCCGCTACTACAAAATTGACATGTTCGCGTTGGCAGATGCGGCCTTCGGCCGTAGAGTCTTGCAGAGGGACCACGAGGAGTCTCACTGAATCGGACTTGGACTATGCTCACCCGGGGGACTTTTGGCTTTGGTAATCCCATCCTGAATGCTGGCTCCACCCACGATAGAGAAGGGGCGTTGGTCTTACCTGATACACCTCTTCTCATCAGGTGGAGCCAGCATTCAGCCCCGCCCTTGAGGTCCTGCATACTCCTCAATTTTTTTAGAGTGGCGTTGTTGCCGTTATTGCTGGTGTTTGTGTTTTTTTCCTTGGACTGACTTTTTGCATGGTGACATCCGCCTCTTTGGCGGGTTCAGGAAGGGGAGCTTACATGTAGTTGACTGTGCCAGTTGGTAGCCATGTCAAGTCTGCTTCTTTGGTCTTGTCAAAGCTGGGTCCTAGGAGGGTGGATCTGGCAAAAAGTAACAGACTCGGTCCTCATTCTGAGTGGATGAGGACAACCCATCCTGAATGCTGGCTCCACCTGATGAGAAGAAGCGTATCAGGTACGACCAATGTTCCTTTTAACTTCGTGAGGCAAGGTGTGCCTTCATAGAGGTTGGAAGGTGGGAATTAAACCTTGGGTGTAACTTCTGTTCTTTCAACCAAGTGTCTCGTGGTGAAGTAAAAACAAAGACATTTCAACACTCCAGCAAACTTGTTGCATTATTTGTTGGTTAAAATTTCTAAAATAACTTAAGTTTTCTGTTTGCACATCAAACTTAATTGTAAAACAATTGTCACAAATCTGTTGAATTCTGTATTCAATTGGATTAATATTAATCATTCCTAGTGATTTTGTGTGTCATTCAAATATAGAACACACACATTGTTTCTATTTGAATTCATGAATAATACTAGCTTACTTTCTGACTGATTAATCCTGCAATGTTGCATAAAATGGCACAATTTTAAAAACACTTAAGAGCATTTGTACTGCTTAATTTCAGACCAAATTGTTCTTATATTTATACTTCTTTAAAAAACTTGATTTGTCATTTGCATGCTTTGCAAGGATTAAAATAAATGGATAGTCTGTTCTGATTATGCATGCATAATGCAAATATATTTAAGTGAAATATGTTTGTTTAGACTTGAACAAAGCTTTAGTTTGTTGAAATAGAAATTTAGGTAACTTTCTAACTTCTCACATAATTACATCAGATTTTCATTGATTAAAAAAATAAATTACAGCTGTTTAAAACTGCTGTTATTTGTACAAAACCAATTTATTACTTATAACTCCTTCTCTATACAATATATTAATATTTACACAAGAGAGATTTTTTAAATTTATTATTATTTTATCTGCAATACTGATCTACATTCATTTCTCGAGATAATAAAATAATTAGGCTTAACTTTTTTTTTGTTTTCATCATGTCCCAAAACTTAATCCTTCTATGATTTTGATTCCAGCAGGAAGTATGATTTTCAGTATATAATGTTTTCCCATAGACAATCACATGTTAGATCAGTGTTTCTCAGGCTTGGTAACTAAGATGTCTGGACGTCAATTCCCATAATTTTCCAATCAAGTATATTTATTAGATAATATACCTTTATTAGATATATTGTTCTTTAAGATTGATTAATCTCTGTTTTAAGGCTTTTGGAATTTCATAAATTCATCCACTAACACTGATTTTAAAAACCTGCTTGTGAATTCAGTGTTTGATACAAATATTTACTCATTCTTAGACATATATGATCAGTTTACAATAAAGTATATTTATAGATATGAGCTGTTAGTAAAATTGGAAAAATTATGACCAAATATTAGATACAATTTATACTTTTGCCATATATATATTCATGTATAACCTCTCTGTCATTAAGCCAACCCTCAAAACTATGTTTTAATTTTCACAATTGGCATATGTGGGTGACACATTTTTCATGGTATTTTGGTTAAAAAACTGAGGATTGGCTTATCCAAGGAAGGGTTTATCTAGAAATATGTATGGGTAATTTTAAAAAGTATTAACCATAAATACTTGCAGATAAGTCAATGTGTGAGTAAGCTAAATCCAACTTTTGTGGTGTATTTTGACACATAAAATTCTTCGTTTATCTGCCCGTGTATATGGTACATTACTCTGAATGTACATACTTAATTCTGATGTAATATATTTTTTGGAATTCCCTTTTTCTCCTTCTGTTTGATGGATCTGACATGAAACACTACTGTTTTAATATGTACCTCTACTTCCTGTCTCATAATTTTATATTGTTTATCTGTATATAGCTATAGATATAGATGCCACTGGTTTAGAGGCAGAAGAAATTGATATTCCAGCAAACCATCGCTCCCCCAAACCCAGTGCAAACACTGTCACATCACCCCATTCCAAAGAGAAAAGAATGCCCTTCTTTAAGAAGGTAACACCTACTTCCAAGATGCCATCTGTACACCTGCTCACTGCACTGTGTTACATTGAGTCCTGTTGACTGTCTGTGTCTCTTGACAGGACAATAACATGCATGCCTTTGTTGTTCTTTGTTTCTTTTTCATGCTGCTATAGCTAAGCAGAAACAGAAATCGGTAAGTTTGCGCTGACAGAAGCTATATTTAATCTGCCATTGGCATCATTAGCATCATCACATACAGTTTATATTACACAATCATTTTAATACAAATAAATAAACTCATTAAACAGCTGGCTGATCCCATAAAACAGCAGACTAGGCCCTGTGAGGTACTGAGTCCTAATTGCTTATGGTACTTTTCCTTTTTGATGGAATAATAAGCAGCTGAGGGAATATTTTAAAACATCCATGGAAGTAAATCTTCAAGACCAGATGATGCACCACACTAGTGCATGCTTACTCTTTGTCATTTTTCCAGAACTTTTTTTTTACTTGTGATTCAGCTTTATAACTAATTTTTGTTAAATCTAAATAGATACTCATCTTGTTCTTTAAAAAGAACCTGCATTTTTAAATTTAGTCAGTATTTAAACTTCTAATCCACTAGGTGCAAAATCTGCAAATGAGCAAGACCAGTGGAAAACTGCAGACTTGTTTTGGCGGTCTACTGTGAGTTTTTCCTATTGTCATATATAAATTATTTCCCATTGTTCTTGCCTTTTCCTCAGCAGTCATATTGTATCTTGCCTATTAGATCAAATCTGGCGGCACCTTTCTTAATTAAAAGTACTCCATAGATAAGGTATCAGATACATAAATCATCATGATCTTTTCCTCCATCCTGGGATTCTTAATATACTCCAAAAAGCCCTATAAAGTTTGTTATAACTGCTATAAAGCACTTGAAATGTAATTGGGTTTTTTAATAAAATCGTCTTGAACTTTTATTTTCAGCAAATATATTCTTACATTTCTTACACTGTGCATTGCCCTCTCTTAAGACAAGTGCAATTTAGATGTGAGTGCCAGCTCTCATAATTCTTTAACCAATGTGGCCTCAAACTGCAGGATTGGGGGCTGAAATCTAACATATTGAGAGGGTATTAAATTGGAGAAGATTGATAGGCATATTTTCTCAGTCCAGGCTGAACAAATTCCCTATATTTAAATTTTTTAAAAATACCATATTCAAGAAACACCCATTGCTGCATTAATTTCTTCAGCAAAATCATCTCCACTTTGGCACTAGTTTGCAAAATAGAATTGATCAGATTAGTAGACCCTAGTGGTATATCTTGTTGAGAGATAAAGTATGAGCTTAACGAATAAAATATATTCTTTATTGCAGTTGCAGCTATATTTTTTCTTATATATAATTCTGTTCCTTTTATTGGTTTTACACAGTAATCCTGTACACAACTAGCTGAAATTTAGTCATGCTGTAAAATTCTAAAATCTGCTGACTTATTTCTAAGTAGAGGTCAGTAAGATTGTCCCTTATCAAGAATGGAATCTTTTGGTGGTAACACTATTTACTAATTATTCTTAATTTCTTCTCTCTCTTTTTGTAAGAGGGCTGTCAAAAATCTCAACAAAATTGCCAGGTGCAATGGTAATTGTATGATATGTTGACATTTGTTCACCATAATTTGGACAGACATTCTAATTAATTTACTGATGAATCAAAGCATACCCATCAGATGAAAAAATCACCCTCATTAGTTTGTGGAATGAATTTGAAAGAGTAATATAGAAAGGAATGCCTCTTGTAGTCCATTTTAGCCCCTTAACATATTGCCACTGACAGCATAGTTAATTAAAGCTGGGAAAAGCTGAAGACTGGCATACAATTGAGTTTAACAAGTACCAGTATTCCATCAAATAAGGTAATTTCTGTACCTACTTACCCTAATTTTCAAGGGTTATGATTAGTGTGAGGCTTTTATAGATAGTTACCATAAGACATGGACATATTACAGCAGGGCCCTGATCTGCTAAATATAAAGAGGGTCATGACATAGTTCTTAAAGGTTGACACATAATGCATGCAAAAGATTATACCTAGCAAGAATAATTCTGATAGTGCATTTCTATAACACAACGAATTAATAGGCTTTGCTTCTAACCATTAAGAGAGATCTGGCACTCTAAAAAGTTAAGTTCACATGCTTTTGATGCCTTGGGCACTATATCTCATTCTACTTAACATTATCAGTTATGTGGTGAATTGAATGAAAACAAACTCTAACATTGATATATGTTTCATGTGGTAGGTTGCTTTAGACTGCTGCTTGCGTGGCATTTTGTGCTGTTGCTGTATTATGTTTGTCCTTGATTTCTTATGATTGTATTCTACCTTATTGCTTTTTGTGGTTTTGCTGTGGATATATCAAATCATTTTAAATCATTCTGTAATGTTGACTTACAGTATATATTTAAATTGTATTGGTTCTTGAAAAATAAATCTGGCATACCTATATTTAAGCTTTTTCCAGGTTGGTAGTTTTGCATTTGACATATTGCACTCTGCAAGAAAGCATCAAAATTTCAAAATGAGCATTCTGGGTGGTTATTGTTTTTGCTTCTTTATTTCCCTTCAAATACATGCTTTTTTAAACAAATTTCATATAATTTAATATTTACACATTAATTATCAATTACTTATATAACTTCTGTGATATACTGTATATATGTAAACATGTAATTTATAAAATAGAATGGATTATCTTGAGATTTTCTGATGTTAATCAGGGTCATCAAGGAAGAGAAAAAAGTATTGCACAGGATTATTTATACATTTAGAGTGCAGTTATAGCTATACATCTGGATTCCTATTACCATTGAACTAAGTCCTTTAGCTGTCAACATGTAGGCAAAGGCATTTCAAAATAGTATCATTTGGATTTAATAAATTTCAAATTTATATTGATGGATGAAAGAAAACTATTTTTTTTTCTTTTCTGTTTGCTTCTTGACTATACTTTGCAGTATTATTAAGCGATTGTTTGAGATTGAGATTTTGATTGTATTTCCTAAATTTGAATAATAGATAGAAACGTATTTCTGCAGATTCAATGAAATCTTTTCATTTACTTTTTGATGTTTCTTTTACAGTCATTGTCTTGGCCTTCCTAAATAATTATTCCAATTCAAAATACAATTTAAATTCACTTTGCATATAAGGTTGGATAGAAGCATTTACATTCTTGGAAATATCAGTAATATTCATATAATAGTTTCACAATTTTTTCGGAGAAAAGACTCAGGCAAAGTGATTTTTGACCTTGATGACATCAGTCAATTCTGTTAAATAAATATATGTGAAGAATAAACTTTTTTTCCGAAACTAGATGTTGGAATTATCTTTTTGATCTTTATCAGACAGAGCACATCCCTCCATATGATGTAGTGCCTTCTATGCGACCAGTCGTTTTAGTGGGGCCTTCTTTAAAGGGATATGAGGTAAAGGAATATCGTAAATCTCTTTTATGTTATTTAAAACAATGTTTTTTGAAATTGTGGGTAAAAATGGAAGAATTCCACTTTTTCTCATTATGAATCAGAATAAACTAAAAATGGATAAGTATAAAGTCTTACATTTTTTTAATTTAGATTTGTCATGACATGTAAATGTATTTTTTTATTCCAGGTGACGGATATGATGCAAAAAGCATTATTTGATTTTTTAAAACATAGATTTGAAGGGCGGTAAGTATTAAGAATATAATCTAAATCAGAGTGAAATTAATATGGCTGTTTAGATGTATTGATAGATATTTTAAAGAAGTGCATATTTTAAAAAAGAAATTTGATAAATATGTGGAAGATTAAGCACCTCATTATTAGTCATGATGATTTTAGTGGCCGTATACTTTCAGTGAAACCTGCTGCTAAACAATGTCCTAATCTCCTTGGTTGAAGGGTAATCAATGATATGGCAAAGAGATATTTAATCAAATCTCTGATGAGATACCGTATGTATATTGGTGGCAGAATTTCACCAGCAGTATAAAAATATTCTTCATACTATAAATAGTTCAGGATCCTCTCTCCTATAGAAATAGGCTCTTGGTAAGTCTAAATTACAAAGGGCTTTTGATCTCCACAAATCTTCCCATCTTTGTCTCTGTCACTGTGTTGCCCAGCTACTCTATTGGTAACACTGTCTGATCATAAAGAGATCTAAGGCAGAATCCGGCAGGTTAAACTTTACAGTAAATACTGTTTCTGTGTATTCCTTAGTTTTTTTTTCTTTTTGAACATTTCTAAAGTAATTTCTAAAGATAAGAGCTGGTAAGGTAAATAATAAATTAAAAAATAGTGAAATATTTATTCAGTTATGAATGGATTCAAACTGGAAATATGGAGAGGTAAAAAAAGGTCATAATAATTGGACAGAAACCAAAACTAAGATTGTAAGAAATAAGACTGCTGTTCAGAGAGGAAATGTCAAATTATATGCTGAATGGATTTTTTAAAAATGTCTCTAGAGACAAAAGCAATTGTCTTTTAGAAACAGCTAAAACAATTCATTTAAAGATGTCTGTAACATTGAATTCAATTGCTGCAATCTGATTCATTTGCTTTCATAAATTTTATCTCTTGAATTTTAAATAATCGTCACAACATTGTTTGTCTTTTGTTGTGTTTAGTATTTCAATCACACGGGTCACAGCAGACATCTCGCTTGCCAAGCGTTCAGTATTAAACAATCCCAGCAAGCATGCAATAATAGAACGATCAAATACAAGGTCAAGCTTAGGTAAGCATATGAAATGATAACGATACCACTAGCCATGACCTAATCATTTATTTTTTAAAAAAATAATTATTCATTGTAATGCCAGCATATTGGTTCTTCCCTATTTTTAGCTGTTCTAGGTCTGGATTTAAAAAATTACATACAAACACTAAATTTACTTTTCTCTCTTTTGAAGTTACTTATAGTATCAATATAATACTAACTTCTTGGCTTGTTGAGATGAAATTATGTCCATGTTTCAGAGTAACGTTATGCTTTTCCAATTTTTGAAGTAAAAATCTGTCAAATATATTCTGAAACTGTAAATTACTCATAAAAAAGGACATGGAAAAATGATGGTTACAAAATGAACTCTAATCTAGTGTATAAATTGCTATGCATACATAATCCTATTGAAATAAAAGCAAACACATATATTTTCTAGAATTGCATTAATATTTTAAAAGTGTCTTTTCACATTTATATTTATTGTTACATTTATTTGCTGCCTATACTGTATAAATAATTAACCAACAGTACTGGAATACATGTTTAACATAGCAAAGATTTCATATCACTGCTGACATTCTTGAGATTACAGGTAAGTCGTAATTAGTATATATTTTAATAATGTGAAGTTTATAATGTTAATAATATGGTTTAATTCAGTGCAAATGGTAAACTGATAAAAATCATGTTTAGTGCAACCCAAAATTTAGTTAACATGAGGCAGGAACATGCACAATTGAGACTAGTGCTTGTATAGTTGAGTTTGGAGTTTTAAATGCTGCTAATCTTCATGTCTGCAAAATAGAGAAAAATAAGATTCTGTCAAAAATAGTTTAAAAAATTACTTTGTAACTATAGAGTAAAAAGTAAACGTATAATTGTACTTTGTATTTTTTCTTTCTTTTTTTTCTTTTTCTTTTTTTCTTTCTTACACTTCAAACTCTCTCTTGTCATTCTTTTTTCTTTTTCTTATAGTGGCTATTATTGTATTATTGGCTTATATTAGTTTTCTATCTTCTTTTTTTTAATTTTTAAAATAATATAAAGAAGAGGCTGTAAAATGTAAAAAAGAAGAAGCTCATTATAATATTACATTAGAGCAATAACTTGATGTAATTGAACATGGACTACCGGTATGTAACACTAAAATAGAACTAGATATTAGAATTCCTGAATCTGCAGTAGATTTTTTGTTTCTATAACTACTGCTCTAACTTCTCTAACTACTTTTCTTTCTATAACTACTCTGTGGTTTTTTAACTATAAATTTAAACTATTAAGTTTTATGTTTTACTATGACATTTCAGTAATATAAATATAAAAATAAGGTATGTTTAAATATTCATTGCCTATTTCTATCAAGCTGGAACCAGTTGCCATATTTTCCATAAAATATCATTTTGAATAGTGAAAATTCAAATAATGCAACCAATTTGTAGGATTCTTTAATATTAATCAAGACCTACATGTAATCAAATAACAACTTTTCTGGGGGGTTTTGTATATCTTTGATTGTGCATTGTAGACATTTCTTAAATAATATAATGGTTTCAAACAAGCTTAACCTATTTTTTAAGCTATATTGTTCATCCAGGAAAACAAGTAATATTTCAATCAATCAATTTTTATTATGATCATAAACCAGCATTATCAAATAATATTTTCCTTTTTCCCTGGCCAATAATTATGTTCCAATTTGGATATCCATAATAAACTCCATGACTGTTCCACAGAGTGAAAATTGTTAAATAAAGTTGCTGTCTTGCATTTAGATAGATATACTTGTAAGTGGAATACTTAAAAATAAATGCTGGTATGATTTCTCACTATTTTGAGAGTGTAAAGAAAACTAAAAAGGGGTATTAGATCATGCTAGACAAATTTTATTGCATTCTTTGACAAAGTGACAAAATTAATGGATCAGAGAAATGCTGTGGATATAATTTACTTGGATTTCAGTAAGGCATTTGATAAAGTAGATCACAACCAATTACCTAATAAGATAGAAAAATGGGCAATAGACAGCATCACCACTAGATGGATTCATAATTTGCTAACCAACCGCACTGAACTTGTAATCCTTTATGGAATGGAGGGAAGAATGCATTGGAAACCCCATGCTCTGTCTTAGATCCAGTATTCTTCAATATCTTCATCAATGATTTAGACAAGGAAATAGAAAGGAACTCATCAAATTTGCAGATGACACCAAGCTGGCAGGAATAGGCAAAACTCCAGAAGATAGGCTTAAGATACAGAAGGATTTTGCCAGATTTGAACATTTGTCTAACAAAATGAAATTCAATGATGAAAAAAGTAAGATTCTACTTTTAGGCAAGAAAAACCAAATGCACAGATACAGTATAGGTGGTACCTGTCTTAATGGTAATTACTGTGAGAGGGATATTGGAACCCTAGTGTACAATCACTTAAATATGAACCAGCAGTGTACTGCAATTGCCAAAAAGCCAACACAGTCCTAGGTTCCATTAACAGAGGGATAGAATCAAGATCATGTGAAGTGTTAATACTAATTTATGATGCCTTGATAAGACCACACTTGGAATATTGCATCCACTTTTTATCGCCACAATATAAAAAAGATGTTGAGACTGATAGAAGAGCAACAAAGATGATTAGGAGACTGAAGGAAGTTGCAGGGATTTAGGTATGTCTATTTTAATAAAAAGAAGGACTGGAGTGACATGATAGCAGTGTTCCAGTATTCAAGAGGCTGCCACAAGGAAGAGGAGGACAATCAATTTTCCAAAGTAACTGAAGGCAGGACAAGAAGCAATGGACAGGAACTAAGGAGAGAACAAACGTAGAATTAAGGAGAAATTTTCTGACAGAACAATTAGCTAGTGGCTCAACTTGCCTCCAGAAGTTGTAAATGCTCCAACACTGGAAGTTTTTAAGAAGAGATTAGACAACCATTTGCCTGAAATGTTATAGGGCTTTCCTACTTGAGCAGGGGGTTAGACTAGAAGACCTCCAAGGTCCCTTCCAACTCTGTTATTCTGTTATTAACTATGTAATGGCGCTAACTTCGCACCCTCCAATGCCCACTTGCATAACCCTAACCTTTGCCACTCCGTTCACCCTGAGAGCTTTACTGCTGATGAGGTATGCCTAGCCTGGCCCTCTATAAGGCAGCTGCTGGCTGCCTTCTTTCCAAGGCTACTCAAGCTATTCTCATGAAGCTTCAGGAGACTTCTCAGACCTTCTAAAATTTTACAAGAGGCCATATCCACTGTTCTCACAACGCTTTGGAAAGCTTTTGAGGACTTCCAAATTATTGTAAAAATGATTTGGAGAACAACAGGCATATCTTTCAAATGCTTCTAAAGTCTTCTGAAGAATTGTGAGAATGCAGTATTTGGAGAACAGCACAAGTTGTGTTGGAAAGAGCCTGAGTATATCTCATCAGCAGTGGAAGACAACGAAGGTCAGCTAGGGTGGCAGAGCTAGTGAGCACAGGGCAGCAAGGCAAGATGAGTAAGAGCAGGACCACAGGGCAAGCAGAATGCAGGTGGCAAGCAGAATACAGGTGGAAAGTCCAGCAGACTTAACAGAATCCAAAATGGCAAGGACAACAGGGCAAGCAAAGCACAGGATAGTAGGGCAAATGGAGCACATACCACAGTAATACAAGTGGTTGGGGCTTTGTACTATGGCATTGGGATGGCTTGCCATGGTGTGGAGCTTGAGGTACATTCCTTAGCAGCACAGTAATGCTGGGGATGAAGAGGCGATTCAGGGGCATAGTCTCTAATTCAGCATCCGTACTGCCACCAAGGAGCATATACAGTATGCTTCTGTATATACAATATGCTTCTGTATAGACTGGCCAAAAGGGGGCAGATAGACTGTATAGACCCGGGGGCGGGTAGATAGCCAGGAGGCGGGTAAAGGAACCCTATGGTTCTAAGTGCAGGCAGACTGCCAAGCCAGCTGGATTATTCTCTTTCCCCCAATCCTAGGCACTTCTGAAAATGTTGCCTAGAAAAAACTACATGAATCAAATTCGACTTGAATGTAAAATGATATAAGTAACTTCTATTTATTGTCAGATCAGTTATTGTGTTTTTAGCTGTGGTATTAATTTTGTTATCGTCTTACTGCCAATAATTTTTTAGGCTAGAGAATAATCACTTTTTCTGTGTATCCCATTAATTACAATATGCCAATTGTAATTAATCTAAGATATCTCTTTGGATTTCAGACATAATATTTGTGTATAATATCTCAGTATAAGATGCATAACAACAAGTTCCAGTAAAATTATTTTATTTCATTGCGGAATTAAAAATTGCCTATTTTTCACATAGATAATACTGGATTCCTTTTAAGAACTGACTGGACCTAAACATTAATTTTATCAAAGTTGTTGCATGATGTATAATCATCCTGTACCAAAGAATACAATTTATTTGTGAATAAGAAATATTCCAAGGTCAGCTGATATTCTCAGAAAATCAAGAATTATGTTCTGAAAATTTTTAGGGGGGAAAAGCTCCTCAATTTTATTTTATATGCCATTTTCATGAGATAACACAATACATCTTTGTTAATATGGAATGGATGTTGCTTTCTTAATTTTCCATTTTTTAGATACATTGATATTGAACAGATTGCCATTATGCATTTTTATATATTGAATGGAAATACATTAGAGACTACCAAGGATTGTTCTTTAAAAAGTTGTATAAACGTACATTCTTTTGAAAAAACATGCTTCACTCAAAACACAGCTTAAATTTCAGTAGCTGTAATGCAATCCTGTACGTCTATAGTATCTGTAATGCTTTTGAACCAAATATGTGGCTTTTGCTTTATTTCTTTGTCAGTTTCAAATCCAACCCTGTTTCTTATTTGCTCCCATGAACACCACATTTCTAGTTGCTCTTGTAAGTGTATCTCATTCTGTATGTTTTGGACAAGATCCTGATTCTCTTGAGTTTTTCCATTCATTAATGCCCTCCCTTTCCAGATGTTTTGGGTATGTATATAAAATTGCTAGTTATTTTTTCTTTTGTGCGTGTTTAGTACGCATTGTACCTCACAAAATCACTATCTGCTATTGATAGAAGGTTTTGTAATGACAAAAATAAGTCATCATAGTTTGTACTGATTTTTTTTCTGGAAGATGTTTCCAATTTTAAATGCTAGCAATCAGTCTGCAATAGGTATAAAATATTTGATAATATTTGATAATTAGAATTTTAAATAACAGAATTCTTAAATTCTGTATTGCACTGGTCCAAAACTGTAGATGTGCATGTTGCTGTTTGTGATCACTATTTTCCATTGTGGAATTGGGCTACATGTACCTACATTGTTGCATGCACAAAAGGGTACATTGCCTTGAAAAGCTGTGTTTGTCTTGTTGCTGTCTATATTGTGTCGATTGCTTTTATACTGTGATCTCTAAATAGTTTTTAGAACATTTATATGAATACACAATTAAGTGATGGTCAAAATTCATCCAGCAATTTTTTTTCTTTGTCAAAGATATGCATGCAAGTTAAATTTAGTACACACACTGAATCACTCTTGGAAATTTATTGCTTAAAAATTCAGTCGGTAATTCATATTATTATATCCATTTTTCAGCCACTTTAGTAGCCACTTTATTTATTTACAGCCAATTTGGCCAATTGCAATTTAAAGGATCTTATTCTCAGCTTGATTAGGAGGGGATGGCAGGGAAGCTAAGAATGACTCATAGACTTCATATATTCCTGGCTAGTCATTAGATATTAAAATGCAACATGGTGATAATATCAAAAGATTTAGTGCATTAATTGTGTAAAATAGTTATAATGGATTTATTCATCAGGTTCTGACAAAACTTTAGTGCTCCTGCACAGAATCTAAACTACCTGTGCTGTGACTACGATCCATTCATCTTAAGCAGCCACTGAAGATAAAAAGTGTCAGAATGATTAGGATACCTATTAATTATCAGGAAAATAAATAATAATATAAATAAAATAAATAATTCACCCAATTAGCTTTGTGCCTAAGGCAGGAGTAGAACATATACTCTCTTGGGTTTTATCCTGCTGCCTTAATCATTATACCAAACTGGCTCTTAATCAGCTTTTATAAAATCATTATTGGTTTAAAATTGACTGATGGAAGTTTTAATATTCATTAAAACTCTTATATAAACTGTACATAAATATGATGTGGACTGCTCTTAAAGAAATATAGTTGATTGTAACAATATTTTCTACTGTTGCTTACATAAAAGGAAAGGAGACAGTTGAATGGGCCTTTCTATTATATGTGATTTTTTTCTGATAACTCTGACCTTTTTTTTTTGTAAAATACTAATGATATATGAAAAGCAGTAAAAATGGTTTTTAAATTCATATTTTATCTTCCTGTTGCATAGTCAAGACAGCCAACACAATTAACTATTGCAAAAATGCTGACAGTAGTCTATTGAAAAATCATAGGAAAACTACATATAGGAAAAGACTATTGATAAAAATTTCAGAGAGCTGCATTTTGTTGTTTCATTGAGTACTGAAATTGGATATTAAATAGTGACAACAACAATAATGATAAAAATGGGGTGAGGACCATTTTGCTTTCCCTTTGTTTTAATCATTGGTTTGTGCAGAATAATGCAAAGTGGTGGAAAACGGCCTTGTTAGTGGCCCAAATTTAGTCTGATGAAAAAATATACTGTATATCAGTGACTTAGGAATTGTGTTGAATCAGCCATTCTAAATGAAAAACCTGTTAGTGGTAATTGTTCATACTATGTGTAAAAAAAGGGTATCATGACTGATTATCAGCAATGAAGGAGTGTACATACACGTTAAAGACTTATCAATGGAAGCATAACATTTTTGAATAATTCTATTGTGTAAAATATGCAACAAAAAAGCCAAAGAAAAATTTTCAGTGTTCCTGTATGTATATTATATTTGCATTGTATTATTTGCTAAATAATAAATTATTTAATTAGTATGTCTGTACTTTTTGCAGCTGAAGTTCAGAGTGAAATTGAACGAATATTTGAATTAGCAAGAACATTACAGTTGGTAGTACTTGATGCTGATACTATTAATCATCCTGCTCAACTTAGCAAAACTTCCCTGGCACCCATTATAGTATATGTAAAGATTACTTCTCCAAAGGTAAATAATTTTATCTAGTTGTTGTTTCCCTTTTTGTTTTCTTTTATGTAATTATATCATGAAAACACATAGATTTTAAATATTTTACTACATTGACATTTTAACCACTGTATGTTGAAAACAATCTTAATTGAATGGGTAGGTTTTAATGAATTGCTCACATAATTTTGCATTTAATTGAAAGATAAACTAACCTATATTAAATAAACAAAAAAGGTATGTATTAAGAATTGATGAAAGAGTTTCTAGTAAATAATAACCTCATAATTCGGAAGCAATATTTGAGAAGGAGAAAGGTCGTCTCATGAATGCATATAACACTATCCCCCATGTTGTCATCATTACTTTAAGACACTGGAATTACAACATTCTAAAATGAAAGCTATATATGCAGTATCGTATCCTGTACTGTTTCATTTTATTATTAACTTCTATTTTAACTATAGTATCTTTTCCACAGGTTTTACAAAGACTGATTAAATCCCGAGGCAAATCTCAGGCTAAGCACCTTAATGTTCAAATGGTAGCAGCTGATAAACTGGCTCAGTGCCCTCCAGTGAGTCATTCTTAATATATATGTGTAGAAAAAACATTTTTTCAAACTTTCCTGTTTTATAATTGTGGCAAATGTTTGCTATTAGAACAAAAATCTATTTGGTTCAATAATGGATTCAATAGTAGGCAGTGAATGAAGTAGCCTGTGTGAAAAGCAGTAATCAAATCAGCTATGGTCAAATCAGCTATTTACAGGTATGATAAAGAATAGCCAATATCTCCTTTGTTTTCCTCTTAAATGGGCAATCTTAATCTGGACTACATTTCTTCTTTCTATCTTGCTTAGGATGTCATGTCATTGTGTAGGGCTGACATTCTAAGTTTTTCTTTTCATTTGGGAACTTTGGGGAAAACAACATCTCCTAAAGCAGGGGTGGAGAACTATAGCCCTTTTCTGACTTGTGGAATTCAACTGGCTCAGGAGTTATGGTTCACAAGTCATAAAGGGGCCATAGTTCCCCACCTGTGTCCTAAACCTTGTAGACACTTTCTACCACCACCCCTCAAATATCAGAATTGATTGTCCCTGTCCACCCTGGAGGTTTCAGATGAGGTTCTTTGTCCATATGAGGCTGGCCAGACCTGTTTTAAACGACAGAGATACTGTTTTTTGTTGGGAAACAAAGTGTATTATGTCAATTGGCTAAAGGAGAAGGCTTTCACAGAAAACATGTATTTTCACATACAATTACTTTTGAATATCACTGTATAATCTTAGTTTCTCAATGTATTTCAGTGTGAGAAATCATTCTGTTTTTGTTTGGTAGTTGAAATCAGAATGATAGAAATATGGGATTTTAAAAAAATATTTCTTAAAATGGTTAAAAAGGGAGACAAGAAAAAGGATTCACGAAACCAAATATGATTTCTTTAGTATTTCTATTATTTTCATCTGATATAAAACTGTCATTGTTCCTGCAGAACAAAACCAGGCCATATATTTGAGAAATGTTTAATTTTAACTTGACTAATTGCAGTTATAAAGTGAAGGTCAATTTCTCTGCTATGGCAGTACATCAGACATTCTGGTATCAGAATCCCAATGTCATAATTTTATTTTTCCAGTGTTTAGCTATGGACACTCTAGTGGCATACAATGTCGATAAAAATAATTACTAAATTCTTTGGAAAAAATATTTGCCCTAATCACTGAAAGTATATTTAGGAAAGCAAGTTCTGCATACATATTTTTAGCTTTACTAATTTCAAAACACATCTCAGATAAGATAGAAAACAAGGGGACATGATCATGACAAGTGCAAATATGCTTTGTTTTCCTCGTAACCATTCCAAAAAAGAAAAGTTTTTTTTTTTCATATAGACCAGTGATGGCGAACCTTTTTTGGTTCGCGTGCCAAAAAGGGGGGGGATGCGTGGGATCACGTGTGTGCGTGCCCACACCCATAATTCCATGCACCCCCACGCATGCGCATATGAACCCCCCACTCCCAGCATGCAACGGCACACCCATTTTTTGCTCTCTCCAGGCTTCTAGGAGCCTGGGGAGGGCGAAAACGGCCTTCCCCACCCCCTCTGGAGGCTGGAAACAGCGTGTTTCCTGACTCCCAGTGGGCCCAGAAGGCCCTAAAATCAGCCGGCCGGTGCGCACATGCGCGCCAGACCTGAGCTCGCGTGCCCACTGATATGGCTCCGCGTGCCACTTGTGGCACCCGTGCCATAGGTTCGCCATCACGGATATAGACCATTTTATATGTAGTCGTATACCATGTATAGAATAATTTAAGAAAATCTTTAATTTGGATTGAAGATGAATTCTTTAGTTTAAATTGGTTTTCATTTCATATTTATTCTGTCTTGAATCTTAATTTCTTTTTGGAAATTCTTTTCCAAACCATTTCCAAACCATTTAGAGGTTGATTTGTTCAATTCTAATATAATATAATTAAGTTCTCCAGCTATATGGGAGCACATTGGATCAGTATTTAAAGACGCTAAGTTTGTTAGCTGGAAAGCTCCTGTTCCTTGCACCAACTCCTGCCTACCTAGCAGTTTGAAAGCATGTTAATGGGAATAGATTAATGGGTACCACTTGGTGGGAAGGTAACAGCGTTCCATGCACCATTGGCATATAGCCATGTTGGCCACCAAGAAACGGAGATGAGCACCACCCCCTAGAGTTGGACATGACTGGACAGGGAAACCTTTACCTTTTATCTTTTGATATATCTGGAAGATTCAATACTATTGCTCTAAATTTATCAAAGGACTTAGCACACAGTCCTTTTCTAAATTTCTAAATAAAAAATCTAAACGGTAAATGTGGTTTAGCTTTGTCCTCAAAACAAGCCACATATTAACATTAAATTCATTATTCTAAAATCACGTATTTTCTGCTTTTACACTTATTGTTTAATGTGGTTTGTGAGATTTTGCTTTTCTACACTTTTTTTCTCTGATAAGGAAATGTTTGATGTGATTCTGGATGAGAACCAGCTTGAAGATGCTTGTGAACACCTGGCTGACTATTTGGAAGCATACTGGAAGGCCACACATCCTACTAGCAGCCACCCTTCTAATCAGCTTCTCACTCGCACATTGGCATCTGCCACTCTTCCTATCAATCCAGGCCCAAATGTTAATTTACAGGTATGGTCATTTAAAAATGCAATACACTGGATTGGTTAATCGGAAAACAGAAAACGGAAAGGATCTTGGAGGTCTTCTAGTCCAACCCCCTGCTTAGGCAGGAAACTCTACACCACTTCCATTAAGAGAAACTATTCTGGAAAAGTGGCGGGAGGAAAGAGCATTTAGAAACAACTTCCCAAAGGACTATCAAATGTCTAGAAGTAAAACTTTTTATCATACTTGAGGACGAGGAGAGGGCACAAGAGCGCTGAAGCAATTTACTCTTAAGAGATGCTCAAGAGGAGATAAAAACCTTGAAAAGAGAATTGCTCTCTCTTGGCTGTGGAATGGAAAACAAAGAATTATGGACATTATTTACATTTATATTATGCCTTCTTGCCTAGTTGTTCTTACATCATGAACAATTTTATACATCTATTTTCTACTTACTTACAAGTGGAATATTCTCCAAGGTTCAAAAACCTCTTTTTCAAAACCAAAAGAGAAAGCGATCCTTTCAAATCTTCATGATTCTTCCTCTTCATTTTAAAGGAATGAAAGAATTAGACCAATGTCTAATTCTTAGCTACTTGAACGATTTCTGTCATCTTCATTAATTTTACATTTTGGTTTTCCAAATTTTTTATCTCCCTCTATCAAGTCTGCTTCTCATAAAGTAAGGAATCATTGCTTGAATCAATAGGATATGATGGATTTCTGAATGGGGACATTATCAAAATATGTAGGCAGATTGAATTTTGTCTTGTGTAGGGTGATAAATGTAAAGATAAAATCTCCCTTTAATCTTCTGATAGAATAAATGAGTTGGAAGGGAACTTGGAGGTCTTCTAATCCAACCCCCTACTTAGGCAGGAAACCCTACACCACTTCAGACAAATGGTTATCCAACATCTTCTTAAAAACTTCCAGTGTTGGAGCATTCACAACTTCTGGAGGCAAGCTGTTCCACTGATTAATTGTTCTAACTGTCAGGAAATTTCTTCTTAGTTCTAAGTTGCTTCTCTCCTTGATTAGTTTCCACCCGTTGCTTCTTTACCTGCCCTCAGGTGCTTTGGAGAATAGCTTGACTCCCTCTTCTTTGTAGCAGCCTCTGAGATATTGGAACACTGCTATCATGTCTCCCCTAGTCCTTCTTTTCATTAAACTAGACATACCCAGTTCCTGCAGCCGTTCTTCATATCTTCATATGTTTTAGCCTCCAGTCTCTAATTATCTTTGTTGCTCTTCTCTGCATTCTTTCTAGTCTCCACATCTTTTTACATCATTATTTCCGTTATAAATATAATTGTAGCTTTCAATAATCAGTTTGGTCTAGTGATTAAGGTACCCAGCTTAGAAACCAGGAGGCTGTGAATTCTAGTTCCATTTCAGGCATGAAAGCCAACTAAAGTGACTTTGAACCACTGTCTTAGTCACGCCACTCTCTCTTAGTCCAACTCTCCTCACAGGGTGGTTGCTGTGGGAAAAATAGGAGGAGAAAGAAGTTCTTATGTTAGCTGCCTCAAGTTATTTATAAAAAACAAGGCAGATTTTTTTTTAAAAAAATATGTAAACAACCTCAACCTTATATCTTACACCTGTGTAATGGGATGTGGATCAAAATCCTGCAAATTTGCCAACTCTTGTAACACTCATCAGACTAGAAACCTGTCACCTTTTCCATTATGTTGCATACCCATTTGCCCTCTGCAAAAGACAATGAGAAAAGCAGAAAGGCAAATTAATTCTCTTCAACATATTCCCAATAAAGTTGGGAAATAAATAAATAAATATGAAATAAAAATATGAAATGATTATAGATGCCCCCTAAGTTTTCAGACGCAATGCCATTTAAATCATTCCATTAATATTTCTCTCTAAAATATTTTTGAAAAATAACAATAATAGAATCTATTGTGGCCTTTTCAAGAAAAAATCAAGTTGACTCTCATGGAACAAATTGGAAAGATTGCCACTATCAAATTCAGCTCTGAAGCCAAGCTTCTTAGTTAACAATCCACTAGCATATCTACCAAACTAGATGTAATATTCTCTGGAGACCAAGTACCAGTTTCAAGAAGAAATTATTTTCTTAGAAATTATAGATCTATAATATGCCTGAACAGTTCTGTCCTTGCTTTAACTTAACTTAACTCTAGGTTTGATCATGCAGACTGGATAACCTGAATATTAGCATATTGTTCACAGTAACTAAAGGTTTTTTAATTTGCTTTTAAGTGATTTTATTGCTGAAATTAGTAAAAGACTGATAAAGCTACAACTCTAAACTAAGGTAATGAATTGCCATTTTTTAAGAATTTCAAAACTTTATGGTGATGAACATGAGATTTGATTGTGCTTGGTCCTTTTTTATTTCCATTATCAATTGCTGGTATATAGAGAGCTTGAATCCTTCATAATTCTTATTTTTAGTACAAAATACTGTCTTTAACAATGAAAATCTTGTACCGTTGTTTACAGTAATCTTTTTTTTCACTGATGACTGCTCTAATTTTTTTCTGAGGCTTATTTCATGCCTGGTTCATTCTTGTATTGCCAGATTCTTTCTTTTTCTTTTGTGTGAAGTGCCTAGGCTCAGAGATTAAACAGAAATCAGCATGACTGCCAGATGTTAGGATAAATCAGTAAATAAATAAGGACTGATTGCTTTTTTTAAATGAAATTTCACTTATGCTATAAAGAAATGCTGATGTTAAAGTTTGAATTATTAAACTAGTCTGAGTGGATAGCCATAAATAATTGCCTTAAACCTACAATTCTGAAGCATAATTGCTCAATACAAATTTGCTCAGGAATGTTGAAGACTCTTTTTCCCCCAATAAATTTTATTTATTTTTAATCTTTATACATCTCATGTCGTGAGTGTTTGCTTTCTGAGTTTCATATCATTTATCATTTCATTTTTAATACATATTCTAATATCTTCCTTCCATTTCTAAAACCTTCTAGTCCTCTCTCACATTTCTTTTCATCTTAATATCTATATTATAGTCTTTTCCCCTCTTATTTTATCTCTATTTTAATTCTCTTTTCTTTCCCCCCTTTTTTTCTGTTCTTTTCCTTCCATATAACAATCAAAGATGTGGTCTTTTTCCACCTTATACATTTCTAATATTAATATATTTTACTTCACGTCTTTTCTAAACAATAATCAAAAAATAATTTTTACTTCTTTTTCCTCTTTTCCATATCATTCTTACTCTTAACTACAAGCTGATTTTATCCTAACAGTTAATTCCATCCCTTTATCACATTTCTAACAATTATTCAAAACTAGTTTTTCTCTTATATCCCATACAAAATATTTTTCAAACTTATCAACTTTCAATCTACCAATTAGCATTTACATTTCTTCATATGTTTTCTTACGTTATTTTGTAACTATTTCTACAGACTATTCATACATATATTTAATACAAATTATTTTTTCCACATAATTTTTCTATATTCATAACTTATATTCAAGAATATTTTTATTTCTTATCACCACAATAAACAATTATTCAAATTATTTAATTCTAATATACTAATTTAGCATATGCATTCTTATTCTTTTTTATCCCTTATCTTTTACCCTGTTCCATATTTTTAATCCTCTTTTCTTTTTCGGTTGTCTCCCACATATTTCTTTTAGCTCTCTCATTTCTACTCTTAAATCCATTTTTTTGCTATACTCTCTATCTTTCTCTCCTCTCCCCCCCCCTTTGTTGTTTTATTTTGCTTTCATCTTTTATAGCTGTTTCTTTGTTTCCCTTTCTGGCTTTCTTTTTCTCCCATATCTTTTCCATACCATCTGAGATCTTCCCCTCCTGCTCCAATCCCTTTTTCATCCTCAGTGTTTCCATCATCCTTTTATTGTGTTTTCTTTGTTGTTTTTTATTGTCCAGTTCCTCTGTTTCTTCCACTCATCCCCGAATCCCCTGTATTTTCCTCATTTATCTGGTCTGCACTTGTTATTCTTTGAATTATATTCTGTAATGTTGAAGACTTTGACATTCGCTGATTTGAAAAGGCATTTTTCTAATGCATATTTAACATTTTGTTTTATTGATCAGGGATCTCAGGTTGATCAGAGGAATGAGCAATCAACCATTGAAAGAACTGGTTCACAGGGAGAAGAAGAAACAAGAGTTGAAACCACCAGAAAATCTCAGCATCGCTCTTCCTCTTCAGGACATCATCATAACCATCGTAGTGGAATTAGCCGTGGTTTATCTCGACAAGAAACTGTTGACTCAGAAACACAAGACAACAAAGATTCAGCATGTGTAGAATCAAAAGAGGACCACTCACATGAACCCTATGATTCTCATAGAGATCATAATCACAAGGATAAACCCCCTGGGGTCAGTGATCACAGACATCGAGAATCAAGGCATCGATCAAAGGAAAGGGAGAGAGAGCAAGACCACAATGAAGGCAACAAACAACGTAGTCGCCATAAATCAAGGGACCAGTATTGTGACAGGGATGGAGAAGTGGTACCTAAGAAACGTAGTGACACTGTGGAATGGAAGAGAGATGTGTATATCCATCAGTAACACCTGCCTCTGACAGTTTTGTGTTTCTTTTGAAATTGGGTATGAGAAAGGTCCATAAAATAATCTTGATTTTTTTTTCACTGCAGAATGTAGTACACCTTGTATGCTGATTTTAAAGTGCTGGTGCTTTCAAATTGATGGCATAAAATAGGATATTCATTTTGATTAATGCTGTAACTCACTGGCATAGTGCAACTACAGAATTTCTGAAGTTATGCTATGCTGGTTTTTTTCCCAAACTGATTTTTGTAGCTGCCATTTGAACAGATATATGTTGCCATCAGTGGTGTTAATGTTTTTAAACAAAATACGGTTGATGTTTAATACTTTCTCCCATTTTTCAGCAAGCCAAAATCAGCATATTCAAATTGAAGTCTCAATAGCTCTTTTTAAAAAACAAATCTATAGGCACTTGACTTGCATATTGATTTCTGTTGCTTGTTCCTCTGGTGGACTACATTTTGAAACAGAATTCAGTCTTGCCTTATACACAGGGGATCATAAAGTCAAAATATCTTTTCTATATACTGGTACTGTGTACTTTATAGATAGTTTATAAATGTTATTTCTGCAGACACCTTACATAAGATTGATCACACTATTTTAGAATCCTAATGCCAAGTCAGCAGATTTGCTTTTGAATTATGAGCAACTGGAAAATGGGTAGCACTGTTCACTCTAGACACACTTTCTTATACTTAGTGTAAATAGGACAGATCACTTTAGATTACATGCTGGATTTTTCTTGCAAACTTACCATCTTTGCATTTTAAATCTACGGCAAAAATAATGTGACACTATAAATGGTCCTGCTGTGCACACTACTTAACCAATTACTCTGACAGCACAGTTTTTTATCAACTTGACGGGCAACAGTTGACATAATGTATAAGCATGTGTGTGTCTGAAAGAGTGTGTGTGTGTTTGTGTTGTGTATGAGAAAGGGAGAGGGATGGGGAGAGACAAAGAAAGAAAGCTTATTAAAATTACCTGAGGATCATCCCATATCTTATGAATCTGTCATAATTATCATATGTTTATGCTTAGGTATAAGATCTTGTCAAGGAGGAGATATGGATGGCTATTCTTTTTATAGAAGAATACCATTTTCTGCTTCAAGCTTGATCATAGCATCTGAATGAGGAAACTAGGATTAAATCACAATGCATCAATCAGCTCCAAGTATAGATTATTCTAAAATCTATGTGCTTTTATTTTTTCATTGCTGTTTTTTAACTCAGAAGCTCAAGATTGCAGGCAAGTGACATGGGAAAGTTTACAACTAACAGGTAATTGGGAAAGCATCAATCTGCTGGCTTTTATTTTATTTTATTTTTTGAGGATCCAGGAAAGTTAAAAACACAAGCAAATGTGACTATGAGTGTTTCACTGGAAATGTAAACTTTTTGTGTTCTAGAGTATTTGTTTTAGTAAGACAAGTTTACACAACTTGTGGAGAGTTATTTTGTTGGAAAATAAATTTTGTAGCTTCTCTGCTTTTTTCTATATTTGACCATCTTTCTATTCTAATCAATTTGTTCATTTATCTTTTACTTATGGGCTTTACTGCTACACGATTGCTGAACCATTATGATAATTTCTACATTTTTGTCAGAAACAAATAATACTACAAATGAAATGTCATTGCATTTTTCAAGTGATACTGTAAATAATTGTAGTATACATTCCTCATGCATGGACAGGCTAGATTTAGTTCTGCCCAGCATCTTTATTAAATAAGTATTATAGAAAAGAATAAGAATAAAGAAATAATATTAAGCAAATTGACTTAACATACATAGCATAAATGAGATTTATTTATATTGGGAGGGGAAGATCATTGTAGCTAAAAACATGTATTCAACTCTCCTGAAAATTCTCCTTAACATGTATAAAAGTTTAAAGTCTTTCATAAATATGCAACATATTGAAATATTTGGGGTAAATTCCCCAAATGTAGGCATAGTTTCAAAATGTACTTCAGGTAGTATTTCAGTGTTGTATTCGTAAATTAACCATGTACATAGTGTCTTAATATGTAAAAATCTCTATTGCAGAAGAAATTAGTATTTGACTTCATACTTTTCATTCTAATATCCAAGCTACAAGATCAAATTTTGTATTAGAATCTTGTAGCTACAAAGAAATGCATATACATGGAAAGGAAGATAACTGAAGTATGAAAAGAGAAACAAGTGCAATCTGGTACATCTAAAGAGTAATTATCAGGAAATATATAGTTACAGAATTAAAGGAACATGAAAAGTAATGTCTCCTTTGAGTTGAACTCAACTCCTTGGGACTTAATGGATATACCCATGTAGTTTTATTGGCAAAAATATAAAAGGGTTTACCATTGCTGCCCTCTGCATGTTTTTTTCTAGAATCGTAGAAGCACTGGAACATTTCTGATAGATGATTATCCAGGTTGTTTGAAAAGTCCAGTGAAGGGGTAGAAAGCACTTTATGCAGTAACCTAATTCACTGATTGATAGTACCTATTTTTAAGAAGCTTTTCCTAATACCTAATCTATATCTTTGAAGTTTTGTTCTATCAAATTTTCATTTTATTTTCTGGTCAAGTCAGTATAAGTTTTAACTCTTTTAACAGCATTTAAGATATTTGAAGACCACTATCATGTACCTTGTCAATTTTCTCTTCTTCAAATTCAACTTACTTAGATCGTTTAATTGTTCCTCATAGAACTTAGTTTTCACTGTCTTGATGGTCCTTCTCTGGACTTGCTTCAATTTATTTAAATTTACATGGCCACCCTACTCACCAACAATTGGCTCTAGGTGATGAACAACAGAAAATAATTAATCTGTATGTTTTTTAAGTTGGCAGGTGCAGAACTGAATGCAATATCCCGAGTGAGACTAAACCAAGGCAGAGTAGAGCAAAATAATTACTTTCCATAGTCCATAGTTCCAAAATACTGCTAGTATTTTTATGATCTGGACTTCTACTGCTAGTTCAGTTTGTTTGGGGAGCATCATTTCCCAGCTAAGTTCCCAAAGCCCCCAAATATCCAGGTTCTTATGCTTCAAGATAGAGATGTGTATTGATAGCAAAACTAAAATGCAGATTTTCCCTTATGTATATTCTGGGATCTTTCAGAATGAATAAAAGCAAGAGTTTTACAAGCTTAGGAATAATTTCCCCATCAGCTATATAGATATGAGAGATCATACTGATACCAACTTATTTGCCTCTCTCAGCAAGTTAAAATATAAAAGATACATAAAATCTTAGGTTAAAATAAATTATTTTCATAGAAGTAAAACATTTAAAATAAACAATTGTGCACTGTAGGACAGTAGACAGAGGTACTGTATGGTTGTAAAGCCATGTGGGTGGGAGCCCCTCAATTGCACTGAGAAATGACTTCCACAAACAAAGATGGAGCAAAAATGAATAAAAAATTCATTCCAAGCCAGACACTACTGGTCTCTCAAGATTGAGTGGGAGGAATCTTGCATTCCCTCAAGCACAAAAGAGTGAGGACTTTCAAAATAAGCAGCATCATGTATACAGAAACAAACTGACAGCCAGTCTAAAGATTTCAAAATGGGTGTTATGGGAACATCCAGAGATTAATCTAGCTGTAGCATTTTATATTCGTTCAGGTTTCTGAGAGTTAACTACAATTAATGAACATATTTTCCCCAATTACATTAAAAAATGTGGAAGAATTGTGTAGCTATCCCTTTTTCTGAGATAATGGGTTTTCCATTAGGAAGCTATTTACTCAAAACTTTGACACACAGAAATTACTATATTTCCATATTGAAAAAGCTTGACTTTATAATTTAAATAACTTTTTAGAATGAAGTGCTTCAGATCTCCTTTCAATGCAGCTTCTTTCTGTTATCAAAGTAGTAGCTGACCATTTTTTTAGGTTTCTGCCTATGACTGAAAAAAGAAGTATTATAAGGTTAATGGAATTCTAAGAACATTTGAGTTGTACAACTTATCTCCAAATATTCGTGGATATAATACTTATTATTGTGATACCTTTTTTGCAAATCATAAATGTAGTTCCAAAGACAACAAAAATACTTTATATAACACATATAAAGTATTAATTTGTATAACATATCCACATACCTCTTGTCAAAAGATTCTCGAGTTGAGCTTTGCTAGATGCTCACTTTATAACTTAATCTTACTTTAGGTGCTTAAATGCTAAAGCTCCTAGTTCATTTTTCCTCAGCAGCATTAAAAGATGTTCTGTGTCTTCAGCAAGCATGAATTCTATTAGATATTTTACCTTTGTTAATGATTAATTCTACTTTCCTGAACAGGTTTTTTTATTTATCAAATCACATTGGAGTGCTCATCTTGCTTGATGGCCTATGATCCCTAAGACAATTTTTTTTCCAGAACTGGAAAAATTCATCTGAATTCCATTGCATTCGAACAGAATATATCAGATATATCAACTAACATAACTCAAATTATCCTTTAGTTTTTTTTTATATTGCTCTATTCACTATTTATAGGTAACAGATTACACTATTTGGAGAAAATGCAGCAAGCATGAGTTGAAGTTGAACATCTGTAATCCCACATTACTTTATCCCTGAACAAATGATTCCAAGCATTCTGTCCCCTTATTTCCATTTTACTTCCATATGGAAACAGATTAATGTTTCTAATTGTTCTATTTTTCTATCGTTTTTCGACTAGTATCCAACAGCTATTTTTGTCGCAGATTTGAGATGTTTTTGTAACTTTACTCCAAATTCTGCAATTTTTTAATCACTTGCATACATTACAAAATTATTCTCTATTTCCTTGCCCAACATTAGATAGTAAGATTTCAGTAGCAGATTATAGTTAAATCCTTTTATAAATAGAAGATGCAAGTCTGCTGTTCTTATTCATATGTGTCAAAAAAGTACCATAGACTTCCTTATATTTGAGGGGGGCTACTAAAATAGGTAAGGAGACTATAAATAAGAAAAATAAAATTAAGCTTGATGTGGGAAATGTTGACACATACACATATTAAAATCCAAGCACTAAAACACTGGGTCTTAGTGGAGAGTTTTTCATACAATGCATACACAATTGTACAATTGCTTTATTGCCAACATGGCAAAAATCACCAATAAGTGGTTTTAAAGCGAAACTAAAATTTAAGAAGGACATGAGTATTCAGAAGACAAGTCAGAGGATTTCCCTTGCTTTTTCAGCTCAGTATTTCTTCTTTGGTTCTGCTCCAGAATCAAACACAGCACATCTGATATTGGCACAATCAGCATTCCTGAGATCATATGTGAACATGCACTGTTGTGCTGATAGGCCCAAGCAAAACACTTAATTTTGTGGAGAAGCATTTATTTATTTATTTATTTATTTATTTTGGTATTCTTATATGCCGCCCAACTCCCGAAGGACTCAGGGCGGCGTAGAAAGCTCTCAGATTAATTATAATAAAAAGTAGTCAGATGCTCACTTAATACCAATTCTGATTAAATGAAGCTCTTTAATATTATAAAATTGTTCTTCAAAAGCAATCTGTAAGATGTTATAAAGATGTCACGGTGGCATCATGACCTATCGGGACTTTTTCCCCCTTCGCTAAACTGGGTGTGGGCATGGCCAGCATGTGACACATCTGGCCCATGGACCGCAAATTTGACAGCCCAGTTATAAAGTGTATTAAAATCCATTCAAACTTTATTTTGAACTCGGTATAGTTTCAAAGTAAGATTACTACTGTGTGTGATAGTAAACAAAACCATATGGGCAAACTGAGCAAGTTTCCATAATTAGTGATCTGTTGTTAATGTAAAACCAAATGAAACTTGAAACTTTTCAAATTACAATGGCCCATTTCCTTAGACTTGTTTCTCCAACCTGAGGATTTCTCCCAGGAGAAACAGCTGGCTGATTTTACTGCTGCTATGGCAACTATGTCGTCAGACTGTTGGCTTGGCAACATAGATGGAGCACAAAGCACAGTTTGGAACACTCCAAAGGCTAAAAAGAAAGCATAGATTTATTTACAGTGATGTCTAAAGCAATTTTCACTGCACTTTTATAAATTTTGCAATAAAAAATCCTATACAGTCTTTGTTTGCTAGATGAATCAAATCTTCATAGTTGACATTTTGCAAAGAATAACAGTCAATTCCCTGCAAAATAATTTCAGATGGATCAAATCTCTGTAGCAGTTTCAGCTGCTCAGGTGACAATCCAGCTCCCATCATGCCTTCTCCTCCAACATGGGGCTCCTTTTAGGGAGGAAAATAAAAGAAACAATTGGTTATTTGGCTGGTCATTATTTAACTTAAAATAGAAGCTGATATTTATAAAGGTCAGCATACTAGCTCTACCTTTGCAAGGACATTATTGGAATATTTTTATAGCAGAAAACTGTCTTGCTATAAATCCTCTGTAAAGAACAATGATTCAAAATGATATAAAAAGGATGAAGACCATTCTTCAGCTATAATATAAGAAACCCTAATTTAATGCCAACCAAACTGTCTTCAATAGGTACAGTTTATATATATAGCATGGTAATAAAATAATAAAGCATAAAAATGCTATATTCATTAACCAAAACAAAATATAGATGAAAAGGGACATGATTATATTACGTTGCCATCTAAAATAATTGAGTTCCTTTGTTGTAGGTGGAAGCCATTTCCTTTGTTAAGTAACAAAAGTGTATTAAAACTTAGTCCTCACTCTCAGAGACTCATATGGGAATATGTCTCATAGAATTCAGTTGCCCTTCTGCTATTCTCAATTCTTTTGCAGGAGGCAAATTGGTATGCAACATAAGAACTGTCATATCTATTCTGATGAATGTTACAGCAGCTGGCCAGTTTGCAGGCTCTGGATCCACGTCCCAATAAGCAGGTGGAAGATACAGGATTGGGCTTTTTTTATTCGTCGCCAACAAACCTAATTTTTGGCTACTTCCTATTTTTCCCACAACTACCCTTAGACATGAGTTTGGATAACCGAGAGGGGTTTCCCCAAAGTCACTCAGTCAGTTTTCATGCCTAAGGGGGGGAACAGAACTAATCTCATTTAATCTAGCAAATTAATTTTAATACTTAAAATATATATGCATAATAGAAATGATTATCTGATTTTAATTTGAGTACTAAAAATGCAAAGGCAATTCTTTAAGGCTCAGCAAATTAAGTACATACGCCACTTCCTTGCCTTACTGGATTCAATACCTCAACAACAGTAGTTTATAGCAGGAATATATAATATTGATTGGGCATCCTTTGTACAAAACTTCCTGATAACTAAAAGCCTATTGCAATATTGTGGGGGGTTTTCTCTAAGGTATATAGCCAGCCCCAGCAAAAATCAGATTTTCTGCTTTCCATTTCTAAAGTAGATTGAACTGTTTACTTTTCCTCCCAAAGTATTTCATTTTAGCATTTGTATGATTTACAGAATGTGAATTTCAAAAACAAATAAAACATTCAGTCAAACCCATCCAACTTCTGTCCAAGTTGGCTTCTTAACCATGCAGAGTTTGTTTTAAAACCCACCCAATCTCTGATTACAAAATGCTATACCAGGTTTTTTTTTTTTAATGAAATCACGTAATAATTGAGGAACGTTTCTTAGCTGTTTAGGACAGGAAATTGGCTGAAAAGGCTCATTCTAGTTGTGTGCAGTGATAAACCATGCCTTCTCAAATGCTCTTTTCTATTTTCTTTCCCTTAAACTCTCCAATTTCTTGAAGACTACCTGAACAAGTCATTTCAGGTTTTTGGGCAAGGTTTTTCGGAAGTGGTTTGCCATTGCCTCCTTTCTAGGATTGAGATAGAGTGACTAGCCTAAGGTCACACTGCTGGCTTTGTGTCCAAGGTGGGGGATAGAACTCCTGGTTTCTAGCCTGATGCTTTAACCACTACACCAAGCTGGCTCCCTACGGATGTAAGCAAAATATGGAAGAGAGTTTAAAAATTACAAAATATACTTTTCCTAGGCAGCTGGATAAAATTGTTAACTACAAAAAAACAAACACAAGAAATGATATTCTTGATAATATAATAGATATTTCTTGATCTCAGCTCAATCTTTATAGCTACTAAAATGGTTGTAATCGTGTGAATTCTTCCACAAGATGTTTTCAACTGACAATGTAATATAAGTGGGAAACAAAGTTACATAGATGAAATTTTACAAAGAAGTTTGTTCTTACCTGTGACTTAAGTTGGAGGCAAGGAAAAGTTTCTAGTGCCCAAGCCACTTGCTCTTCGTTCTCAGAAAGGGTAATTGTGCACGTACTATATACTAGGATGCCCCCTGGCTTTAGCAGTTGCACTGCCTAGGATGACAATCAGATTTTCACTTTGTAGAATTTTTGCCAGTATTTCACAAATAACCGCTGTTTTTAAAACATAAATTACAGATAGTCCTCAACTTGCAACCATTTACTTAGGAACTGTTTGAAGTTACAATGGTGCTGAAAAAAGTGATTTATGAACGATTCTCACAGAATCATTGCAGCATCCACATAATCACATGATCAAAGTGATCAAAGGAGCCGAGGTGGTGCAGTGGTTAAAAGCAGCACTGCAACCTTCAGCTGATTGCTAGTTCAGCAGTTCAGCTGTTCAAATCTCACCAGGCTCAAGGTTGACTCAGCCTTCCATCCTTCCAAGGTGGGTAAAATGAGGACCCAGATTGTTGGGGGCAATATGCTGAACTCTGTAAACCGCTTAGAGAGGGCTGTAAAGCGCTATGAAGCGGTATATAAGTCTAAGTGCTATTGCTATTGCTAAAGTTGGGGCACTTGGCCACTGGCTTGTATTTGTGACAGATGCACTGTGATGAGGTCATGTGATCACTATTTGCATCCTTCCCATCTGGCTTCTGACAAGCAAATTCAATGAGGGAAGCTTAACAACTGCATGATTTACTTAACAACTGAAGTGTGTCTCTTAACAAGAATGGCAGAAAAAGTCACACAATTGGATGCAACTCATTTAACATAGCAATGGAAATTTTGGGGTCAATTGTGGTTGTAAGTCAAGGATTACCTGCAGTTTAAAAGCTTTTCTACAGGTCAATGGCACAATGCACATTAATTCTAATATTGGTGTTCGAAGATTCATGGCTACTAATCATAATGGAACCACCATAGAAATGTTGGTGAAAGTGAAGAAGTCTTACTATTTGGCATATATCTCCACAACCCTGCCTCTATTTGCATCCAACCTTTTCTAGCAATACCGTGTGATGGAATGGTAAATATTATTTACCAGGAGGTATTCTCCGAGGATGATCCAATAATTCCCAAATTCTTTCTCCTTTAGGAGAAAAAGAAGAACCTGAAGAAAACTTCTCTAAAGAATTGTATGAAAGACTTTACTTTCATTTGGGCTCAATGTCTTCCTATAGACAGCAGAAGACAGCTGAACAAATAAACAGTTGAAGTTGCAATTGCACTATTACAGCAAATATCTTGATTTTCCCCCATACCCTTTTTTTCAGGAATTGTTATATGACCAAGGTACAGAAAAGTAAAATTCTTCTAACAAAATTGTTTCCTGAAACTAAACTATTTCTGCTGTAAGGATATGAGAAAAAGTTTATCAAACATAATCTTATATCAACACTGTTTGACAGTTGCTTGTATTAATTATAATAAAATTTATTTCTTTTAAAATAACCCAGTAATCAACTGATAACTTCCAACCATCTTCTTCATATTTTATTTAATAGTTTTTACTATTAAACATACCACTCTAAAAAGCTTGCGCTGCAAAGGCTGATAGGAAGTTATTTCTTTTAAAGACCACGAATAAGCCAAATTTGGCCTCTGTCCCATTCCACTGCATGGAGCATCAAGAAGTATCCTGTCGAATGACTCGGGTAAGAATGGAGGTCCTTCTGCAAAAGAAAAAAGAAAAGAAAAATATTTCAAAGACTATAGTTTGCATGTTTTGCATAACTAATTGTTATTAATGAAAATTTCTGAGAACTGTTAATTAAAATTCCATGAATCATATCAATTCAATGTAGTTAATATCGTAGAATCTAGTTGAACTAGTTGAATCCTACTGGCATTGGTCTTTTTAATTAACTTGTTATAAATAGCCATTGTATTTGGATGGAATTTTTATTTATCACTATTAATTAAACTAATTTATATACTGTAGCTGCATAGATGACTCCAGATGGCTTACAAAATTTTAATTATAGTTGCTTTTGCCTTCCACTTTATTTCTATGTAACAAGAAAATGTGTCCTGTTTAATTGGTATAAAAGTTGATCCAGTCTCCTTAAATCTGTACCATGATGTGAAGTCAAGATTTAATATGTGTATTGAAATCCTGTGTAATAGACCAACACTTCACTTGTATTGATGAAAAATGAATCTAAGTACTAACATTTTGAAGTTACATCTTTGTAGAAAGATAAAATATGTTTATGAAGCAACTGATGTGGAAAGATTAAGTTTATTAAAAAGACATTCTAAGGATCTATTGGACAAGTAATTTTCCTACTTTAGCCACCAAACAGCACTACACAATGATTAAAAATACAATAGAACTTTAATAAAAGTAGATCCTTCTACCTCACTTTTTCCCATCTTATGTACTCTTAAGTTGCTCCTATGAAACTAGTAAGCTTCAGAAATTTTTATATAAATAGTCCTCATTAATGATCATTTGGTAAGTTACAACATTGCTAACCAAATGGTAGATAGGACCGGTCTTCAAAGTTATAGCTGGCAACACTTCTGCAGTCATATGATCAAAATTTGATTGATTGGCAGCCCATCAGCATTTATTACTTCAGCATACATTTTAATTACCCTACGTACCTATACCTGCCTTCATCTCTGCTCTTTTGGCTACCTAGCACTCCACCTCTGCAGCCTTCTGCCCTTCCAGCTGACCTTTGTCTTCTTCCTCCCAACTGCTGAGGTGGACCCAGCCTAGGTCTCACAAGGCCACATGAAGGCCATCAGCAGAGAAGTGTGATGCCCTTGCCTGATGGCACACAGTCCTCAGTCTAATACAGTGATGGCGAACCTTTTTTTCCTCGGGTGCCGAAAGAGCGTGCTCATGCGCTATCGCGCATGCGCGAGTGCCCACACCCATAATTCAATCCCTGGGGAGGGTGAAAATGGTCTCCCCCACCACCCTGGAGGCCCTCTGGAGGCCAGAAACGGTCCGTTTCCCAACTTCTGGTGGGTCTAGTAGGCCCGTTTTTCATCCTCCCCAGGCTCCAGAGGCTTCCCTGGAGCTTGGGGAAGGTGAAAACGCCTTCCCCTGCCCGCCGGAGGCCCTCTGGAAGCCGAAAACACCCTCCCAGAGTCTCTGTGCGAGCCAAAAATTAGATGGCCGGAGTGCACATGCACGCTGGAGCTGAGCTAGGGCAACGGCTCGCGTGCCGGCAGATATGGCTTCGCGTGCCACCTGTGGTACACGTGCCATAGGTTCGCCATCACTGGTCTAATAACTACACGTGATACTACCAGACTACTAGGAGCCCTAGTAGTGTAGTGGTTAAAATGTATTGAGGCTAACTCTGCCCACAGCCTGGAGTTCAATCCTGATGAGGCTCAAAGTTTATTCAGCCTTCCATTCTTCTAAGATTGGTAAAATGAGGACCAGATTGGTTGGGGGGGAATATGCAAATAATGCTTTACATTGTAAATTGCCCAGAGAGTGCTGCAAAGCCCTATAGGACGGTATATAACCCTAAATGCTATTGCTACCAGAACTACTGTTGCTAAGCAGTGAAGTCAAGTGATGCTTTGCTTAATGACCGCATCACTTAGCAACAGAGATTCTAGTCCCACTTAGATTTGTTAAACAAGGACTACATGTGTACAATTTTAAACACTGCATCTTACTGTGCCACCCAAATCAAATTCAAATTAGCCTTTATATCATAACCTGTAATTATTCCATGAACAATAGTTAAAAGTCACATTACCTTGTCCATTCTCTATTTTGCTATCAGTAAGCGCCTTAGTACCATCATAACAAAAAGCTTTAATACAATTCAAATTTAGTAATGCAGCATTTTGTTCAATTTTTTTCACTCTGTCTGCTATCTTGTCCAGCGCTATCACTTCCCCCTAAAAATTAAAAATAAAAAGGTTTGAATGACATAAATAGCTGTTAAAACTGCTAAAGTATAGACGTCGATATACATAATTTAAAATAACTAAAGTGCAATGCATAAAGCACCAGATTTACACAATATATAATCTGTTTTAGCCCCAATTCAGTACACATCTGTGAAAAAACTGCTCCAAAGAACATTTGATGCCTGCAGCTGAAAAACATGTGATTTTCTCCATGTATTTGAGTCATTTCTTAAGCAACAATGCTTGATTTAATATCATGTTAGTTTACTCATCCAAACTTCACCAAAGCAAAATAATATATTCTATTCAAATACTGTAACATAGGTCAGACTGTAATTTTTCCACGTTTAAATTGTCTCTGTTAATAGTCTCTGTGCAGAAACCATTAAGTGGTTGCACTAAAAACTGCACACTTAGGAATGCAAATGGATAAAAACAGCAACACCACACATAGAAACTTAAGTAGAACATTATTTCTGTGTTTCAAGATTGTGTTCTGATTGCTGGCAATTTCTCCATGCTGGAAAATCAAACAGTTTAGTAAACAGCATTACATGTACATTACTGTACGTCCGGGTTATAGTTAGAACTATGAATGAACTGGACACAGTGCCAAACAACACAGCTCACATAAGTAGAGTTATCATATAGGCATACCAATGTTCCTCACTGCACACACTGATGCTGCATTTTGAAACTTCCAAGTGATCTTCAAGGACAGCCCCATGTAAAATGCATTGCAGTAATCAAGTTGTGAAATGACATGGACTTGAGTGACCATCTGAAGACGTGTGATCCAAGAAAGGATGCAACTCAGTACTAGATGGAGATGTTCAAAGGCCCTCTTAGCCAAGGCTGCCATCAAGTAAGAACTCTAAATTCAGGAGGATCCCTAGATTGCACGACACTCTTGAATAGGAAAGTCTAATTACATCCAAGGGTAAAAATGAATTTGTTTTAGATCTAGCTGACCTAATATTCACAACTATTCAGTCCTGATAGTTTTGAATCAATTTCATTGACATCCCTCCCTATCCAGGCCAAATAGCCTTCAAGCATTCAGACAGAACCTTGGCAGCTCAATTGGCCAGCCTAAGGTCAACAGATATAACTGATATTATTAGCAGATTGATGATACTGAACCTCAACTTGTCAGTAAACTAATGGTTTCTTGTAGATGTTGAACAGAAGTGGAGAAAGTGTCGAACCCTGTTTTATCCCACAAAGGAGGGACTGGGGTACAATCTATTTCCCTTCAGCCAACACCAACCATAATGGCTCTGGAGGTAGGTAGAGAACTATGTAAAACAATGCTCCAACTGCTGATCTTTTAATCCAATCCAGAAGAATACCAAGATTGGATGCATAAAAACTTGTCATGAACTAAAGGAGCACAAGAAAGAATGCACCACCTCTATCCAGGTCTGCCACAGATTATATACAAGTCCAACTGAGGCTGATTCCGTATTAAATACTGAAACCTGAATGACATGGGACTAGATAATCTACTTTTTTCCAGGGCCATCTGCAATTAACATGGGAAGATTTGAGACAGGTCAAGTTAACCAAATGGCTGGATCCAGGGATGGTCTCAAGGAGGGGGTGCACTACCACTTCCTTCAAGGCCAATAGCACCATCCCCTTTCTCTACTACCACAGCACCAATAAGTTTCCTGCTAATGACCTAGGAAGGACCTCAGCCCAATAAGCAGATGGATAAACTAGGTAGCCTTCTTCAAGAGTCACCAATTCAACTCAACTCGGATTACACCCCAAGACTCATCCATCAGTCTATAAACTCATAGTCATTGGACTGCCCATTTGAAAGTTCTTAGTTTCCTGACATTTTTAGTTGCAATAATTTTTTGCTAAATTTGTATTATGTCAAAATCTGCCTAATCTTTCTCCAAGGTAAAGAGTCCAGAATTTTTTTAAAAACTGATGGCTATTTATGGATTATAGGCAGCATGTGGTTAAGTAGGATAAGGCCACATTCCAAAAATTGGGAGGGAGGAAGACAAATTAGGACAGAAATTGAATTTAAACCCATTTAATTTTAATTAAATGTACACCCCTCACATATTTCTGGGCATAGGTTAGAAAAGCACCTATTTTCGCATTAGCATTTATTGCTTGAATTAGTAGATTTGTGGTAACTCAGCAAGATCAATGTCCCTTTAGCGAGTCTGTATACTTTGTTTGATTAGCAAACATACATAAATTTCATGTATGAAAGCTATGCTATTTTGAATTATCTGAATTTCAGCCAATGTATTAAATAAGCCATGCTAATAAAATACAAGCAAGCTTCTTTGAAGAAGGAAGGAAGGAAGGAAGGAAGGAAGGAAGGAAGGAAGGAAGGAAGAAAAGAAAAAAAAGAAAAAGAAAAAGAAAAAGAAAAAGAAAGAAAGAACGAAAGAAAGAAAAGAAAGAAAGAAAGAAAGAAAGAAAGAAAGAAAAGAAAGAGGAAGGGAGGGGGAAAGAAGAAGAAAGGAAAAGAGAAAAGAGGAAGGAAGGAAGGAAGGTAGAAAAGAAGAAAAAGAAAGAAAAAGAGAAAGAAAAGAAAGAGGAAGGGAGGGGGAAAGAGAGAAGAAAGGAAAAGAGAAAAAAGGAAGGAAGGAAGGAAGGAAGGAAGGAAGGAAGGAAGTAGGTAGGTAAGTAGGTATGGTGACTCACCTCATCGTGCATTAGTGTTGCAAGGTGGGTCGTTTTGCCCCCGGGAGCAGCACACATGTCCAAGACTCTCTGTCCTGACTGAGGATTTAAAACATAACTCACAAGTGATGAGGGCAAATTCTAGCAAAGGAAGTGGTAAAAAAATATTTTAATAACCCAGAGATCACAAAAATACTGGAATATTTTTTCTGAATCTATGCCTTTCTTCTAAGAATCTAAATTTCTGCGCCTGAATGCTTTTTTTAATTCTATAAACAATTGTCCCAAATTAAAGTTATTTGGTTGTCTGGAAAAACTGTAAATAATAAAAACCAAGCCTCTTTTGATAGAAGAAGCTATTCCTTTAAAGTCAATATTTTCTCTTCCTCAGAGTTTTTGACAGGTAAATGATACTTGGTCTGATTCCTATGGTTGGCTCCTATCCTTATTTTATTGCTTTTAATGTATGATGCTGCTCTTTGTTGGGCAGCTGCAACTGTGTTTCTCTATCACATTGTGTCTTGTAAACTGCTGTGAGCTGATAAGTGATATAAAAGTTTAATAAACAAATATATGGCTGAAAGTTCCAAATCCAAAGCACTCTCCTTATGGGAGGTAGATATTCTTGCCCTTAACTGGTAGATAAAATATGAGTAGGCATAACTGAGAACGTATGCATATGAGAGAGGTATCTGAACAAAATGGTTGGTGTGGGGAATATGGCTACCCTTAATGTTCCTCGTGGTATTCTCTAGCCCAGTGTTTCCCAACCTTGGCAACTTGAAGATGTCTGGACTTCAACTCCCAGAATTCCCCAGCCGGCATTTGCTGGCTGGGGAATTCTGGGAGTTGAAGTCCAGACATCTTCAAGTTGCCAAGGTTGGGAAACACTGCTCTAGCCTCTTCGATTCTCTATGCTCTGTTCCTCCCTCCCTGCCTCCCTCGCCATACTTCCAAATCAAGTCTTCGGATATACTCATCCTCTTTTTCATTTTCTAAGCCTGACTATAGAAGTTAGATGAGACCCAGAGGCACTGTTAGAAATAGTAAAAGAATGATGCTTGATCTTCTGCAGGACGAGTCCTTCCAGTTCATTTTGAATTTTTAATTCATTTTGAATTAAAAGCATTTAAAACAAGTAACATTATGTGAAACAAAATCCTGATGGATGCCAAGAATCGAAAGACTCAAACATTACACCAACAATACTTTATATTATACTGATACTGAAAATGAAGTTCTTGGTAAACTTGCAATGGATTATATCGCAAGATTAATATTTTTTAAAAATTAACACCTGGCGACTTGTGAAATACAATACTTTAGATGGGAACACAATAAATTGGGAAATGTCTCGTTACTTTAAATGTACAAATGACACAACAACGTATTAAATATTAAATTCTACTTTTCTCCCTAAAGTTTGATCTTTACAGTAAGGATTGGAGAAGTAGTCTTCCCAGAACTTGCTTGTTTTCTGCAAGCAAGCCTTGGAAAAAACATCATGATGAGCTGATATACTTCCCTGAATTCTTGAACTGGAATAAAAAAGGAAATTCTAAACACCAAAGCATTTCACAAGAAGCACTACAGAAAATGGAAATCCAGCTCACTCCCAAACAGATGTATCAAATATAAAAATGCTACAATCTGATCATAAATACACTTGGGTTTCAAGTTAAGGTTTTTATTCGTTTACATGGCCTGTTATTTCTGGCTTACCATGAAGTAGGAATTCAGCCATATCACTATAGTATCTAAGCAATGGCTATGTAGTATATGCGAATCCAGCCAGTATACTTGATTCCAGGAATGTACAGGTAGTCTTCAACTTACGATCACAATTGAGCGCAAAATTTATGTTGCTAAGTGAGAAGTTGTTAAGTAAATTTTGCCCCATTTTACAACTTTTCTTGCCACATTTGTTAAATGAATCACTGCAGTTGTTAAATTAGTAACATGGTTGTTAAGTGAATCTGGTTTCTCCATTGACTTTGCTTGTCAGAAAGTTGCAAAAGGGGATCATATGACCACAGAACATTGCAATCGTCATAGATGTGAATCAGCTGTCAAGCATCCGAATAAAAATCATGTGACCATGAGGATGCTGCAATGGTCATAAGTATGAAATATGTATTTATTTATTTTGCTCATTCTTATAAGCAGCCCAACTCCTGAGGGACTTAAGTCACTTTTTTCAGTGCCGTTTGAATGGTCACTAAATGAACTGTTGTAAATTGAGGACTACCTGTATTGAAACCTTAATGTTCAGAAAATAGTATTTATTTTGAATACAACATACCTGTAAAAATATGTAACTGGATAACATATTGTCAAATGAGGGACTACGGTAAATTGGTTCAGTCATTTTTATTCCCAGCCCTCTGAAAGACATAACACAGGAACATGAATAAATTGTCTGCTCCTCAGTTCTAGTTTGACATTATTTAAATGTACATTACTTATTGGGAGATATCAGATAATACATGCTATTAATTTAACATATTCTGTTTTTACATTAGGAACATTAATTAGAGGATAAGCCCTTTGAATCTATATATTTTCAACTCAAATGGGTTTGTTAGGAGTGACTTAATTCAAAACAGATTGCTGTCACTGTTAATAATATCAAAATAATGTTCTTCCATAGGAATGTGGCTTGCAGTTTAGTTGGTTGATTTGTATAATTTTATTGAATGCTCTCACCAACATATTATTCAAGAACCCTAGGGAAATTCTTGTGAGATTTCTAAAAATGTTGCTTCTGTACCATTAAAATCATAAAATTATTTCCTATGTTAAATAATCCAATGTGTAAAACTGATTACAGTCAGTCCCTGAGCCTAATAAAACCTACAAGATCCATATAGCATTAAGAATCAGGAAAAGGATTGGGAAAGTTTGAGCTCTAAGAGAAAAGTGGGATGATAATGATAATGAAGATGATGATGAAATTATCATAACAGAGCTCATTATCAATTCCAGATTGATATTTATTTGTTATTCTCTAAAGAAATTCCTAATTCTTATTTTCTTTAGACTGTTTCTACCTCTTCTTACATTCCTGTTGTGGAATGCAACAGGAGTGAAAGTCCTTTCCAAGTCAATAGTATAACATGAAAATAATTGTGTTAGATAGGTTAAATAAATACTACAATTTCTACCTACCCAGAATTGTCCCACTTTCCAAGACTAAAGATATCAGCTGAGAGAAAATTAATAAAGGAGAATATTTGTAACTCAGAGTTGACATGAGGGGTCCTTGGTGCTCTCTGAGCTTTCTTTCCTTCTTGCAGATGTTTCATTACCCAAACTAGGTAACATCATCAGTGCTAGTCACTAGCAGTCACTACCGGTAGCACCAATAATGTTACCTAGTTTGAGTAATGAAACATCTTCAAGAAACCAAATGAAAGAAAATTAACCACTCATTGCAAAGAAAGTCTTCAGAGTTGTTTTAAAACAATATTGTCTGAACATTTCAATATTCTTAAGATTTTTAAAAAAGACAGCAAAAAAAAGAGGAGGAGTACAAATTGAAATGTACTGTTAATTGATAAATAACTGCAATGAACATGAATAAATGCTTCATACTGGGCAGAATAGTTAGAACACTATAAATAGAGACATACTGAACTGTTGTAATCTGACTCTATCAACAGTGAGGCATATATTATTCTTGATACATTTATTAATTTGGTTGAAAAATATAGCATGATTCAAGTAAAGAATATCCCAGAGCTTTTTAAATGAATAAAATTGTTCCAGAGCTACATCTTGATAAAAAAAAATCTGAATAAATTCAATACATATAATTTGTCTATAACTACTGTATATATAATTTTTGATAATCTTTATAAATGTTTGTTAATGTTTCACCATTTAACCAAAGACATGGAGTAATAATAGGGTACCACTGGAAGGATTCTAGTACAGTGCTCCCCAACCTTTTGTCACCCTCGGCACACCATAGCCTCTCCCAAAATTCCACGGCACACCACATACAAAAATTGGATAAAAAACAAATATAATCTTCAAAATATTGTTTTGAAGAGTATAATAGTATAGGAATGTCAAACTGGGCATAACAGAATTACTTGATTTATTATTTTATTTGATAATTAGGTAGGTCAGTGGTGGCCAACCTTAATGATACCATGCGCCAATTGGCCCAGGCGTCCCGGGTGGGCGGGCCCGCCTGGATGCCGCCATTTGAGTTTTGCCCTCTGTGCATGCGCAGAACGCTGTGAGCATGTGCAGAGGGCAAAAGACCACAAATGGCGGCATCCAGGTGGGTGGGGGAAGCGGCTGGGGGCCGCTTCCCCCACCTGCTTCTTTGGCTTGAGTTTTAAAAGAAAGCAAAACGTGGGCGGGAGAGGCAGGTCTTGCTCATTAAGCCTCACTGCAGCAGCCAGCGAGGCTTAATGAGCAAGACCTGCCTCTCCTGCCCGCGTTTTGCTGTCTTTTATAACTCAAGCTGCCCAAGGCAGCCCAGAGCAGGCGAGTCAATCCAGCAAGTGAGGAGGCGTCAGCAAGAGGCGGAGCTTGGCGACAAGGAAGTTTGCTGGCTTAAGAAGCAGACATCCCTGTCGCCCTCCCTTTCGGCTCCGCCTCTTGCCGATGCCTTCCTCACTCGCGCCCTGCCAAGCTCCAAATCAAGCCAGCCCTAGCGCAAGACGCGTGAGACTGCTTTCCAGGCTGTATGTGGAAGCTGAAGAGCCTTACCGGTAGTTTGGGAGAAAGAAAGTTTTTTGCTGCTTCTGCTTTTGAGTGCACTGAAGGAAAGCAGCAAAAAACTTTCTTTCTTTCTCCCAAACTACCGGTAAGGCTCTTCGGCTTCCACAAACAGAAGCGGCAGGGAGGAGGACTCACACTCCGCCCCCCTGCCAAGCCTCAAATCAAGCCAGCCCGCGACTGGAGCTACCGGGAAAAGTCCCAGGTAGGACGTGTGCCCCGTCCCGCCCACCAGTCCTGCCCCACCAGTCCTGCCAACCCCCAGCGCGAGACGCGTGTCCTACCTGGGACATGCCCCGGTACCTCCTCCTCGCGTTCCTTGCTGTTGTGTCCAGGGCAGCAGGTCTGCTCATTAAGCCTCGCTGCAGCAGCCAGCAGGCTTAATAACCAGACCTGCCTCTCCCGCCCGCGTCTTGCTGTCTTTTAAAACTCAAGCCGAGGCGGCTTGAGTTTTAAAAGACAGCAAGTCACGCGGGCGGGAGAGGTGTCAGCCATTGGATGATTGCAATGCGCCACTTGCAATCATCCAATGCACCACATTTGGCGCATACACCATGGTTTGGCCACCCCTGAAGATGCGAGCTTTTGCCGCGGCACACTTGGCATGGCCTCACGGCACACCAGTGTGCCGCGGCACACCGGTTGGGGAGCACTGTGCCCGAACGTTACCAGCGTCTGGCAGTTCGATGCTTCTCTTTTTGGGCAGGTCTTTGCAGGGAGAGAGGAGGAAGGGGGGAGGCCTCTTACCGACCGGTTTATCGGCACCTTCCCATGATTTCTCCGCCTCGAGACCGGGCTGGTTAGAAAGAGCATCACTTTTTCTACAACAGCCTGGTCCCGACTTTCTCCCCTGGAAGACAAAAGGCTTGAAATGAAAAAGGCGAGCGAATGGGGAAAAGCCATTTTAGCGAATGGGGCTTCTACGGGGCGAAAGGTAAGCGCTCCGTTCTCGCTCTCTCCCAGCCTTAGCAAAGCTGGATTGCCTGCGCAGGGGCCAAGGAACCCAGATGAGGGTTTCGGCTCAGGACCCCCAGGACCCCCGAGCCCCGCTGGACCCCCAGAACTCCACAAGGGTGGATTTCAGAGGCAGTTTCTTTCATCAAGAAACATTTCACATGTGTGGGTTTTGCAGGGGGAGAAAAGGGGATTCTTCCAGAGGGGAGGGTACCTAATCTGCAATGTGTGTGTGTGTGTGTGTGTGTGTGTGTGTGTGTGTGTGTGTGTGTGTGTGTGTGTGTGTGTGTGTATGTGTATGCGTGTGTGTGTGCGAGCGGAACATGGGGTTTGGCGCAGCAGCAGCTGCTAAAGCCCACATGGGGAAGGAATGGTCCATCCTTTTTAAAGCATCTGACAGGGGTGGGGAATATCCCGGGCAGTCCTGGGCAGAGTGAAATACCCCCCTCATTTCCCTTGTCGCCTTAGGTTTTTTGTTGTTTTTTTCTCAGCCGCCTCGCTTCGGATCGCCCCTAAAGCTATCATTTCCGCTCGCCTTTTCTCCCCCTGCAAAACTCGCACACATGAAATGTTTCTTGAAATCCAAGGGTGGATTTCAGAGGCAGTTTCTTTCATCAAGAAATGTTTCATGTGTGCGGGATTTGCAGTGGGAGAAAAGGCGAGCGGAAACGAAGCAAGGATATCCCCCCCTGTCAGATGCTTTAAAAAGGACGGACCATTCCTTCCCCATGTGGGCTTTAGCAGCCGCTGCTGCGCCAAACTTCATGTTCAGCTCCCGGAGCAGCGGAAAATCCATGCTCCATGGCTCTGGGTGGTTGGGGGGGCGTAGGTGGGAGATAAGAGATCACAAGGCACCCAGGCACATTTTCACATGCGCGCGCGCACACACACACACACACGCACACACACATTGCAGATTAGGCACCGTCCCCTCCAGAAGAATCCCCTTTTCTCCCTCTGCAAAACCCGCACACGTGAAACGTTTCTTGATGAAAGAAATTGCCTCTGAAATCCACCCTTGGGGAGTTCTGGGGGTCCAGCGGGGCTCAGGGGGTCCCGAGTAAGACCCTCATCTGGGTTCCTTGGCCCCTGCGCAGGCAATCCGGCTTTGCTAAGGCTGGGAGAGAGCGAGAGCAGAGCGCTTCCCTTTTGCCCCGTCAGAGCCCCATTCGCTAAAATGGCTTTTCCAAAGGCAATACGAGCAGCTTTAACAAAGCCACCGGCGCTCGCCTTTTCCGTTTCAAGCCTTTTGTCGGACAACCTTCCAGGGGAGAAAGTCGGGACCAGGCTCTTTTTGTAGAAAAAGTGACGCTCTTTCTAACCAGCCCGGTCTCAAGGCGGAGAAATCATGGGAAGGCGCCGATAAACCAGTCGGAAAGAGGCCCCTCCCTTCCTCCTCTCTCCCTGCAAAGACCTGCCCAAAAAGAGAAGCGGCGAACTGCCAGACACTAGTAACATGTTCGGGCACAATTTGGGGGTGGTAGGTGAGGCAGGGGAGGGGGAGGGCCAGGCTGCCAGACGCTCATCTTACCAGCGTCTGGCAGTTCGCCGCTTCTCTTTCTCAGCAGGTCTTTGCAGGGAAACTTCTTGAGGGATCTCTCTCTGTCTTTCCGGGCCAAAAGAGTGCCGCCGCAAAAAGAGCGGCTCCCGGCATGTCCCCTCCTTTCCCCCGGAAGTAGCTGGGGGGGCTTATTTTCGGGGGGTGGCTTATTTCAAGGCATGTCCCGAAAAGCCCTGTGGGGCTTATTTTTGGGACATGTCTTATTTTCGGGGAAATACGGTAGTACTATCAAGGCTGTTATATAAAAAGTACCCTCAGTGGTTAACTATGAACTACTGTATTACTGAAGCATAGAGCCTAGATCAGAAGTATCTGAAAACATTATCATTTTAACTGATCCTCAAAAATTAGTTTCTATGAGATTTCTTGGTTTCTGATGATATCTGAGAATAATTTATTTGACTAAGCAAGGAGCTTTTCAACTTAAATCCAAATCCATACTTTTGCGCTATGTTTAAAACAAAAAGCTATTTAATTCAGCATCCTGACCCTCTATTACCAATCCAAACATTTTGGAAAGCTCACCAAAGAGAAGAAAAACCCAACAGTATCCTCTTGCAATGGTCCCTTTCATATTTGAACACCAAAAGTGGAAACCAAGAGGACTGATGACAACTCCATAAAGCATAAAAAGTTACAAAGGTATTTATCAAAGAATAAATGTATACTACTGAAACTGCCATCTTGGATTTTAACTTGTAAATTATTTTTTTTCAGAACAGGCAGATTCAGCTTCAAATTTTTGTTGAAAAGCCTCAACATTGTAGAAATAAACCCAACAGGAATTTGGGCTAAAGTATACACACTTGTGTTTAAAAATAAAATTAGTTGGATAGTGAGATGCCTTACAAATAGGTGTAGCTTTTTACTAAAATAAGCAATTTGGGACAGATTTTCAACCATGATTATACACTTCTGACTTACTTCAATGGGCCATTAGAAGTAAATATTTCATTGCGGCTCAGTTCTGAAATCCCATTTCCAATGAAAACTTTATTCCCGGAAAATTCTTTGGCTCCTCTTTTGCATTTCCCTTCAATATCAGAGTACACAGAAACCACACTGCCAGCTTTCATGACTGGGGAAAAGAGAGGAAGAGACATCTTGTTTTCCTTGGCTTAAGAACAAAGATCCAGACATTCACTGGGGATTTTGTGAGTCTACATACTCGAACCCCATGCGTCCAAAAGAATGTGCTTGAGTCAAGATAAGCTCTGGAAAAACATCACTGATGTCTATTCCAGATGCAGACTTGGCAATGTTTTACATAACTTTTAAAGAAATACATCCTAATGTTTAATCCTCAAGAAATATTAATGTGCTAACTTTATAGGCTTGCAGATTATGGAAGTGGAAGGGAGGGACGGTAGAATATTTTGGCTGAACCAGTCATCTAAATCAGGGTATGAAAATGAGATCATAATAAAGCTCTAATACTAAATTTGTGAGCCTAGCTGTCCAGGATGCATCACACTATTACCTACAAATAAGCAGGCTGTAAATAGGCATATAGATTTTGAAGAAGCAGGATAGAAAGTATATTGACACTGTTGAACTGTAATGTTGGAAAAGACTCCCTAGAATACCGTGGATAGTCCAGAAAATTGGATCCTAAAATAAATCAATCCAGAGTTCCAGCTCAAGGTACCAATGACCACATTCAAATTACTTTACTTTAGCTTATCATGAAAACTTAGGTCTCTGGAGTGGTCCATGCTGGGAAACTAGGAAGGAAAGAGAAGTGGTGTCCAGCCATGGGTAGATAGCAACAGCAATAAGACTTGTATACAACTTCATAGTGCTGTACAGCCCTCTCTAAGCAGCTCACAGAGTCAGCATATTGCCCCCAACAATCTGTGTCCTCATTTTACCGACCTCAGAAAGATAGAAGGCTGAGTCAACCTTGAGCCAGTCAGGATTGAACTCCTGGCAATGAGCAATGAATTAGCTTGCAATTCTAACCACTGCGTCACCACGGCTCCTAGATTGTTGAAAGACTTGAAGGGACAGATTGGGAGTCACATTTTCTTAGAGACAATGTATCTATGTGAACCCACTTGATGATGCATAATCAATTAAACAGGCATGAGAAAATAAAAATGGAAAGAGTGATGAAATGGGTATTGGTGAGGAGATTGTTGAAAATTCAGTTTTAACATTAATAAATTAAAACTTATCAAAATTGCCACAACAGGATACAAATATAAAAAACACAACAAGATGAAAGGTATATTAACAAAGGGAAAGCATATGTTAACACTTAAACAGTTTTCTATTTTCTCTATACATGTATATGTATTATAAACCCAGACAAAATCTTCTATGATTTGAGACTGCTCCTGTGGGCTAGAGGTGTTGAAACTACAGCTCATTCATGCCATCTTACAAGTTCTTTCCCAGTTAAAACAGCTGGAAAATTCCAACCTTTTTTTATGTACAGTAGTTATCAGAACAGTATCAGTCAGTCTCCTTGAATGTAGCTTGATTTTGTTATGCTGCCTGTAAAATTAGGCAGATTTTAATGAACTCACCCATAGTTGTAATAATTTATCTTATTTTGTTTTTACTTTATATTTAACTAATTTTTGTTTGCAATTCTAGACAATGACCATAATAAAAAAATATTCATTAAACATACACAATCACTCTTACATTTTGAAGCGGATATAATCCCAGGAGCATAAACATGTGCTCCACGAAGCACTGCACTTCCACACTGTGCATCAACAATTATTTCATTTGGCAATCTTTGCAGATCCTTTCTGTAATTGAACAATGATATTTAAATAAAATTATTTATTAATATTACTATTTTAAAAAGCTAACTTGACCACTTCCCACTCCCATCTACAGCTAGGTTTTTTTTTCTATTTACTGACAATGTAAATATGTGTTTCATAAAATTAAGGAGTTATTTAAAAAGAAGTAACATTTAGAAAGGCCACATTATTAATAGCTAATCATATACAGGTACATGGTCTGTTTCTAGATGTTTGAAATATAACTACATAGAGCTCCTGTTTTGATTGAGTGAAGATGCTTCAAAACAGGAGTCCCCGATTTCCAGGCTGTGGATCAGTACCAGCCCATGGCCTGTTGAGAACTAGGCCATGGAAGCGGCAGGCGAGCATGTGAAGCTTCATTTGCGCATGCATGGGATTCAGGTTGAGCATGCAAAGCCATCCCCTGCCCCCCCCCCCCACTGCCACCACTGCCAGTCCGTGGGAAAGGTTGGGGACCGCTGTTTCAGAACACATGGTAGAACAAACACAGTATCTATCTGAGACTTATTACAGCAGCTGCATCTGTTTTCAGGATCTCTATATGACAGTCAAGCAATCCTAAAAAAAGATTGAGGTGCTTTAGTGCTTTAATGACTTTCAGGTGTGTATTAGCGCTCTTTTGTGTTCTGAAGCACTTCTTCATAATCCAATCCAAAGCTCTGCAAATTGCTAGTAATTGCAATTTCCCCCCATCATGGATCACAGCATAATAAATATTAAATATTAAAACATTGACATTCTAGGGAAAGAGATTTCAGTTATGCTTTCCTTTCATCCTCCAGTAGAGAAATAATTATTTTAAAAAATCCCAAGATATTGATAAATAAGTAGCTGTTTTGAATAGGATAAAAATATTTCAAATTATCTTTGGTTTATCTTTTGTCCGAGCATGCCAAAGCTATATAAAATCATGGTGTGAATCTGGCCTGCTTGAAACTGCTTGTCAGATTTTATCAAATAAATATGAGGGATCATCCATGGAAGGCAAACACATAAGCTCAAGATTTGCTGTGATTTATCTCCTTCATATCAAATTATGGTTTAAAATGAATATGTTAATATTCATTAATAATGAATATTATTAATTCCATGTTGATAAGAAGTGATAATGGACATATGTTTTTCATGTATCAGCTGTATATTCAAAATCAGTATTGGTCTAGGAATGCTTGAAGTTCCCTAGAATGAAATTAAACACACACACACACATACACACAAACCTGGGTCCAAGAACAGGAATAAGTAACATGTCAGGAAGTTCTGGATGTTGTAGAACTGGAACACTAAGATTTTCATATTGCTGTAAGTTGAAGGTGAGTACATTATAGTTATAATATTATCTCTAATATTTTCAGTAGACAGAAATATTTGTGGTCAAATAAGTAGAGACTGTACTATATAATAATACCAGTGTCTGCAGGAGATGCAGATTTTGATCCCCCAGTGGATATCACTACTGTACAACTTGCGATGACATGCTTCCTTTCAGAATTTAAAGATACATTCATTAATCTGCTTCAGATCCTACCAAAAATAAGTAGGTTTCCAAACGGAATTATACTGTGGACATTTGCCCAATGTTACATAGCACTTAAATTTTCTGCACTTGTGAAAACACCTATTTGGACAAAGTCCCCCTTTCTCTCTATAGAAATTCACAAAGTGCAAAAGGATATCTGAAAGATGGGTTATGTAATACATTCTAGTTCATTTACAGTTGACAATACAGTACATAGAGTAACAGTTGAAGGAATGATTTTCTCTTGAATTATTAGCAATCACAGAAGTAGAATGCTGCTGAGTACCTTCGTTTAGATTAGACTTCATGATCTACATACCGTATTTTTCGGAGTATAAGATGCACCTTTTTACTCCCAAAAAAGGGGTCAAAAAGTCTTATACTCCGAATGTACCCCCACCCACCTGCCAGCCGCCACTCAGCCTGGGGAGGAAAGCGTTTTCAGGCAGAAGCGCTGCGATCCCCTCCCCGATTCCAAAAACAGAGCGTGCGGAGACCAAAAAAAAGCGTTTCAGGTTGCACGCCCTGTTTTTGGAATGGGGAAAGAAATGTTTTCGGGCTGCAGCGCCGGCCGGAACCACCCACTGCCTGAAACACAATGCTCCTTTTTTGGCAAAAAAAGAGCATTGCGTTTCAGGCATTTTCGGCCAGTTCCAGCCATTGCTGGCCACCGCCGCTGCCGCCGTTGCAGCCTCCGCCCTCCGCCGGAGGACCTGCCGCAGCCGCAACCGCCCGTTGCAGCCCCGCCCCGTCGGAGGACCTGCCGCCACCGCAACCGCCCCCGTTGCAGCCCCGCTCCCGCCGGAGGACCTGCCGCCGCCGCCCCCGTTGCAGCCCCGCCCGTCGTAGGACACGCCGCTGCAGCTGCCCGCGTTCCCGCTGCAGGACCCGACGATGCCGATACTCACCACCGCCGATGCTCGCCACCACCGGAGCCACCGCTGCTGCTGCCTGAAGCAAGCAGCCTGACAGGTATGAAGACAAACTTCCAAGTTTGAAGAGCCCTGGGTTAGCGGTGCAAGGATCTTCAAACTTGGCAAGTTTAAGACTAGTGGACTTCAACTCCCAGAATTCCTCCTCCAGTCATGCTAGCTCAGGAATGACTGGAGGAGGAATTCTGGGAGTTGAAGTCCTCAAGTCTTAAACTTGCCAAGTTTGAAGACTCTTGCCACCTCTAACCCAGGGCTCTTCAAACTTGGCAACTTTAAGACTTGTGGACTTTAACTCCCATTCCTGAGCTAGGATGACTGGAGGAGGAATTCTGGGAGTTGAAGTCCACAAGTCTTAAACTTGCCAAGGGGGTGCAAGGGTCTTCAAACTTGTGGACTTCAACTGCCAGAATTCCTCCTCCAGTCATGCTAGCTCAGGAATTGGAGTTGAAGTCCACAAGTCTTAAAGCTGTCAAGTTTGAAGACCCCTGGGTTAGGGGTTAGGGGTGCAAGGGTCTTCAAACTTGGCAAGACTTTTTACAACCATGTACACTTTTTACAAACTTCAAACTTGACAGCTTTAAGACTTGTGGACTTCAACTCCCATTCCTGAGCTAGCATGACTGGAGGAGGAATTCTGGCAGTTGAAGTCCACAAGTCTTAAAGCTGTCAAGTTTGAAGTTTGTAAAAAGTGTACATGGTTGTAAAAAGTATACATGGTTGTAAAAAGTATTCTGCTACACTGGTATTTTATTAAATAATATATTACTACATCATTTGGTTCAGAATACTTTTTTCCTTGTTTTCCTCCTCTAAAATCTAGGTGCGTCTTATACTCCGGTGCGTCTTATACTCCAAAAAATACGGTATATCTAACAGCAAAATCAACAATAGAGTCCCTTTTGGGGATGCTTGATAATGGAATGGAATGCAAGCAATAATGTAGTTGCATTTCTTTTTAAAAAAACCACAATGCTGATTATTTTCACTGTTCACTGTATGCTAGCCTACTAAGGAAAGCTTTAGCATAAGCTGATTCTAAACATATCCTTGCTTTACACTGACTCCCTCTAAATGCTGAAATGTCCATTATTTATTTAACTCTAGAGAAGCAAGCAGGATTTGCCAAGACAGATATACTGGCATTACATAACCATCTGCTTTGCAGATCAAATAATATAGAGCAAATGTTCTCTGAAACAAAGATAAGAATAATTCTTTTAAAAATTAAGAAAAACATTCTGAGGTGATATTTTAGATCCCATCCTTGAATCAGAAGGAGACATTGTGCTACTAGTAGATTTAGGCCTTAAAATAAGGTATTCTGGAGCTGAAGAAAAACCATTATAAATTCAATGCCTCTTTGGTCTGCTGAGTAGCCCTTGATTTAGGTTTACCAAGCATAATAGGCTGAGGAAAGCCAATTTTGCTTTACTGGCCATAACAACAGTTTTCTTTTAAAAAGAAAATCAATGGTACAATCTAACTCCATTTCTTACCTGCCTCAGTATGCCACAGCAGGGTTTTAGAGTTGCAGGTAGTCCAAAACATCACTTTACTCCTTCTCTTGATGCTGCTTTCTTTCACTCTAATTTATATGCAATTTATTTAATTTCTTACAGGCTATGCCAGCAACACAATGTGTGTTTGATTTTTTGAAATGCGAACTTATCCCAATATTTCAACAAAGCTTCTAAATAAAAGCATTTGCAATTGCAATTATTTTTAATTATCTCTATTAAAATTGTATCCTATAATATGGCTTTATTTTATATGCAGCACCCTTGGTTACCGGTAGTGATCAACTTACTACCGTTGTTTATAGTTCAAAATTAAAGGCAAAATATGACTTATAATTGTTCCACTGCCCCAATGATATAATATGATCACAATATGATCACAATTTGGGCATTTGGCTTGCCTTCAAGATCAGCTGCAGTCATGTGATTGCAGTTTGCAACTTTTGACAATATATAGCAAAAAGCACCCATTGGGGAAACTGGATTCACTTAATGTCTGTGTGATTTGCTTAACAACCACAATGATTTGCTTAACGACAATCATAAAAATGTCATAAAATTGGCTCTGATGTGACTTATAGACAGAATGACTTATGGCAAAAATTCCAGCCTCAATTGTGGTCATAAGTCAATAAGTAGATAAACAAGTAAGTAAAGAAAATAAGTAGATAAACAAGGAAATAAAGGAAATAAAAGACTGACCTTTTGGATCTCTTTGGAAAGCAGATGTTTTACATATTCTACAGAACCCAAATGTGTGTTTACCCGAACACTGGTAAAAGCTGGTGGGTGTGCTAGGTTATTTAACAAGGACTCATATTTCTCTTCTGCTTTCAGTGGACCAATACATGTTGTAATCTTAAAATAAAAGTAAAGAAAGAAAGGAAATTTAATCAACCAATAATAGCATTTTATGGTATAATCATAGTACTTTAGATTTATAAGTTATTTTAACTTATATATCTTTAACATAAATTTAAATAAGTAAGTTAATTTATTTATAAGTTAAATTTTTTTGGGAACAAGTTAAAATAAATTTCTTGAGATAAAGAAGGGATTTATAAAGTACAATTTTCTTCTAGTAGTTCATTTCATGTTTCACAATTATGATACAATTGTTTTTATTGTTGATTGTTGCTAAATATATTCATTTTAACTAAAAATTCTATTGTTACTTAATGCTAACTACTACAGAGCTAGCTTTGCTGGGAGTATGTGGGCAAACGAATTGGAAATATTTTTCTTTTAAATATACTTAATTAAATAAATTCAGCTGTACACATGTAAAGATATCATAAAATCTCCCATATGCTTGCTAAGTTAAATCAATCAAATCAAATCAAATCAATCAAACCTTTATTGTCAATGTACAACATATATACAATGAAATTGAATGAGCCTCCCTTGGTACATCCCCCCCCCCCGAATACATCTTGTACATATTGAGATACATATTGATACATCTCAATACATATTGAGAATACATCTCAATAACTCAATAAATAAAAGAAAAAGAAATCCCTAAACCCAAATAAGTAATAACTAGCACACATTCCCATATACATATATGTATATAACATTATATTACACTGGTATAAACATATTGGTGAACATTTTTAATCTTTTTGTAATTTTTAATTGTTGTTTTTAACTGTTGTTTATTATTAGTGTTCTTGTATAATTTGCTGTACACCGCCCTGAGTCCCTCGGGAGTAGGGCGGCATAGAAGAACCAATAATAAATAAATAAATAAATAAATATTGCACATTGTGCTGGCCCTGCAAGTCTATCATATTAAACCTGATTGTGGTGTTATATTGCGTTCAGAAGTCTGACGGCCCACAGATAAAAGCAATTTTTCAGCCTATTCGTTCGGCTGGCTATGCTTCTATATCTCCTGCCCAATGGTAGGAGAGTAAAGAAGTGCTGATCAAGGTGTGAATCGTCCCTGAGACTTTTCCTCACTCTGCTAAGGCAGTGGGTCCTGGCGATTTCATCTAGTGGGGTCAGGAGGCAGCCCATGATTTTTTGTGCTGTGCTCATCACCCTCTGTAATGCCTTTCTGTCCGCAGCTGTCAAACCAGTATACCATACCGTAACACAATATGTGAGGACGCTTTCTATCATAGTCCGGTAAAAGGAAGTTATCAGTCATTGTTCCACCTGATTTTTCCACAAGTCCCTAAGGAAATGGAGTCTCTGTTGAGCCTTCCTGACCACCTGGGAGGTGTTATTTTTCCAGGTGAGATCTTGGCTAAGGTGGACTCCCAGGAATTTTAAAGAGGAGGCCCTCTCCACACAGCCCCCCTTGATATAGAGTGGGGCAGGTTCCTCTCTCTGCTTCCAGAAGTCCAGCACCATCTCCTTTTTCTTGCTGGTTTAGATGCAAGGTGTTTTCTGAGCACCATGTAAATAACTTCTGGACTTCTTTCTTGTATGCTGATGATCACAATTTAGTCCAAAATTTATGTTGCTAAAGTAAGGTGACCAGATGTCCCGCTTTTGGCGGGACAGACCCGCTTTTTAGCAATTTGTCCCGCGGCGTTTCAAAAAAGTCCCGCTTTTTAAACCTCCGACGCTGGTTTGGGCCTATTGCCTCTGATCGCTCCTGCAACGCCGCCAGTGACAGCGGGACGCCCCGCCTCCCATCTATGTGGCGGGAAAAGCCCGCGCCTGCACACGGCCTACCTGGACTTCGGAGCAGTTTCGGAGAGGGGGTTTCCCACCCTCCAGCTGGCCGGCAGAGCACGCGCACGCGCAGAAGAGGCGCTTCGAAATAGCCGGGCGGGAAGCAGGCGGGAGAAGCCCGCGCCTGCGCACGGCCTACCTGGACTTCGGAGCGGCTTCGGAGAGGAGGGGGGGTTTCCCACCCTCCAGCTGGCCGGCGGAGCGCGCGCACGCGCAGAAGAGGCGCTTCGAAAGAGCTGGGCGGGAAGCGGGCGGGAGAAGCCCCGCGCCGCGACCGCCACCAGTTCCATCGGCTCTATGCCGATGAACAGGTAAGCCTGTGCCAGTAGGAACCCACCCTTGGCTGCGATGAAGGAGGGGTGTTTGGGGGGGTGCACAAAGCTGCAGGATAAGAGAGACGGACCCCTCCCGTCTTGCTCCCCTAGAAACCCACCCCCCGTCAATGGTGTCCCGCTTTAAAAAAAATAAAATCTGGTCACGTTATGCTAAAGTGAAACATTTAAGTAAGTTTTGTCCCATTTTATGTCTTTTCTTGCCATTGTGGTTAAGTGAATCTTTGCAATTGTTAAATTAGTAACATGGTTGTTAAGTGAAACTGGTTTCACCACTGACTTTGCTTGTCAGAAGGTCGCAAAAGCTGATCACATGACCCCAAGGAACTGCAATAGTCATAAATATGAGTCAGTTACCAATCACCCAAATTTTGATCATGTGACCATGGGGATGCTTCAATGGTCATAAGTGTGGAAAATGGTCATAAGTCACTTTTTGCAGTGCCGTTGTAACCTTGAACGGTCATTAAATGAACAGTTGTAAGTCAAGGACTACCTGTAATATTATTGTTTAATAAACATCTTTAGCATCAATATATTTTATCTAAAAACTTACGTAGCTTGAAGAAAAAGGTAACTCATTATATTCTGATAAATAAAATGTTACCTCTCAGCTGCAATATCTGGCATTAAATATTGTCTTCTTCTTTCAGACATTTTCTTCCTTAGACTGGGTATTCCTCACTGCCTCATTTACCATATGCACAATAGTAATTCTATATACTTATTCTGAATATTTAGATTTCACCTTGTAGCAAGATCAAGTTGGATAAAATAATAAATTAAAATAAAATCACTATTATTTAAAATGGGTAGTGTGACGCATATTAATTCTAGAAGCAACAGCACTATACTCAGAGACACCGCCCATATTTATTGATTTATAATACCATTATTTGGACAATATCAATCCTGACTCCATCATGACATGTTGTCAATGCAATGGCCTGGTAACTCAATACATCAGTAGCTGTTTACAGCCCTTCAGAAGAATGCAATAATTATAAAAATACAACACTGTATTTTTTTTTTATAATGATATAGAGAGCTGCACAGAATTGTAATAGAAAACAACAGTATCAGTACAATACGAGCCAGTATTATAAATTAAGTTCCACAGGACAGCATTCTGATAACTGCAACCTAATTTTGCTTGGTGCATTGTATTTTAATAAACCAAAGTAGTACTTACCTCATCATTTTTAAATGTAGCCCTGAGATATTCCTCAACCTCTGGTTTCAGTAAGATTTTGCAGAAAATAGACATAGCTCCAATCTATTTTCCTTTTTTCTCAGGGAAACATCTGTAATAAGTAATGTATTATTTCATCAAATATGTGCTTTTAATAAAACAAAATCAGATGTTAATAGATTTTTCACAGAGACAATAAATATGGTTATATCAGGAGGCCTATTGAATTGTCTTCCGTCAATAGATAATGTTCTTTTATTAATAAAAGTCTTGTTTTACATATAATATGAAGCAGTATATGGTTGTATGGTTATAATTTAGCATGCTGTATAAATATCTATATATTTTTTAACAATGATTTATGGTTTAGCATATTGTGTAGATTTATCTAGTGGTGCTTATTCAGTAAACCATGATTACCATATTTTTCGGAGTATAAGAAGCACCTTTTTACCCCCCAAAAGAGGGTGAAAACTTGGGTGCGTCTTATACACTGCAATGTAGCCCCCCCACCCAGCCACCCCCACCCTTTGGCCTCTGTCTTCCTGCAATTTACCTGCTTGCAGCAAAGAGGGAAGAGCCCATAAAGCCAAGCAAGTCACTAGCAGCTTCCCGACCTACAGCTGACTTGCCACGTGCTAAAATGAAACTGAAACTGAAACTGCAAAGAGGCAAATAGCTGGGAGAGACACGCAGATTTTTATTTTTTGCTGAATTGGATGTAAGTGAATAACTATGTCTGTAGAATGTTCAAATTATTAGACTTATTTTTTAAAGACTGTTTATTATTGTTCTAGAGCCAGGGGTCTCCAACCTTGGCAATTTTAAGACTTGTGGATTTCAACTCCCAGAATTCCACAGCCAGCTTTGTTAGCTTTGCTGGCTGTGGAATTCTGGGAGTTGAAGTCCACAGTTGCCAAGGTTGGAGATCTCTGTAAATCTAGACAACTTAACAAAATAAAGAAGCTTTTTAAAATAAATGCTTGCTCTGAAGAGGCCCAATGCTATTGTATCTTCTTTTAAATAATAGAGAATAATGTATACTTCCAGAAATTTTAATGAATTTTAACAGCTCTGTACAAGTATAGTATGAAATGTAACCGTGTCCTGTTTAGTATTATAGTTTAGTTACCTTGGAGTAGATCTATTTAAATAATTGGGAGGAGTTAGTGTGACTACAATTTAAGAAAACTTTCTGGCATAATGTACATTTCTCCAATTCTTTGCTATTTCTATGGGTCAAGCACACATGCACACAAATACACAGCAAACAGTGTATATCATCTATGCTGTTTGCTGTTTACTGTTTGGCAAATTGCTTGGAGGCAGAGGCCTTTTTTCCTTGTTTTCCTCCCCCAAAACTAAGGTGTGTCTTATACTCCCGTGCATCTTATACTCCGAAAAATACGGTAAACTCAATATGAATTGAATTTAATATTCAGCAAAAGAATGATGAAACAGTTTAAAATTTAAGAAACTTTTATTTCATATTACATCCTGATGATTACACAGGATATAGGATGGTATCACATAATTTATGGAGTAACATAATATTCTCTATTATTAAACTAATTCCATTTATATTTTGATTTTCTACCCAGACACTCAAAATAATATTACAATTTATTTGATATGTCTAGAAGCATGTTGGACTCAATGGAATATCTTGATTTTTATTTAACCATTTATTTTACATCCTGCCTTCTATTCAAACAGGCCCACAACACGGAATTTACTTCTAACTGATCAAATTAAGACTAACCAATAAAATTAGTTCTTCTGGAGGAAAAGTTTGAAAAGGAATTTGTGATGAGCCAAAACCCCAACCCTATTTCCCCAATCATTTGTTACTAAAACTGCAGATTTACTTTCTTTTTATCTCTGAAGCTGGCAACTGAAATCACATAGCATGAAATTAGATGTGCAATGGCTAGTTGCTAAACTACAAAAAAATGTGTATCAATCCCCTGGGAGCTTGAACAGAACTCTTCTTATAGTGTTTAAAAATAATGCTTAATGTCCATGCAGTGCTTTCAGGTGTTCAAAGAGCTTTACATGCAGTATTTGGTTATGAACTCTGCAAAAAAAAAAGGAATCCTTTCCAATTATATCTCAATGTTTTCATTTATTTGTTTCCCTTTATTATTTTTACAAATAACTCAAGGCAGCGGAACATGTCCATCAAACTTTCTTCCTCCTATTTTCCACACAACAACCCTATAAAGTGCTTTTTTAAAAAAGCAACTGGATTTTCTTAGTGTTTTTTTTCTCTGAAAACATTTTGCTTCAGTTAGACAGCAACATCACCCGTCTGACTTTCATGACTAAGGCAGAGCAGAACTCATGGTCTCCATGTTTTAAGCCTGGTTCCTTAACCACTAGACCAAGCTGCCTTTCCTTTTAGCCCCTAAGCTGAAAATCAGATACAGCCATCTCTCCTTATTGCTCTCTTCCTATTCTGTTAACCCTCCAGATGTGGATTTCAGTTTCTAATTCTCCAGCCAGCATAATCATTACTCAGTATACAGTACTATGAGCTCAAGTTTTAGAAGTGGACTATGAAAAGTTGGGTATTTTGATTGAACATGACAGAAGTATGTCTCTTCAGTGCTATATAACTGACTATGAATCCAATTATAATTAACAAAGGGAACTACTTCCATCTCTTGAAATGAAATTGAATGGCATCTGACTGCGTTTTAAGCCTTTGTATTTGTCCCTCTTTCAACGATATGGCATGTAGTATGGAATTCTTTGGTTGGAATAACTATTACAGTAGCTTCCACCAACTTGATATGGATAAGTCCAATATACCATATTTCACAGGCAACAGGTTGGGAAAGCAATACAGGTAATTGATTTAAAACCATTTATTTAGTGACTATTCAAAGTTACAACGGCACTGAAAAAAGCAATGTATGATTGTTTTTCACATTTATAACCCTTTGTAGCATCCCCATGATCATGTGATCAAGATTCAGCAACTGGCTCAAATTTTGATGGTTAGTGTTCTGGGGTCATGTGATCACTTTTTGCAACCTTTTGATAAAATGGGAAAGCCATATTAACAACTTGTTACTAACTTAACTGCAGTGATTCACTTAACTATGGCAAGAAAGATCGTAAAATGGGGCAAAACTCACTTAACTGTTTTGCTTAGCATCAGAAATTTTAGGCTGAATTGTGATAGCAATAGCAATAGCACTTTTCTTATATACCGCTTCATAGTGCTTTACAGCCCTCTCTAAGCGGTTTACAGAGTTCAGCATATTGCCCCCAACAATCTGGGTCCTCATTTTACCCACCTCGGAAGGATGGAAGGCTGAGTCAACCTTGAGCCTAGTGAGATTTGAACAGCTGAACTGTTGAACTAGCAGTCAGCCTGCAATGGCTGCATTTAACCACTGCACCACTTCAGCTCCTCCAGTGATCACAAATTGAGGACTACCTGTAGTCCATTATTCACCAGGTTCCTAACTTTTGTCTTCCAAATACCTTTTCTGAGTAGCTCTTTGCAGAGGTTAGAGAGAAAGCTACTATAAAAGGCCTTCTTCTCTATGATGCTCCTTGAAATGGTGAGAAAGATGAAACGATTGTTCAGCCATGGGAATGTAGAAAGGGTGGAAGAAACGCAGAATAGCCCCACCTGTTGTCCTTAAAAAGAGACAATGAAAATGTTGGATAGGGTGATATTTCCTACAACAATAAGGGAGTATTTCTGGCATGACTGCAGTGTTTGTTTTTTGATCTGGCTACTTCAAATGGTTTACATTCTGATACTGGAATTATCCAAATAGTTCCGGTTCCAACACCAAGCAATGTTTTTTCTTATTTCCAGCTGGGTTATCTATATTGTTAGTTATCTGTGTTTTAACTAAGACTTTTTATTGTCTACTGCTCTTGCTAAGTTTTTATTATTTGCATGTATATATTACACTATAAAACTCGGTGGTTATAAAAGTGAGTGCTAGGACCAGTTTAACAAACTTTTCAGAATATTATTTTCTTAATTCTGCTTCTATGATCTATTAGGATCAGTCTTGATGTTCCATATAGATAAGAACATTAGTATTGTTAAATATAAGCTATTATACTCCTCAGCTTTTATTCAGAGTGATCTGCCTACGGGCCAGGGCTGGCCTCTTTTGATCAATAAAGCATACTGGCATCGCTTATATGCACTCTTTACAGAAGCCCAATACCTTGTCAAAAGAATCTTGTTAAGTTTTTAAAGAACCAGAGACTTAAATAAATAGCTGAGCATCAATAACATGGAAACAAAGACTATGAAAATATTAGCTTGCTTTAAGTTTTATTAGAGGATTTCAAATGCAGAATACAAGGATTCTGTAATTCTGTATTTCTATCATTCTGCTTCAAATAAAACATTTCATTTCTTCATTTCAAACCAACAGCAGCTCTAGGATGGAGAGACATCTCATGATGTACTCCAAAAATTTATGGTTAAATCCAATTCCCCCCTCCCTTCACTTAGAACCACCCTGCTGTGCAGCTTTGCTGACTAAAATCCCCACTCTTCTGAGATGCTATTTTGAAAAATCATCCTCTTTGTGACTAATCCCATTAACAGAGGCTGACGAGACCCATTTTAAGACCCATCATGAATGCTGAGCTTCCATCCCTATATAATCCATCTGGTCATGGACGGGTATAGTATTTTGCGAGTTCTATCCAGCCCAACATATTGCAGAAGCCACACGGCCTTTTTTCTCGTCGTTCCCGGGGAGCAATTCTTTGCTCCTCCGAAATGACGCAATACTACAACCGGAAACGTTTCCGGGGGGGGAGGTAGGGCGGAAAGAAAGAGCGGCCATCTTTTAATAGGTCTCAGCGACCGGACCCATCAAGTTCCAACCCAGGAATGTTAACAATCTGTGCGCCCTCTGCTGACGAGCGCCAGACCCTCTTTTCTCCTAATGCGCCGGAACTACAACTCCCAGAATTCCCAACCGGGAATTTGGGAAAAGTATTCCGAGAGCCCGAGCACGAAGACGACGTTTTCTCTTCCTCACCTCCTCCTTCTTCGATCCTACCTTCTGCTTTCCTTCTTCCGGCCAGTCCGCTCGGCCTCATCCGGGGCACTAAAGGAACTCCTACCCTGCTTCGGCCCAGCCCAACCAGGGTCGCCGTTGCCGCCTCTCTCCTGAGGTGGAGGGAGAGGCGTAGCTGCAACTTGGCATGCGCCTACTGGGCATCAAGCTGCGCTGAGACTGATGAGGCGTTTTGCGAGCCTGGAGCCCCCAAAATGCATTAGGATTACGAATTGCAGTTTTCCCAATGGCCAGAGTGGTGGGGAGTTCTGGGAAATTAGGTCCCTGGAATACTTTCAACTGGTGGAATACCAGCATCTGTTGTTTCGTCTTTAGTTGGATTGACAGCAGGCAAAAGTAGTGTTATTAGGATGAGCAATCATCAAACTACAGAACAGAATTCATTTTGTGTGCATTTAAAAAGATTGTTTTTGAAGAAGAGCCGAGCCTACCATTTTTATCCACAACCCTCTCATTTGTATGTCTTTTAAGTATTTTGCAAAAAAAAACTTCAGCTTGCTGTTTATATTGGAAGTTTGGTGGCTCTGTTGTAGATAGAAGGAAAGAATAAACTAGCAGCAAAGTAACTGGACTTCATTACAATGGCGATGGAAACACCATCGGAAGAGTTGGACCAGATTAGGGACACATCATGGAGAAAAATCTATCTACATACTTGCCAGGAGTCAGTAACTTCATCACATCTAATCAATAAATCTGTTGTAGAAGGATGTTTGCCCACAATCTGATGGCATCCTGAATCTGAGCTGCAAAAATCCACAAGACAGCAAAAGACAGGCAAAAGAACGTCTGGCAAAAGTTCTTTTGTCCCATCTAGTGGTCCTTTGGATTTTTGCATCCCAGTTATATAAGCCTCAGGTCTCTTCAAGTTACCTTCCAGGCAATTTTTAGGCACCTGGTTCGGCCTTCAGGAACCAAGTTTGACACCCAGTGACCACCACAGTGAGATGACCTCTCCAGAACATTGAATGTGTATCGTAGCGATGATGTGAAGGTTTGTCTCTCCTGTGCCCAACTGTTGAATCAAGCCCATAATTTTTTAGCTTTTTGCAATTAGACAGTCTTACATGTACTGGTTAACATAAATCAACTTCCTGAAATAGATAAAGTGCTACTCCAGTTCATACATTTAATTCCTAAAGCAGAGGCCAATATTTCACTTCTCCATTATACTTCAAATAAGAATAGATTGTGTAAATGATGAGAATGAATGGCTGTGACTCAGTTGGTGGGTGTTGTTTGTCATAATGGAGGTTTCTGTTGAAAAAAATGACTACATTTAAATGATACGTTTGTGGAAGTGAGAATACTCTAAGCCAGGGGTCGGGAACCTATGGCTCGCGAGCCAGATGTGGCTCTTTTGATGACTGCATATGGCTCGCAGCAGGGGTGAAATCCTCCCGGTTCGCCCGGGCTAGTCCTTCGGCGTATAGCCGATGGAACTGGCGGCGGTTGCGGCGCGGAGCTTCTCCTGCCCGCTTTCCCGTCCCGGCTGAACACAATCACCGCTTTCCCGTCCCGGCTGACCACAATCATTTGGGTTATTTTTCCCTCTGTGCATGCGCGCGCATGCACAGAGGGAAAAATAACCCAAATGGCGGCGTTCAGCCGGGACGGGGGGAGCTAAAAAACGGCCATGGCCACATCCCCGCCGTTCTCCAGCCAAGCGGCTGAAGAAGCCCCGGAGCCCCGCCGCCAACCTGCGTCTCCTGCTGGGAAGGAGCCTCTGTCGCTGTCTCTCGCGGGGTTCCAGCCACCCGACTGAGTCCCTGACCGCGGCACCGGCAGGGTTAATGCGTATGGGAGAGGAGAGAGAGCGCTACCGCCGCCACTGCTGCTTTCACCGCTCCGATATTTCTTTGGTGGGCGTGCGCGGGAGGGACCATGGAGCAGAGGCGCCCGGCAGCTTAAGGCAAGAGGCGGGTGGGAGACGCGGGCAGGAGCCTGTCGCCGCCGCCGCCACTTCTGGCATCCCCACGCCTCTCACCCCGCTCGCCGGGTGCCTCTGCTCAGCGGTCCCTCCTGCGCAGGCCCACCAAAGAAATATTGGAGCAGCGAAAGTAGCAGCGGCGGCGGTAGCGCGCTCTCTCCTTCCCTCCGCCAGCCCGTGTCCTGGTCATTAACAATGGAGACGCAGAAAGTCTCAGCTCCCAGCCTTCGCGGGAGTCGAGCTGGCGTGGCTGTAGAGAGGGGCTGGCTGAATACTTTTCAGCAGCTCCTGGAAGACAGGCAGCCGTCAGCCCAGCCGGGGAGGAGGAGGAGGAGGAGAAAGGCAGCGGGAGAGACCTCAGAGCAGAACACACGCACACACACACGCGCGCGCGCGCACACACACACACACACACGACTCGCAGAAAGTCTCAGCTCCCAGCCTTTGCGGGAGTTGAGCTGGCGTGGCTGTAGAGAGGGGCTGGCTGAATACTTTTCAGCAGCTCCTGGAAGACAGGCAGCCATCAGCCCAGCCGGGGAGGAGGAGGAGGAGGAGAAAGGCAGCGGGAGAGACCTCAGAGCAGAACACACGCACACACGCACACACGCACACACACACACACTCTCTCACTTATGTTCGCTAAAACAGCCTCACCTTTTCTTTCTTTTTCTCTCTCTTCCTGCCCTTGCAACTTTCAGTCGGGACGCTCTGCGGGAGCGCTTCCCTTTCCCTCGCCTCCTCAGCGGAGGCAGGGTCAGCGCGGCTGCCCGTGAGAGGACTCGGCCGGTGCCTGCCGCTGCCTGGAGAGCCTTGGGCGCTCGGCGCCGTCTTCCGGCTTTCCTTCCCCGCACGCTGCAGTCCCGCTCGCCGGGCAGAAAAGCGTCATCTTTCCTGGCCATTGGATGATTGCAATGCGTCACTTGCAATCATCCAATGCGCCACGTTTGGCGCATGCGCCACGGTTTGGCCACCACAGAGCCCGACATGCCTGCCTTAAAACTCCCTGAGTTTTAACTCCCCCCCAATCTCGCACGCCCCCCTTTCAGGCCGATTTTTGGAAAGAATGCCCTAGTCGTGCATTCTTTCCAAAAATCGGGACTTTTTAGAGGACGGGCGGGACGCGGGACAAATAATTAAAAAGCGGGTCTGTCCCGCCAAAATCGGGACGTCTGGTCACCTTACCATAATCAGGCTAAAGATTATCAAAATATTGAATAAACTTTCCAGTTTTTCAAAAATTCAGTTTTCATTGCTTATTTTAAATCTTTAGATTTTCAAAACAGAAATGGTTTGTTGGTTAGCACCAAAAAAGGTAACAATGACTAATCCACCGTTATGGCTGATAAAGTAACCCTAAGTTATGCTAGTACTTGTATAATGAAAAATATGTGTCTTTTGATTTCACAAGAGTTTTTGTTTCTGTAGAAAAACAGCTTTAGGTTGTCAGAGCTAACAAACTAAAACATCAGTTGGAAACAAATTGCAAAAATAGTTCTAAGATTATATCATAGTTTTAGCAGTGCTGTGGAGTCGGAGTCGACGAGTCGGAGTCGGAGGAAATTTTGGGTACCTGGAGTCGGAGTCGGAAGTACAAAAAACTGAAGAGTCGGAGTCGGAACATTTATCTACCGACTCCACAGCCCTGAGTTTTAGTTTATGAATTGATCAATATTCAGTCATTAAAATTAAAGAATACATTTCTTTCCCTTACTTTTGCTTAGTGTATAGGTTGACAGAAAATGATTTTCCAGTGTGGGGTTTTAGAAGTTCCAAAGTTTGAGAATACCAATCTAATCTAAATTTGATATGGCTGCCACTTAAAGGATTAACCTTTACTTCTATTCATTCTATCCATTTTTTTTTAATCTTGAGCCCAAGAACACACCTTAATATCTGGCTGTAAAGCACTGTGGAGCGCTTTTGTTATTAAGTACACTTTCCCTAAAAGTGAAGAAATATAAATTCAATGGTTTACATTTTTACTTGGTCTTATAAATATATTGCTTTCATAAAAGTAGGATTTTAGATGATAATTGAATAATGGACCAGTACACCATCACCATCTATTCTATATACTGGTACATTACTTATTCAACAAGAGATAAAGAGATTGCTCAGCCTACTGCCCACCAAATCCTGCCTGAGAATCCCGATGAGTTTAATTCAGTGGTTCTCAAACTTAACAACTTTTAAGATTGGACTTCAGTTCTCAGCCAGCATGTCTTAAAAATTGCCAAATTTGAGAAACACTGGTTGATCTAAGGTAACTGGGAGTAAATTGAAAGCTGTTTGTACTTTCTGGGAGATGAACTACCGTATATGTTCTGTGATAGCTGGTCACTATACATATATTTTGCTTTTATAGAAATCAGATTTTTTAAAAAAAGTAGAAAAAACTGTAAGGGCAAATTTTGTTAACTGGATTTTGGGAATCAATAACACCTCCCCCCCCCAATATTCTTTTGAAACGAGGATGGATTCCCCTCCATCCGAGATGGTGTCCACACCCCTCCAGGAATATTAAACGGGGGGGGGGAGAGATTTAGCCACTTAAAGCGAGGACAGGGATGACGTTATGGTCTGGCACTGCTCTCATCCTGCCTAGCTGATCGGAATCGGTACTATAATTTCTAACATTTCCGGTTGCGTATTGAACGCGCGGGGCAATACAAAGAACCATTCTTGCTTGCAACCTTCAGTTGCCCCGCATATGGCGGCGCTCAAACGGAAGCTTTAGGGCCAAGAGTAGACTTCCCCGTTCGCTCTTGGGCAACGTTATGCGTCATCGTAAATCCCAGGGTTTACCATCTTGCGCGAATCCCGACGTAGTGACGTAGGCTGAGGCAGGACGGCGGGGTGGGCCTCCGCTTGCTGCCTGTGTGGCTGGAGGGAGGAGGCGGAGGCGGGGCCGAAGTGGTTTCGGTCCCACCTGCTTTTTCGGCCGCGTTGGGTAGGGAATACGGGACGGAGGAAGGCACTTCGCCAGCTCTATCGGTGATCGCGGCTCCCGTTCCGGGATGGGGCTCCTGTTCGCCAAGCTGTGGAGTCTATTCTGTACACAGGGTGAGTGACTACATCCAACAGGAAAGCCCGGCAGCTGTGCTACTCCCGAGAGGCGGTGGCAAAGGGAAGACCCCGGGGGCAGCGTGGATCCGAGCGGGCAGACTTGGGCTTTGGTGGCGGACACGGTAGCAAAGGAGGGAGTGGGTCCCGTGGGGAAGGCCGATCTCGGTGGAAAGCAGCGGGAGGGGGCTCGCCTGGGATGGGTTTGTAGCCAGAGGCGAAGCTTAGAAGGCTAAGTAAGATCGCCTCTGTTGTGGACTGGGATGGGAGACCACATGCAGAGCATCCCAGAGCTATGGCCAGATGAGGACGTGGGAGAAAATGAATGACAAATCCCTTCTGTATTGTTGCTGAGATAGCGCTAGGAACACGTTTGCTTTCCCCCTTTTTATTGCCTGCGTTTTATCCTGAAAAATGTCATAACTTACTCTATCTCCACCCACCTGTCCCTCCGACAGTCCTGTGGGTAGCTAGCCTGGAAAAGATAGTTTCAAATTCATTAACAGCTAACTAGTACAGTATTCCTCATTTAGACATTAAACTAGAACACCATTTCTCACCTTAGCAATATTAAGCGATGTGGACTTCAGTTCCCAGAATTCCCCAGCTAACATGCTCGCTGGCTGAGTTCTAGGAGTGAAAGTTCACCAACTGATACTGAAGTGAATTCCACACAAGAAGTTAAGGTTGTTAAGATTGAGAAACACAGATCTAAAGTAATCAAGTATTTGGGACATAGGTCATTGATGGTGGGAGTAGATGATACATTCAGGTCCTTAATCAAAGGGGAATAGAGAGCTGTGCTGAAAAGTTTCTTCTATTGTGTCTCTTGGTCTTTGGCTCTTTAGGAAGAAATTTTACTATATAAAAATATGAGAACATTTGCCATCACTCTTCTAATATCATGTATCTGAAATTAGTCTGGCCAATGTTTAAGTATATGTACCAGTCTTTTTTTAAAATCTCTAATGAATGCAAAGATTTGTTTATGAAATTTAAAATTCTAAGAGCTAAATATTTCCTAAGTCAAATTATACATTGATGGTATACTGTTACAGTAATTAATCATTTTTAAATGTTGGTAATGTCACATTATATTAAACTTGAGAATAAACTTTTGATCTCTTTAATTGAAATACAGAGAGAGGGAGGGAGAGAGAGAGACCATACAGCCATTCTGCTGTAGACCTCAGTAGCATGGTAAAAAAAACAACACATCTGTGTTGATTACTTCCCATATATTTAGTAACTGTAACTATATTCAGTAATTTTAAAATTAGTACTATAACAATTTTATTTCTTCTCTTATCTCCTTTGAGATTATGTCCCTCAGTATGTAACAGAAAGGACTAATTTGACCTGACCTTTGATTCAAAAAAGTTTATATTCCTGGGGGAGATTGCCTGAACTGTGTGAAAAAGCTTCAGCCTGTGTTGTTGGCCATAGATCTGAGAGAGTGGGATAGAAACCACTTTCTCACGCTCAGTTTTGTCATCAGAGGACAGTATTCTTCAGAAGATTCAGTAGTGATTCTGATATGAGAAGCCGCTTGAAGATATTAATCAAAAACAACATTGGTTGTGGTGACTTATGCAATAGCTTCAGGTAGAAAATTGACCTTCTCCTAAGTTAACATGGTGAAATGGTATGATTTGTTTGTTTTCAGCCTACATGAAATGTGAATTCTTCTATTGTGATTTAGCATGGTGTGGTTAGCTAGATTCAGCCTTGGGGAACAATCTATGGTTAAAAACTTTGTTTTTTGAGTGAACTCATAATTTCAGCTATTATAAAGAATTGAAATGAAAAAGTGAGATAATAACATTGATTTTATGATGCTAGCTCACGGAATATGTATTTTGTATTAAGCTGACACAGCTTCATATGTACTGTAATTGGAAGACTTCTCAATTTAATAATGACTCACAACCTTGATCTAGTGATATTTCATGAGATGGAATTTCAAGCTCCTGAGCTTTTGCTCTTGAGTTTACTTTTCTTAGTAGTAAATGGATTGGTTTAAAAGTAATTTGTACAGGTAGACCTCAACTTGTGATCACAACCAAATCAGAGTTTACGTTGCTAAGCAAGGCAATTGTTAAATGAGTCACATCCAATTTTATAACCCTTTTCACTACAGTTATTAAGTGCATCAGTACTGTTCTTAAGTGAATCATGCAGTTGTTAAGCAAAAATTGGCTTCCCCCACTGACTTTGCTTGTCAGACTCCATCTAGGAAAGTTGTAAATGGTGATCACGTGACCCCTTGGGCATTGTAACCATATATGCCAAAATATTTACTAAGTGCCTGAATTTTGATCACATGATGATGAGGATGTTGTGACAGTCATGTGCAAAGAGCAGTCGTAAGTCACTTTTTTCAGGGTTGTTGTAATTTTGAACAGTCGCTAAACGAATGGTTGTAAATAGAGGATTACACTAAACAAATGGTTGTAAATACAGGACTTTCCAATATAGTCGTTGATATTTGTAAAACAAATATTAAGAGACTGTTGGTTGTCTAACAAATACTCTGTGCTTTTCTATGTCTGCCCTCCAGACTTATATTTTTTTGGAAAAAAACAATGATACTTTGGGAAGTTTTTGGCAAGTATGGAAAAATGACATAGGAGCAGAATCTCTTATCCTGGAAAATGCTTGTCTGACATCATTTTAAGTCAGATTTCCAGTCATTCAAACTATTCTATAATGAAAGCATCATTTAATATTGAGGCATATAAATGAAATAAGATAGCTGAAGGACATATTAAATTAAGACGTAGTTTACTTGTAAGTGTTATAAGTTTTTTAACTGCTCATTTTTATGCATTGTAGAACACAAAGTGATAATTGTGGGACTTGACAATGCTGGGAAGACTACAATTCTGTACCAATTGTAAGTATTTCAGTATATATTTCTAGCTTTCAATCCATGAAGCTAACGGTATTGCAGTATTTCTATAAGATTAATACATTTCTGAAAAATAAAACCTGTCCCAAACTGAAAAATATTTTAAATTCCTAAGTATCAAATATCTTAGTCTGAGAGCTTAAATGTGTTTTTCAGCATGAGCATACATTTTAAACAATAACTCATTTAGTTCTTCCACTATCTTAGGTATTTCCTTAATCCTTTTGTATCAGAACTTGATTGATAATCCAGTTTATTACCATTGGTGAAAGAATAATGTCCGATTACTGTTTTAGTTTGTACTGCTTATTTCAAATATGATATATTACTGGCCTATATTATTTTCTTTGGAATATTTCTTTCCTATATTGCAATTGCCTTTATGGCTTATTAGAATTAATTGTTCTAAAGGACACTGGCAGGTAATTGATATGCTGGCTGTCAGCAGAAAGATCGAGTATTGAAGTCTATCCAGAAAGAGAACATTCTGGAAGTGTTGTTGAATCATTTATGCTGAGAATAAGCGAGTGAGAAAATATCAAACAGAATTTCTTATTACAGCCCTTCTTAAGAAGATACCTTACACTGCTAAATTTCTCATATATGATTAAGTCCATAGCACAATGTTAAGGCTTCTAATGTAACTGAACTTAGAAATCACCCTCACCATGTAATGGAGAAAGTAGAACTGGATCTCTGTTGTCTGAATCTAAAGTCCTCAAGACATTCACAGGACAGTGTGATTTTGTATAGGACTGCGTGAGCTGATAACCCATTCTGATTCTGATTGACTTTTGGTTGGAGACAGCAGATCTGGTAATCATAAGTGGTAATCATAAGCATATGGCCTATAGATATTCTGATTGATACAAACTAGCCAGGGCTCTGAAACACTTCATATTTGAATCCAATTTTGCTATGGAGAGTGTACATTATGTCACAGAAGTGAGTACACCCCCTCACATTTTGTAAGTATTTAAGTATATCTTTTCATGTGACAACACTGAAGAAATGACACTTGGCTACAATGTAAAGTAGTGAGTATACAGCTTGTATAACAGTGTAAATGTGCTGTCCCCTCAAAATAACGCAACACACAGCCATTAATGTCTAAACTGCTGGCAACAAAAGTGAGTACACCCCTAAGTGATAATGTCCAAATGGGACCGAAGTAATCGTTTTCCCTCCCTGGTGTCGTGACTCGTTAGTGGTACAAGGTCTCAGATGTGAAGGGGGAGCAGGTGTGTTAAATTTGGTGTTATCGCTCGCTCTCATACTGGTCACTGGAAGTTCAACATGGCACCTCATTGCAATGAACTCTCTGAGGATCTGAAAAAACAAATTGTTGCTCTACATTAAGATGGCCTAGGCCAGGGGTAGGCAAAGTTGGCTCTTCTATGACTCATGGACTTCAACTCCCAGAATTTCTGAGCCAATCATGCTAGCTTAGGAATTCTGGGAGTTGAAGTCCACGAGTCATAGAAGAGCCAACTTTGCCTACCCCTGGCCTAGGCTATAAGAAGATTACCAAGACGCTGAAACTGAGCTGCAGTACGGTGGCCAAGACCATACAGCGGTTTAACAGAACAGGTTCCACTCTGAACAGGCCTTGCCATGGTCGACCAAAGAAGTTGAGTGCCCGTGCTCAGCGTCATATCCAGAAGTTGGCTTTGGGAAATAGACGTATGAGTGCTGCCAGCATTGCTGTAGAGGTTGAAAGGGTAGGGGTCCAGCCTGTCGGTGCTCAGAGCATATGCCCCATGCTGCATCAAATTGGTCTGCAGGGCTGTCGTCCCAGAAGGAAGCCTCTTCTAAAGATGATGCACAAAAAAGCCCGCAAACGGTTTGCTGCATTCAAGCAGACTAAGGACATGGATTTCTGGAACCATGTCCTGTGGTCCGATGAGACCAAAATAAACATATTTGGTTCAGATGGTGTCAAGTGTGTGTGGCGGCAACCAGGTGAGGAGTACAAAGACAAGTGTTTGACAACAGTCAAACATGGTGGTGGGAATGTCATGGTCTGGGCTGCATGAGTGCTGCCGGCACTGTGGAGCTACAGTTCATTGAGGGAACTATGAATGCCAACATGTTCTGTGACATACTGAAGCAGAGCATGATCCCCTCCCTTCGGAGACTGGGCCGCAGAGCAGTATTCCAACATGATAACGATCCCAAATACACCTCCAAAATGACCATTGCCTTGCTAAAGAAGCTGAAGGTAAAGGTGATGGACTGGCCAAGCGTGTCTCCACCCTAACCCTAAACCCTATTGAGCATCTGTGGAGCATCCTGAAACGGAGGTGCGCAAGGTCTCTAACATCCAGCAGCTCTGTGACGACATCATGGAAGAGTGGAAGAGGACTCCAGTGGCAACCTGTGAAGCTCTGGTGAACTCTGTGTCCAAGAGGGTTAAGTCAGTGCTGGAAAATAATGGTGGCCACACAAAATATTGACACTTGGGCCCCATTTGGACATTATCACTTAGGGATGTACTCACTTTTGTTGCCAGCAGTTTAGACATTAATGGCTGTGTGTTGCATTATTTTGAGGGGACAGCACATTTACACTGTTATACAAGCTGTATACTCACTACTTTACATTGTAGCCAAGTGCCATTTCTTCAGTGTTGTCCCATGAAAAGATATACCTAAATATTTACAAAATGTGAGGGGGTATACTCACTTCTGTATACTGTATGTAGCAGTTGTCTGCAACTCTAAAGTAGCCAGGATCACATGACAGCTGTTGAAAGTAGTTGTGCAATGCCAGAAAAACTCATGACTGATTTAAAAAGTTGTAGAGATACTACATTTGCATTCATAAACCTCTTTTCCAATGTATTTCCAAATTATAGCAAGTCCCTTTTATAAACTTCTTTGAACAATGGTATACCACAATTGGTGAGCAATATTTATTTATTTAGTATATGGAAAACATGTTAAAAAGCACATCGCAAAGTATGATGAACTAAAGCTAGCACAATATGACAATCCCTTTTAAAACAAGTTTTTTTTAAGAAAAAGAAAACAAATGTGTGCTTAATTGCTGCCTTTTGAATCAGAATTACTGTATCAACAGTCTTCTGGTAGCTGCATTTCAGATTTTTTTAAATAGACTGTCTTTTCTCTCTCTCTTTAGCTTAATGAATGAGGTAGTTCACACATCTCCCACCATAGGCAGTAATGTTGAAGAAATTGTAGTGAAAAACACACATTTCCTTATGTGGGATATTGGTGGACAAGAGTCATTAAGATCATCCTGGAATACTTATTATTCAAATACAGAGGTAGGTGACTATTTTATTATGATTTTTGATTCTTTATGATATCACGGTTCTTTTGGTTCACTGTTTCATAGCCAGTAATTGATGGGTATGTTGGACTTCAGGTTCATGACCACGGTCTAGGGCAATGTTCCCCAACCTTTCCGGGTTGGTGGCCCAGCATGGGGGGGAAAGGGGATGGTTTTGTGCAAGGAGCAGGCGGCGGAAGTGGGGCTACGAGCAATGGTGCCCACTGCCTGTGTGAATGGGGCTGTACATACCAGCCCACCACTCTCATGGCCCGGTTGCGATAGGCCATGGCCTGGTAGAGGGCCGCAGCCCACAGGTTGGGGACCCCTGGTCTAGGGAACAGATTTCCTGACATTGGTGGCATCTTCGGAGGCAAGATAATCACAGGCAAGTAAGTAAGGACTAACTGGGCTCCTGTCTTTATAGCCAGGTGTCTGACTTCTGAACAGCCTTTAGCCAAGCTGGTTTGCTGGTTTGGTACAAGTTAATGATGGCTGGTCTCTGGTTGGTTCTTTGCGTGTGCCCAATGTTAATTGTTCATGTTGGTGGTATTGGAGATTTGTGTGAAAAACCTTAAAAGGAGAAATACTGCATTTTTGTATAATGCAGTAAAACGTGGGAGGGCATTATTATAAATACATCATTTGGTACCAAGGTTCCATTCTGCCCAATGGTTTAGCAAGTGAGATGAGATTTAAAGAAGGATATTCATGGAAAAACTTTAATAGAAAAAGGCTTTGCTTGGAGTCTCTGTGTTTTTAAGGCTTTCAGGACATAGGAAGGCATCTTTTCACCTTGCCCATGAATGGTACCACATGGTTTTGATCTCTCAAAAGTGTGAAGAGGAAAAGAAAAGGTTACTTCTAGAGAGTTTCAGTGCTAAATGCTTTGATTGTGCCTGCTCCTGTTATTTTGTACCATAAGATTTTGTAGCATTTGCTCTCAGAGAAGAGCGGGAGCTTAAGAAAGAGTGGAAAAAGAAGCTATGTTGCTCTTGTTTGTGCAACAGTCTTCTGCAGTTTCACATACATAAAGAGTTTCCTCTGCTGTTTTACAACATATTTCTTCAGTTCTTTCTGCAACTCTTCCTTTTCCCACAGTTTATAATCCTTGTAATTGACAGTATTGATCGTGAGAGGTTGTCCGTCACAAAAGAAGAACTCTATCGAATGTTGGCCCATGAGGTATTTCATTTAGTCTTGACTCTATTCCTTATGCATTCCCAGGATTTATACCAGGAAGTAAATAAAAATCTCCAAAGGAGGATTGTTGCTGAGAAAATTCTATGAATGAATTTGAAGTCAGCATTAACCTAGTTTGGTCAAGGGAGCTTTGACCTTTATTCCTGGAATGTTAATTTCAGTTTGGATCTTAAGTGCTGTAAAAGTGGATGGCAGAACCTGCCAACTAGTGCAGAACAAGAGTTCTGATTTTATATCCCAGTTATTACAGAAAGTTTGGCAAATCTCTGAAACAGCCTTTTTGGAAGAACAAAGTATTTCATTGGCAAAAATTATGAGGTCCAGCAGTGGAGAAATAATTTTATTTATGTGGGGGAGGGGACAAACTTTGATAATGGCTAAAATTTCATGTTTTAAGGTGTTAAAAGTTTTGTTGTTGTTTGTTAAGCTTACATGTCATTGTGTAGTACAATGTAAAAAGATTGTCCCTTTCTGGCACAGAGAAATGCATCACCACCTTACGTTAAAGCAATTGTCACAATTAAAGTTATAGTAGCATATATATTTATATAGGATTTATATGTGTAGCATCATAGCTATCTGAGTCATCTAAATATTGCAATTTACAGGATTTACAAAAAGCTGCCGTTCTCATTTTTGCAAATAAGCAAGATATGAAGGGTTGTATGACAGCAGCTGAAATTTCCAAGTATCTAACCCTTAGTTCCATAAAGGATCACCCATGGCACATTCAGTCCTGCTGTGCATTAACAGGAGAAGGGTAAGTATTGTAATAGAATATTTTACTTACAACTTACAACTTCTATATTTTTCACTCAAGTTAAATAAATATTTCTAAACTACATGATTAATATTAGCTTCTTAATTAAGGAAATAAATTGTTAATAGAAATGGGCATGATTACAGTGCCATTAGTTTCTTAAAGCTTAAGCTAAATATTTAAGAAAACATGAACATATTTGAGTAATTTTCAAGAAGAGCTTTGAAATCACTCTTATTAACTCCCACTTAATCAGATATTTCAGATCAAATACTTTTGGCTATGGAGCAAAATGGACATTTATATAATATACTACAGGATAATTTTAAATTTAGGGTCACTGGATAGAAGGCGGGTATATTAAAATGAGCTACAGTAAACTTAGCTATTTTTTATTATCTTTAAACAGTTCCACAAATTCAAGATTTTTCTGTTTAAGCATATTTGTTAATTGAAGAGACCTGGATTAGTGAATTTTGATGTACCCAGATAGTCCTCTGCTTTTTCCTTTAAAACCATTATGTTATTGTGCCTGGGCTTGGCCTAGAGCAGACTGGGGTATCAAAATGCTAAAGTGGTATAAAAGTTAATTCCTTCCTTCCTTCCTTCCTTCCTTCCTTCCTTCCTTCCTTCCTTCCTTCCTTCCTTCCTTCCTTCCTTCCTTCCTACCTACCTACCTAACTACCTACCTACCTACCTACCTAACTACCTACCTATCTACCCCTTTTGGATGTGTAAACACAAAACAATGCCTTTTGTTTAGGTTACTAACATTTTGCCTTTAAATAATGATTTTTTAATGGAGACTAATAGTGGTACAATGATTAACAAACAAATGTTTGTTAAGACTTGAGTGTTATTCTTTTCTCTCAGATTGTGCCAAGGGCTGGAATGGATGACTTCCCGAATTGGAATAAGATAATTCCTCTGGATTGGAAATGTGAATTATCCCATGGACTACCCTTTTGTGTTACACTTGTCTGCTTAGTGTAGCAACAGGTTTGATTTAAAAAGGAAAACACTTTTTGAAAGCTCCACAAGAAGCAACACTTGAATCAAGTGCAGCTAATCAAAACTCAGAGTATTTTTTAAACGTTTTTAAAATGGACTAGTCTTGGATGGATAAAAATGTTCTCCTACAACATAAGCTAAAGAATTCTGCCTTGTATAACCAAATTCACAGTTGAAAAGGTTCCTTCTTGCAGCTTAATATCCTGTAGCATTGGTCAGTTTGCTTCTCTTTTTGTTTCATGCTACAACATTAAGCTTTAAGACTTTCAGGATTATGGATTTTAAAGTCTCTAGATTTCCAAGGGATGGGAATTCCAATGTCAGTACACATAATTGGAATTCTCCAACATTGAAAGGATTATTTATTTGCTATCAATGCTGTTGCCTTTTACCATTATATTTCTGCCTGAGAAAGTATACACTTTTTTCTTAAAGTGTATGCTATAAATATTTTATATATTGAGGATTTTGATAAAATGATTATAGGGGGAAGAAACTTCATGTTATGCAGGAGGGCTAATTGTACTGCACTGTGTTTTAGCAATGCATATTTAACAGAGAAAACTATTCCAGTATAAGTAGAGATGTATTTATCAAATGATAGTACATGTCATTCCAAATTCTTTGGGATTCTGTGCTATTAGCCAATGGGACTCTTTAATTGGATTCAAATTATTGAATAACAGAATTAAATTCTTTGAATGGTGTGAATAATGTATAAATAATAAGTTTGAAAAAATGACTGCTAATTATTCATTGAAGAAAATTAGAAGGTATGCTTGAAATTAATTCTGTTCTTTGCAAATTGGCCCATGACTTTTTCTTATAGAAAGCTGGATTATTAATGTGATTTTCTTCCAGAATTAGAACTCATACTACATATCAGTGTCTTATTTTGTATGGAGTATGTGAATGGCTTGCATTTTCATGAACAGCTGTTGTAAATGTCCCACTAACAGTATTATATAGTATTTTTAAAACTCAAAGTCTGTTTCTTATGAAGAGGGATTTCTTGACATGCCATAATGCTGGTGTTGTCATGTGCAATCTAAACTGGTTGTGGAGGATCCTCATTGATCTTCTTGCCATGGTCACAGAGGCAGTTTATGGTTTAAAAAGTTGACTTGTGATACATCTAGAAACGGGTAGGTTGGGGAAGGCCAGTGTACCTAAGTATCCAGTATAAGCCCCAATAATGCTGTCAGGAAGTGATGCAAATTATGTAATTTCTGCCATTTGTATCATGATACTTGTGATTATGCTTCCCATCATTTGCAGACACTCATTTTGATGTATCTAAAAACTACAAAGGTAAACTTTTCTGTTCAGTATATTCTGTACATGAAAGCCTGAATAGAGAACTCATTTTGATATAATGCACAAGGAATGCAGGCTATAGTTTAAAGAGGACTGTAGCTTCATGAGGAAACAATGGTTTAGAAGGCACAGTATTTCTTGAAGCTCATTTTCTATCAGAAGAAAATAAGAAGCAACTTTTCGAGACATAGAAGTCAACTCTTTCTATGATTTCATAGATATGATTTCATAGATATATCCAGATAGTTTTCTTGGCAACCGTACTGAAATGGTATGCCATTATCTTCCTTGTAATCTGAACCGACCTAGTTTTCTGAGATCAAACAAGTGAACAGTTAATTCTACTATTTCTTGGGAGGGGGAGCTTTTCCATTCTATTAAATTTTATAAGAGCATTTTTTTAAAAAGGTATTGAAGTTGGTCATTTAGCTTTAAAAGTCACCATTGGAAAAGGCTACTTACTCATTTTCAAGTATTAACTGAAATTATATTAACCTGACACTGTGATAGTTAGGAAGCAAACAAGCAAGCAAGAAAACTAGGATTATTTATTATTATTTATTATAATTTATTATAGATTTGTCCCGGTAGCATGTATGCGGTAAACTCAGTATACACATACATGCACATGCGCATACACTAACATGCATATTCAATTAATGACCAAGTTACCTTTCATTACAATAAGAATTGTTGCTTATCCATAATTTTGCTTATTCCTAGCATTTGTCCCACTACACATTTCTCTGGAGATATCTTCAAATCTAATTTCAGAGGAACTTTTAATTGAAATTTAGTTTGATCTCTTCACCCTTAATTCTCTCTATTCCTTTAGTGTTGTCAATTATAAATTGGTCTGATGTACCTTTTTATAGCCCAAGTTCCATAACTTGAAGGTTCAGGTAGAGCTTGAATAGGAACAATAATAATCTATACAGTACCAGTTGATGGATGATTTCTTCCTTGGGGCTAATATTGTTTTTGGATCTTTGGGAAGATGTGTTTCTCATCATCTATTAATTGATTGTTTACAAACTAGAGATGTCTTAGAGTTATATCTGGGATGTTTTGAGAGCCTCTGTTCCACTAACTCACTGTGATTCTCTCGTGTCCAAGTTACTAGAGAGTTTTAACTATTTCCGATTCAAGGTTCTGGTAATTCTTTGCCCTGCTTGTGTCCTGTGTGAAGATACATGATCCTTTGAAAGAAAATGTTTAAGTGAGATAGTATATCATGACAGATCATTTTCATTCTTTCTTTGCCTTCATTTATAATCCTCACAGTAATTGCAAACATAACATTTTTTTCATAGAGGAAAACAGTATGTTTTTAAACCTTGGCTCTTTTATGGTGTGGAATTTGGAAAAGCTGGCCCATTTTGGCATTATCATTTCATGTGGTCATAAGGTTTTATCACTTTTATATTAAATTGTGAGCATGACATTGCACTGTAATTATGTTGAGGTGAATTAAACTGCGCGGTTAAGTAAAACCCTTTGTGCTGCTGTAAAAACTGCTAGCAATGCAATATTGATTGTGGTGGGGCAGGAACGAAAGAGAGGCTGATTGGCCAATAAGACACCACTCCTTACTATGTTTGCACCCACCTTTTGCATGTAAGTACAGTTGGTTCTCTAAATTGTGACCATGGATTTTATTTCTTGAATTTGGATATATTACATTTTTTGTATTTCTGTAATGAGCAATTGGTTGAGTTTCAAAACTCACTGAACTTGTATTGAAATAAAAAAAATGAAAAAAATACATGTATGTGTTACAGACTACTCTGTTGGTCTTACTTATGAAAACTGTCCTTTCGCAAACGAGCATCTAGATAATTTATGTCAGCACTGAGGATTCATAAAATCGGCTAATACCACTCTCTTCACCCCCCCACAGTTATGTGGCAAAAATAATTCTGCACATCACCAGTATTAGTTTGGTAATTTGACAAAGGACATATGCTTAGTTCTTTTGAAATGTTACCCTTCGTGATATATTTCCAGTAGCAGTTGGGTTTTTGTGGTTAGCTCTTAATTCCTGTACTAGCAAGAAAGTGTTCCTATTATGTAAATACCAAGTTATAGAAGTCTTTCTTGTCCTAGCAGATTAGAAGCGAAAAAAAGTATTGTGGCAACTTTTTTTTTTACAATGAACTATATAATTAATAAACTAGAAAGAAGAAAGTGTAACAAATTCTGAATAAGTACTTAGCCTTTCGAATTTAGCTTGATTATATGCTTCATTATAAGATCATCATTTTAAAGACTGAATTGAGGAAGGATAAAAAAAATTCTGTTGAAGGAAGATGATCTGAACATGCTTAAAATTTATCTTTATCATATTAATTTCATAGAAAAATGAAATACTTAAACAGCTGACATTAAAAATTTCAGAAAAGTCAAATCAACTTGTTAATTAACACATCAAGTTTTAATGTGTTACCTGATAGAGGTTAGATGAATTTCTAGCCTTATTTAGGAAGGCAAGACTAACTATGGAAGGGATCAGTTTACTCATGCTGGAATTAAGTAATGTGCCCGTTTTTTCCTAATGAAAAGGAAGTACAGAATATTTCAATTTTTACTTAATGGAGATTGTGAAACTTCTTGTTTCTAGAATAATCATATTCTGAATGCCATATCTCCCTATAACATATTTAATATTCCTATATATCTAAATCCACGTGAATAGTATGTTATCTTTATGCATAATCAACAAGTTCTGTATCAAGACTACATACAGACTGTTCATTTTTATCTGTGAGAACGCATCTATTTAACCTGTCATTTTGGAGAAAATAAGTCGCAAAGACAACAGCTATTTTATATATTAGATGGAAACAACCTACTTGTAGACAATCTCCTCAGTGGAGATAAATAAAAATCCCAATGTCACCAATTCTTTTAAATTAGAACTTTTTGAAAATATAAACCATGGTAGTTGCCTTAGATAACGTTCTCAGAAGAGAATCTTAAGACTAATGTAATGCTGTTGTGCAGGTCCAGGAGTTTTTAGTCACTTAACATTCTCCTAGAAATATTAATAGCCATTCAGCAAACAATTTCAGATTCTTTCACTATTGGCCGTGGTTGGTAAAATGGTATCTCACTTTAGTAATGTCCAAAGGATCATGTATTTCTCTTCCCGGCCTATAACAAATGATGTAGCTAGTCGCTATAATCATTTAGGGATTCTACGGAATATAGTCATTATACCTGTTGCTTTAAAAGTGCAACCCAACTGAGAAAACTTTAATCCTAAATTACCAGCTATGTATCTGTGATGCTGCCAAATGTGAATTCACCAGCCCAACAGAACTGTGCATAATGCCCTATGGGGCAGAGTATGCTGGAGAACACCAGGATGTATAAAGTTTTCAACCAGATGTATAAAGTTTTCAATCATAGAGATCTCAGCAAATATTTGAAGAGCTATTTATCAAAGTTACTGCTGTCATTTTATGTTATTGCACAACTAAATCTGCCTATGGAATATTGTCATCATTTGGGATGTGTAGATCTTTGAAGGGAGCTTTGCTCAACCAAATTGACTTAAGATCAAGGGCAATATTTCATTCAAGTGACTTCATGAAATAATGTGGCTTCCTTGTTTTTCAGAGTTGTTGTTAGTCGCGAATTCGTGTCCGACCCATCGCGACCCTATGGACAACATTCCTCCAGGCCTTCCTGTTGTCTACCATCCCCTGGAGTCCATTTAAGCTCACGCTGACTGCTTCAATGATTCCATCCAGCCACCTCATTCTCTGCCTTCTTTTACCCTCAATCTTTCCCAGCATTAGGTTCTTCTCCAGTGAGTCCTTCCTTCTCATTAGGTGGCCAAAGTATTTGAGTTTCATCTTCAGGATCTGGCCTTCTAAAGAGCAGTCAGCGTTGATCTCCTCTAAGACTGACCGGTTTGATCGCCTTGCAGTCCAAGGGACTCACAGGAGTCTTCTCCAGCACCATTGTTCAAAGGCCTCAATTCTTTAGCACTCAGCCTTACTTATGGTCCAGCTTTCACAGCCATACATTGCAACTGGGAAAACCATAACCTTGACTATATGCACTTTTGTTGGCAGGGTGATATCTCTTCTTTTTAGTATGCTGTCTAGATTTGTCATAACTTTCCTCCCCAGGAGCAAGCGTCTTTTAATTTCTTGGCTGCAGTCCCCATCTGTGGTGATCTTGGAGGCCAGGAAAATAAAATCTGTCACTACCTCCATTTCTTCCCCATCTATTTGCCATGAATTGAGAGGGCCAGATGCCATGATCTTAGTTTTCTTAATGTTGAGTTTCAAGCCACTTTTTGCACTCTCCTTCACCCGCATCAAGAGACTCTTCCCCCCCCCCAGAGTAAAGTATTAGTATTCTATTTTTCTGTTCTGAAACCTTCTGTGATACTCATAATCTAAAAGAAGCACCTTCCGAAGCTTCCCATCAATTACTCCAAGCTTCTGAGGAGATGCAAGTACCTGGGCAAAATACTATCTTTGCAAATAGTAAGGCAGTCAATTGATGTGAAGCATTTTTGTTATTTTTCAGGAAGACAATCATGTCAGCACAAAAGATTTCTTTAGACAAATTCAACTTGCCATATACAACCCTTGTAATCCTACTCTATATATTTCATGATGGGGTAAAATCACTTGTATATAATTCAGAATACCACAAGGATCAAAGATCCAGAAAGCAGTACCGTGATTATGCTTGCCAAAAATTTGAAGTAACTCATTGTAATATAGGAGCTTTTCAAATTATGATAAATGTCTACGAGCAGTAAGCCTATTTAATACTCTACACACAAAACAACTATATTATCAGCATTTTTAAAATAGGATTTTCTCCTTAATTGGGAACTCTGAAAATGTGGCTGTGTGAGCAATCTCGGCTACCCAAAGAAAGAAAGTCCAGGCAACACCTTTGCTGCACGAGTTTGTTTGGGTTTGTTACAAACAGATCATGCCAAACCAATCTTATTTCATTCTTTGACAAAGTGACTAAATTAGTAGACAAGCAAAATGATGTGGATGACATAGTAAACTTCAGCAAGGCATTCGACAAATTAGACCACAACCTACTTCTTGGTAAGCTAGAAAAATGTGTGATAAACAGCATTACCACCAGATGGATTTGTAACTGCCTGACAAACTCTACTCATTAAGGAGTCGTCCTTAATGGTACTACTTCTACATGGAGGGAAGTAAGTGGGGTGCCACAGGATTCTGTCTTAGGTCCAGTACTCTTCATTATCTTCATAAATAACTTAGATGAGGAAATAGAAGGGGAACTCATCAAATTTGCAGATGACACTAAGCTGGCAGAAATAGCCAACATCCCAGAAGACAAGCTTAGGATCCAAAAAGATCTTGATAGATTTGAACAACAGACCCTATCCAACAACATGAAATTGAATGTGGAGAAAAGCAAGATTTTACACTTAGACAAGAAAAAACAAAGGTACAAGTACAGATTAGGCGAGACCTGGCTCAAAAACAGTAACTGTGAGAGGGACCTTGGAGTCCTAATGGACAATCACTTAAATATGAGCCAGCAGTGTGTGGCAACAGCCAAAAAAGCTAATATACCGTAATCTTTGTTTGCATAAATAGAGGCATAGAGTCAAAATCAAGTGAAATATTAGTACTGCTTTATAAAGCCTTAGGCCACACCTGAAATACTGCATCAGTTTTGGTCACCACACTACAAAAATATGTTGATACTTTGAAAAAACTGCAAAGAAGAG